>CM076574.1:556735883-557105701 GCA_034641835.2 Pinus albicaulis
AATATTTTTGTGAAGTTTGGCATAGCTAAGACCAGTGCTAGGGACATTGACTCTTTAAGATGTCCAAAGGCCTTAGTTGCTTCAGGAGTCCATGAAAATGGATCTTTCTTCAATAATGTTGTTAGAGGTGCTGCTATTCTCCCATAATTCTTAACAAACTTGCGATAATACCCTGTTAACCCAAGAAATCCTCGCAAATGATTTATGGTTGTGGGGACTTTCCATTCTTTAATGGCTTTAATTTTTTTAGGGTCTATCTTAACACCCTCGTGAGATACAATGTGACCCAGATATTCCACCTCTTGTACTCCAAAGAAACATTTGGATGTTTTTGCATATAATTGTTTCTCCTATAATAGTTTGAGCACCCTATCAACATGTTGAACATGATCCTTCCAAGACCTGCTGTAGATTAGTATATCATCAAAAAATACTAGCAAAAATTTTCTAAGGAATGGTTTGAAAATGGAGTTCGTCAACCCTTGAAATGTAGAAGGTGCATTGGTAAGGCCAAAAGGCATGACCAAAAATTCATAATGACCCTCATGAGTTCGAAATGCTATTTATGCATGTGATGAACGATGCGAGAAGGAAGCTGGATCCAACTGCTAGGGTTGGAATATTTGTGGGGTACATTGATACACCTCACAACTACCGGGTGTATTTGTCAGACAGTCGAAAGACTGTTGTGCGACGGGATATAAAATTTCAGGAGGAGAAAGCCATGCAGTGTTCGCTTGAGAGGGAGCTACACTTGCATGCAGATGAGGAGCTGTTAGTTCCTAAGGAGGAGCTTCCGGATGTGGATTAGCCACAAGAGGAAGTTCAAGAGGTGGAAGAAACCACCCATGCAGCGCCAACCATCAGAGGGCGCATGCGCACTACAGAAGCTGAGCGACTGGCTCGGGATGCAGAGAAGGTTGTAGGACCACCCACAGCACAGCGCAGACAGAGGCAGTCACCGGATCGGTACACTGGATACATGGCTCTTGTGAGTCAATGTGTTGTGACAGAGCCATCCTCTTTTGAGGAAGCTGTGGAGGAACCCGCATGGATTGATGCCATGATCGAAGAATATGATTCGATCGTCAGGAACAATGCATGGGAGATTGTCCCAAGACCGGTTGGGAAATCAGTGGTGGGTTCGCGATGGATCTACAAAGTGAAGCAGGCGGCTGACGGGAGTGTGGAGAAGTACAAGGCGAGATTTGTCACCCGTGGCTTTTCACAGATCGAGGGGATTGACTATGAGGAGACCTTTGCACCTGTCGCAAGGTACTCTTCCATACGGACGATCCTTGCTCTCTCAGCGCAGATGGGGTGGCACATTCATCAGATGGATGTGAAGACTGCGCTCCTCAATGGAGTTATTGAGGAAGAGGTGTACATAGAGCAGCCTGAAGGTTTTGAGATCTTCAGCAGTGAGTCGCATGTGTGCCGACTCAAGAGAGCACCGTATGGGCTGAAGCAAGCACCTCGTGCTTGGTACACTCGGATAGACAGCTACTTCACCGGGCTTGGATTCTCCAAGAGTGAGGCGGATCCAAACCTGTACCAGATTGTGGTGGAGGGGAAGCTGTTGATCATCGCACTGTATGTAGATGATCTGATTTTGACTGGCGATGAGCAGTTGATACTTTCATGCAAGGAGGATCTTGCACGAGAGTTTGAGATGAAGGACTTGGGCATCCTTCATTATTTCCTGGGATTGGAGATTTGGCAGCGCAGCGGAGGACTGTTTGCTTCTCAGGGCAAGTATGCCCGGGAGATTATGGAGAGGTTCAACATGCAAGGCTGCAAGCCTATTGACACTCCTCTTCCTGGTGGTTGGAGGAAGGAGGATGCTACTTCAGTGGAGGTAGTGGATGCCACTGTCTATCGACAGTTGGTGGGGTCGCTTATGTATCTGGTCAATACACGACCCGATATATGCTATGCAGTTAACCAGCTTTCGCAAGCTATGGTTAAGCCTACCAAGCTCTTTTGGAAGGCAGGCAAGCATGTATTGCGCTATATCAGAGGCACATCGGGATATGGTTCATGGTACAGACAGGAAGATGGAGCGAAGCTTTCCGGCTTCACTGATGAGACAAGGTGGAGTCCAACGACTCCGAAGAGCACTTCTCGGAGGAGCTTTCAACATCGTCGACACGCTCCCGGCACAAGAGGAAGCAGAGATCCGTGGCACTCGGGGCTCAAACAGGATGGCACATGGCGCCTAGCTTGTGGCCACATGAGGATATTTGGATGAGGAAGATCCTCGCAAGTTTGTTCAGGTTGCATTTGGAGCCTACAGTGATATACTGTGATAACCAGAGTTGCATTAAACTCTCGGCTAATCCAGTATTTCATGATAGGTCCAAACACATCGACATCAGGTATCATCATATCAGAGATTGTGTTCGGCGGAGAATCATGATGCTTTCATATGTTCCCACAGAGGATGAGGATGCCGACATCCTGACGAAGGCGCTCACCAGGAGCAAGTTCGAATTCCACAGAGGCAGGATAGGGGTTGCAGATAATCCATATCTTGCTGAGAGGGAGTGTTGAGAATGCGCAAGATGATGGAGCTTAGTGAAATGAAGACGCCTTCACTAAGTGGGCCCGCAGCAAATTGGCAAATTCCCGCGCAAAGTCTATTTTTAGACTATGTCTATTTTTAGACATATGGAGCAGGTCTAGGATTCCAGCTTTAGATTCTGAGCATTGGTCATGTTGGTAAAAATAGATGAGACTCTATTTTTTAGGTCGAAGAGGTCGAAGTCTACTTTTAGACCGCCTCTCCTAAAATAGGGAAGTCAAATATTATTTACCCTTAATAATATTTGGACTCTAAACAAGAATACTCTCCTTGGAGCACTTCAGTTCGAGCTATAGAAGTGGCTCATGCATCTAACAGAGGAATCACGTGGTTCCCAAGGGTTTTATGGCATCATGCATGGTTGACTTCAGTTGGACTTGAGTTGCAGAAGTTTGGAGGAGTTAATGAGACAGATAGTGGAGTTGTGTTCTGTTTATTTTAGTTGAACTGGTTGAGATTAGTTTAACTAGTTAATCAATTAGTTATGAGTGGAGTGAATTAAATATTATTTAACTCATTAATTAGTAACTCATTATTCAACTCAAGAACACATCAGTTCACTACAGTGTATGACCAGTTCAGTGGAGACCAGTGAAAGAGGTAGATGAAAGGGTGGAGTTAGTTTATCACTAAGAGAGACATCGCTTGTGCATGAGATTAGAAATTCACACTTGGAGGAATTGCTCACAGATGATTGAATCACAAGTCAAGGAGATTTGAACTCGATCTCTCTACATGCATGTGCCCTGGATTGCGTACATTAGAGGCAAGGCAATCGATGCGTGAGTTTTGAACCAAGAATCTGCTCAAAATCGAGCTAGATTGTGTGTAACTTCATGAAAAAAAAAAATACCGAGTACTTGTGAGGAGTATTGTACCGAGTTTGTTACATGATTTCTCCTCCTATTATAATATACGTTTAGGGGCCGCGGGGTTTTCAGCTATAAGCTTTCCTCATACATACTGTGTTAATGTGTATGATGATTTGATGTGTTATCGCTTGATTTTATTTCCGCATGTTTGATGATCTGAGTTGAGTGGAAGAGATTATGTGTTGCATATAAATTCGAATTGTATGTGATCAAGATAGTCTCGGTGGATAATTAATTATTATTCAGCAAATTTCTACAGAGCAGCTAAGTTTTGAAATTTTTTTCCAAGCTTAGATAGGACAACGAGCCTGTCATGTTCAATTTTGCAAGGGTGGCGGTGATGACCTACACTATGTTGGGACAAGAGATAAATAAGTGTGAAGAAATATCATCATATGACTTGCATAAAGGATAGATGTTAGGGTGATTCGTAAACTATCGTGGATATTTCTCGTGAACAAAATGTGTTGTTGTTCCAATCCCACCAGATATTTTTGATTAGAATGCATGGGAAACTTTTTTAATAAATCTTCCATGATGTTGTGTAACTAAGTTTTGAAATTTTCAACCAAGATTAGATAGGACCATGAGCCTATCATGTTCAATTTTGCAAGGGTGGTATTAGTGATGACCTGCACTGTGTTGGGACAAGAGATAAATAAGTGTGAAGAAATATCATCATATGACTTGCATAAAGGATAGATGTTGGGGTGATTCATAAACTATCATGGATATTTTTCGTGAAAAAAATGTGTTGTTGTTCCAATCCCACCAGATATTGCTGATTATAATGCATGGGAAAATTTTTTAATAAATCTTCCATGATGTTGTGTAACTAAGTTTTGAAATTTTCTTCCAAGCTTAGATAGGACCACGAGCCTATCATGTTCAAATTTTCAAGGGTGGTGGTGATGACCTGCACCGTGTTGGGACAAGAGATAAATAAGGGGTGATTCATAAAATATCATGGATATTTCTCATGAACAAAATGTGTTGTTGTTCCAATCCCACTAGATATTGTCGATTAGAATGCATGGGAAACCTTTATAATAATATTCCATCATGTTGTGTAACTAAGTTTTGAAAATTTCTTCCAAGCTTAGATAGGACCACGAGCCTATCATGTTCAATTTTGCAAGGGTGGTGGTGATGACCTGCACTGTGTTTGGACAACTAGAGATAAATAAGTGTGAAGAAATATCATCATATGACTTGCATAAATGATAGATGTTGGGGTGATTCATAAACTATCATGGATATTCCACTAGACAGTTCATCATAACAGACCAGATAAAACTATACTTAAAAATTAACGAATAAGAGTTTGTGACAGGAAATGTCAGTGAGTTTCAGATGTGCTAAGGAGGGAGTGACCAATAACCCAAGATTCTCCCCCAACTTGTCAAACTTCCCCTTTGTTAGGAGCTTTGTCAAACTATTAACCATATGCAACTTTGTCAGAATGTGGTCCAACACTACCAACTCCCTAATGAACTTGGAATCTTAGGAAATTGTATTGAATATCAATGTTTTTGAAATGGTCATGACACATTGGATTTTCATAGAGCTTGATGTAACTTTGATTCTCACAAGAGACAATATTGGGCTTCAACAACTGATTGGTTGACTCTACAATCAAGTTGAAAATCTAGATAGCTTCATAAATAAGTATATGAAACTTTCATATACTTTGCTTCAGTGGAACTTAGTGCAATTATTGCTTGCTTCTTGTTGATTTGATGAAAATGATTTATAAAATGATAATAATGATGTTTAAAATGAGCCTTATGATGGTCTAATTATACACATTGATTGTTCACGAGGTGTAGGGGTATGTTTATAACATCACTGCCCTTGAAAACTTTGTCTTGAAAGCACAGTAATTAGAATTTTCTTTAGTTAAGCACATTTGTGTGGTAGAATGAAGTTTATCAGATATCTATTTATACTTTGTAGAGGTTTGACTTTGTTTGTCCTTTGAGTTTTGGTGAGGTTTCTTTGTATTTTTTGCACCATAGTCTAAAGTCTTTTGACCTGATTGTTTAACATGATAGCTTTATGCTTATTGGAAATATATTTTAAATACCTGCATGATCAAGAAACTATTATGGTTAATTAAATTACTAATTAGGTACTACAGAAAGAGGATGATGCTAAGAGGGCTTGCCTGGGTGACTCTGGGAGCAACCCGAAGGTGGTCAGACAAAGCTCTTCTAAGTTACAAATCTGAAGAGAAAAAACTGGTGATATATATGTGGTTGCTCAACCTGGGTTGTATGGAAAATCTTGGCAGAGAGTGTTTACCTTTCTGTGTCTTCACAAAAGTAGGTTGTTTGGTCACAGAATAAGATCACTACATGTAGGTGATGGTTCTGTAGTAAGTTCTCAGCCTTATCTTCAAAATGGCTAACAGAGAGGATCAGGTTTGAATACAGGATATAATTTGATGAATTTGGAGATTTAGAGTTAAAGAAAAAATTGTGGTGATGTTTCGATGGGTGATAATTTGTAGTGTTTTCCATTTTTATATTTTTCTTTGTTGTGCTTTCTACCATGCTACCTAGTTGCTTTCCTGTTGCCCTAGAATTTTAACTTTTTCGATGTTTATCTCTCTATTGTTTCTTGCCCCATTTGAAATGTCATCCTTATTTGGTAGGTGTTTTCTTCAATATAGTGTGAATATTTTTCCATCACACAACTTCTGTGGCATTTGTCTACGCAAATAGCTTGTAAGGCCCATTCTTCAGGGTATTTGATGAAATAAAATGATAATCGATGATCACCAACTAATGGTACCTGCAAATATTTACTCTAACAATTCTATAGTTTTCCTGTACCAACAATTATACAACATTTTAACCTCATGAACTAGTCTCCTCTATTCTCTTAGTTGATGCTATAAGCACTTATTGTTGTAGCCAAAGCTTTTACTCTCTAGTCCCATTGAGCTATTTCAGTTATTTGTGGACATTGATCTATTTTCATTTCATTTCTTCAATTTTTTCTGAATGTTATGTGTTACCTTTGGCCAGTGCCTTATTTCTTACCTATGTTTTTTCTGCATAAGCATTCCAGCCAGCTAGAGCAGCAGGGGTAGCAGGAGCCACTCAGTCCAGCCAAAGCCCACCAGGGGCAGCGCAGAGGTAGCAAGAGCCACGCAGGGCTGACGCAGGCCTAGTTAGGGTGGCACAGGGGCAATGTAAGCCCTTTAGGTGTGACGTAGGCCCTTACTGAGCAGCGCAGAGGCCGAAACAGGCTAGTTAGGCTGACGTAGAGGGATTCAGAGCAACGTATTACTGCCATTTTTATTTCTTTGTTAGGTGAACCAATTTTGGTGCCCAAGATTTTTGTACTTAGATTATGCATAATAATGAAAACCCTCCAGAGCTAGATGCACTGGTTTTCCCGCATTGGGTTTTTTCCAGGGACAGTTGTCCAGAAAATCCGCGTGTCACTTTGTCTATGAGCATGTTATTCAATATTTGATCTATATGTGTAGGTTGCTAGTTGTATTTACTATTTACTTCGCTAATTTATTGAATATTTCAGAAATTAACTTGTAACTTAATTCAAGTAGGATAAGTAAATCAAGATACTACAGTAGGGTTTCTTAGATTAAGAAATTTTCACATTCCCTAGGTCTAGCCCCATTAGGTCACCTAGGGCAACAATTTCCCAGGAATATAGCTAGAGGAAAACTTCTATATCCTAGAGGCAGCTGCGTTTTGGGTGCCCTCACTCTCCTCAGAACTTGGGCCAATTCTGATGGTGGAATCTTCGGATACCTCAAGCCCTAGCTCTAGGATCAAGTTTTGCCTAGGTGTTCCCAAGGATAGAACCTAGTAGGATCAATTTGACCTATCGAAGTAAAAACTCTTGTCTGATCCTTTCCCCTCACCTTGTCCAGGATAGTAACATCATTGGTTGCTAAATTCCATCCCCGAACCTGGGCTAGGTCTACTTGGCCCCGTGTGGTCCCATTTGGTGTCAAAGGCATTTCGTCAAGGACCATTTGGGAATCCAAGTTCCCAAATGATTTTAGGGATTGAGAACTTCCTTCATAAGTCTTTTTCTTCTCCCTCAACCCTTGAATCCCCCTCCTCTCTCCCTAGAAGATAAATTCCCTTGCTTAAAAGGAAAGCAAGTCCCACTCTTTATTTTATCTTAGGGAAATGGTTTCGAGGGTCACTTCCCACCTATTCATTGACCTATACTCTACAAGTGACTTCCTAAACTACCGGGACTCCACCCATCGATGAAAGTATGTGAATAGCAAGGAGCCTTAGCTATGGTGACAATGGGCTAAGCCTCCATCGTTTCCCTTGTCCTAGCAGTTGCCCTCTTAGGAACCCCTTTTAGGTCCACTACTAGTTTGAGTGGTAACAAGTTGTTCACAATTCCATTTGTGAACAACTCTTTGGTATGCCCACTTTTTCCATACTACAGCTCCAAGATGAGAAGTCGAGGGCTATGGAGGCAACCCTTTTTCTCTCTGAATCAATCCTCTACAATATAGTGAACTAGGGCTAGTTGGTTGGCCCACTTGATTGTTACTTTAGTCCTTCAAATTCTGCACATCCTTAGGCCCTATACACCTACCCTTCTACCAATTTTGTTGTTCTTCACCAGAACAAGAGTCAGGGCTCTTCTTTGACAATAACCTAACAACCCTCCAACTATACTTGGACTACCATCAATCTTCCCAACCACAATCAATTCTTTTTACTGATCTAGGGCCCACAATATTGTCTTCATCTAGGGCTCTTCAAATCTGCCACCTAACAATGGTTTGAGTCCTCTCAAGATCACTGTTCTTGTGTATCGACAATTTGATCTAATTTTTTGTCCAATCTATGAACAAATATGAACTACTCCTCTTATCATACTTCTAACAATCTATAGATGACTGAACTAGGGTCACAAATCAGCCACTAACAGTCCATTTACTAATTTTTCATAGTTTTCTTCAGATCTTTGTCTAAAACTATATGGAAAGTACACCAAAATCAACTTTTCTACATGTCAATCCATTCTTCATGTGGCACATTTCTTCTGCATGCTCAATCTTCTGCTCAGGTTCCACCCTCCTTTGGATCTGATGTCTCCACACATATTTAATCTGAAAACCATCTTCCAGATCTGCGGTCTTTATTGCAGAAATAAGCCTCACTCTAAGGGTCACAACCCGTCTTCTTCTACGCAAATTTTTCACAGTCTTAAGGGCATACCTTATGAACTAAACATGCTAGGAAAATGTCCTAACTAGGGCATTATACTTATGTACTTCTAATTGTTGTAGAACAAACCCTATTCACACATAGAAAAAACACGACTTTTGCCTCCATAAGAGACTCGACCTAGCTCATATGGATCCATAGATTCTGGGCATTTTTTTTACTGAATCTTGACATGAACTTCAGATCTCAATGTCGACCCTCAAACTAGGGTTAACTCAATCAATATTACGCCTATGTTGACTTATGTTATGGCTCTAAATTACAATGCAAGCTGTTGGTCTTTATCATAGACCTTGCAGCATACTAACCACCACAAGGCAAGATGGTATCAACCCTCTCTTATATTTCATGTAGAAAATCTAACCAACGGGATTCAATCTGATCTTGTAATGTACTAGAACAAGATATTGAATCCTTCCTACAATTTTTGGAAACAAAACACGATCGCACAATCACATATAAGTAAGAGAAACAAGTTATCAAATGCACAACACAAGATGTATCTGGGGAAGCAACTGCTCAAAACCCTCTATCTCTATTTTGTATTAATTCAAGGAATCATGAAACAATACAATGCTTAATCTCTCTTGAGATTCTCTAGCACTCTGCCAATTGTCTCCTGGTGATCTAGGCAAAATCGGTCTAATACTTAGCCAATTATCATCGTTCCTTCAGCCTGCCTTGCTCACGCAATTCTTATGGAATTATCTCCATATTAATTAGGAAAATCAACCTTCCTTGATTGCGCAATCCATCATGGCATCCCAATGACTTTATAATTGCACATGGAAAAAATTTTATAAATACAACTGATAGTTATGTTCCTTTGAACTGTGTTACAATAAGGATGAAGGGTTTTTTTACTATTTAAAAATAAGATAAAACCCTAAACAACCAAAACCCTAACCTAAGGAAATGTAACACCAAGATTTTATGGGCTCTGTTGGGGTTAGTTGGGAAGTCAACTTCCTGGGGTCGTAACTTGGTCATATTATATTCGTTTGACGCACATGATACCTCGTTAGAAAGATCTCTCCGAGGACTACAACTCCTAATGCAATTTCTATGAATTCATGAAACCTTTCATGCCCAAAAAACATCGTTTGGGGCCTCAAAATGGCTCCGGAAGTTCAGGACCCGAAAAAATGACAAAGTAAATTGTGCTATAATTAAGGAAACTGAAAAACTGAAAGATACAATGGTGAGGGCCCAAGTGGAATAGGCAGGTGGCCACCAATATCCACCTCGAACACCTTAAATCGAATTTCTTGAGCTAACTCAATCATCATGACTTAGTTAACTGACACAAGTTGTTATGAGACGAAATTACAATTTATTGTCCAATTTATTTAAGGGAAAAACAAATTAGACACCTCACATTCTTCACTCCTGGTACATCAAAATTCCTCACCAATGTGGGTGCATTTTTTTTGTCCTTTCTAGTTGCCAATTTCACTATTTCTTGTTGCAAATTTCAACACTCCCTCTCAACAAGAAAGGAATTCAATCTATCCCCATCCGGCACCTTTGGAATGTTCTGCATGCTACACTTCTCTAGTGTTGTTTACACCTACAAATCCTAAAACTGAATAGCCTCCAAACAATTGAATCAGTATAATGCATCTGTCATTAGAGTCTTCTGACTGCTGCTAGCTACTGCACTTGTCTAGTACTGGATTCTCTGCGCTACTGCTGACATCTGCATCCGTGCCCTTTGAACTGTTGCTAACTCTGATTTGTGCTCCAGTATTTAACATCTATCACTATGATTTATGTCTTGCTGACATCTAACTACATCAATCTAACTGATCCTTCCTACTATTGTTGTACTGTGGGCTCCTCGTAGCCGGGTTCGATCCATGAGACAGGCCATCTCAATGGACCTTGCCCAAATTTCTTATCTTGGGATTATGTCTACACATCACCCCACCATGCACCTCGAGGTATGGTTGCTCCCTCTTCCCATCTGGCTCGAAATTTCCTGCTCATGGAGGTCTCTGCTTGAGTGGATGCTTCCACTCGGTCTCCTCTCTGCTTCTCATGAGGATGCATGTTGAGAGGTAATTTATGCTCCCTCTAAACCACCAAGTCTCTAACTTATGCCTTTCTCCTAAAATATTTGCATGCATCTGGTACCTCAAGTAAATATAGGTTCTTAACTCGTGCATTGTCCCGACGTTACAAAAAGTTTCTAAAAAAGAGTTGATTTTAAATCGATGATATCTCCCTCATCCGAGCTCCGATTCAACCGATTTTTTTTTTTCCATTTGGGTAGATTTTCACAAGGAATCAAAATATTATATTTTTTTTTTAATTTTCCACCAATATATTTAGATACTCTCTGCAAACTCACCGCCCAAAAAATTCCTGCTCTGATACCATGTAGAAAAATCTAACCAACGAGATTCAATCTGATCTTGTAATTTACTAAAACAAGATATTGAATCCTTACTACAATTTGCGAAAACAAAACACGATTGCACAATCACATATAAGTAAGATAAATAAATTACCAATTGCACAACAACATGATGTATTTGGGGAAAGAAATTGCTCAAAACCCCTCTATCTCTATCGTGTATTAAGTCAAGGAATCATGAAACAATACATTAATTCTTAATCTCTCATGAGATTCTCCAGCACTCTATCAATTGTCTCCCATTGATCTAGGCAAACTTGGTCTAGTACTTAGCCAATTCTCATCCTTACTTCAGCCTGCCTTGCTCATGCAATTCCTAGGGAATTAAATCCTTATTAATTAGGAAAATCAGTCTTCCTTGATTGCGCAATCCATCATGGCATCCCAATGACTTTATAATTGCACATGGGAAATTTTCTCTGAATACAACTGATAGTTATGTTCCCTTTAACCTCTATCTCAGCTAGGTATTCCTCGAAAATGACATGCATGCAACTATTAATAGTGAATTTTCAGTTATATGATTGATCACTCATTGTGAATTAAATCTAATTTAATTCACTGGACCTCTCACTTGCTCATCACTCAGTTAGAACTAGTTAAACTAATTTTAACTCATTTAATTAAGTTAATTACACTTGCACCCCACTAATGCATCAACTTCAACTGGACCCCAAAAATATTAGAATCCCTCTAGATGCCTCATCTTAGACCCTCAAGTACTTGAATTTCTTGAGCTAACTTGGTCATCATGACTTAATTAACCGACACAAGTTGTTATGAGATGAAATTACAATTTATTGTCCAATTTACTTAAGGGAAAAATAAATTAGATGCCCCACATTCCTCACTCTTGGTGCATCAAAATTCCTCACCAGTATGGGTGCATTTTTTTTTGTCCTTTCTGGTTTCCAATATCACTGTTTCTTGTTGCAAATTTCAACATTTCAGAATTTGATGTGGCCTTCACACAAAGACACCATTAAAATCACATGCCAAGATTCTCATGAGACACCTCTCTTAAGCTCGATCTGCTAGAAGAGAACCAACAATATGCCATCCTACTTCCTAGCACAAACCGACCATTAAGGTATGCAACATTCTTTTGAACCCTCACATGATGATCTTGCTCTTGGAGGATGATCATGACCTCCCTTTAGCAAGTACCCTTACTTGGCCCTCGTACTCGACCTACTTTAGGACTACATCTCTCTTCACCCCCTTGATGTGCCAGATAGTGGGAATACATGTCAAACATGTTAAGATGTGCCAAGTGATAAGGCATGCCAAGATGTGCAAAGGGTGTGTCAATGTGTGTCAGGGTCTGTCAAGACAACAAAAGGGATAAAAAAGTTAAACTACAAGGAAATGAACATATAAGAGGTCTAATAAGTCATCAATTTACCTTTTCCAAGAGGGGCATGCTAGGCACACCAACACTAGGGGGCAATAGGTGCCAAGTGCAAAGTCTTAGTGCATTCTAAGTGCCAAGTATTCCTTTGTTTCTTCTCATCTACTTTCCAATAATTGATCATCACAAATAAATTTAATATCAAACCATGCCAAATCATACCAAGGCATCTCAACGTATTCCAATCATGCTAAGACTTTCCAAGCGCCAATATGTGTCACGGACTAGTGTTATGCATGTTATGAAGTGGAAGGGAATGTTGAAGAGTTCTAAGGTGTGCTAGAGAGTGATAATGCATGTTGATGAGTGTTAAGGATTACTAGGAAAAAACATTAAGGTAGCACTAGGTAAAAATTCATGGAAGTTAATGAATATGAGGAACTTGTGCCAGAGGCTAGTGTTAATGAGTGTTAGTTGTCATGCCAAGGAGGGAGTGACAAGGTATGCTAAGCATTGGTAAGACGTGCTAGGGAATATCAAGGCATGTCAAGAATTCCCAAAGTGTGCTTGGGAGTTCCAAGGTGTGCTAATTATATCATGTGAAAATTAATAGTGCCAAGATATGTCAATACATGCTAGGTGCTAAGGATGTGGCACAGGATGCCAGGGTATGTCAATATGTGTCAAGGAAACAAAAGGAAGAACCAATAAGAGGGTTAGTAAGTCAAGACTTTATCTTTTTGAAAAGGGGCATGCTAGGCACACTAATAATAGGTCCCAATATATGCCAAGTGGCATTGTGTGCCAAGTGCTAATGTATGTCAATGCATTAACCAAGGTGTTCCAGGGCATGCTAAGGACTATATGCAACATGCCAACACATGCTAGGAGAGTTCCATGTTGTGATAGCGCATGCCACCATTTGCTTGGGCGTCGGTGTCATCACAAGATGTTCTAAGTACAATGATGTTCCAAGACATGTGGGGTGCTAAGAAATGTTAGCGTGTGCCAAAGCATTAAGTTAAGGTGTGCCAGATTGTTGAGGATTGTTAGGTCTTTCTCATTAATATAATTGTCAAAGCTTGATTATGTATTAAATAATATACTTCCTACACACAATAGTGGAACTTTATCTAAAGGGAATTTGCTAGATAATAAACTTAATATATATGAATCATGTGTTGACTCATAGGAAATCTCTATTCGACTAGTCATTACTTGAGGTAAATGATACACACTAATTACTTATAAAAAAATTGATTGACCCTAACCACTATGGCCTTGGACATATTATAAAAAATACTCCACAATAATGGTATTAAATCGTTATCTTTTGACAAAAAAAAAAAATAACAGGCACATAGTGTCATCAAAAACACATTGGAATGATCAATGATGACGGGCATTTTTTGATCGTCACCAAAAGTAACAAAAAGAGCATTGGTGAGGGTCATTAAAAGTTCGTTACTAGAAGTGTCACCAAAGAGAGAATTAGTGATGGGCCTTTAACAACCCTCACCAAAAGTGTCATTGAAAATGTCTTTGGTG
Source organism: Pinus albicaulis (assembly GCA_034641835.2). Classification (NCBI taxonomy): domain Eukaryota; kingdom Viridiplantae; phylum Streptophyta; class Pinopsida; order Pinales; family Pinaceae; genus Pinus; species Pinus albicaulis. The sequence goes on from CM076574.1 coordinate 556,749,895, forward strand.
ACGAACCATAAAGGACCATCACTATATACACTTACAGTGATGGTATTTTAATGATCAATGATGACAGACATTTTTTGACTGTCACCAAAAGTAACAAAAAGAGCATTGGTGAGGGTAATTAAAAGTTCGTCACTAGAAGTGTCACCAAAGAGAGAATTAGTGATGGGCCTTTAATGAACCTCACCAAAAGTGTCATTGAAAATGTCTTTGGTGACGGACCATAAAGGACCATCACTATATACACTTACAATGACGGTTTTTTAAGGACCGTCACCATATGTGACATTGGTGACGAACCTTAAAGGTCTGTCACAAGCATGACCCTCACCAATGTGCTTTTCTCTAGTAGTGTATCATCATGGATTTCATGCAAAGAACCCAGTGAAGTAAAGATTCTATCTTCCTAGTGGTAGGTGGATTCTTGAAAATAACACATTTCATCCCTTCTAAGAAGACTAGTAACATGGAAAACATGGTTGTCTTATTATATTTTGTAACTTGTTTATTTTTTGCAACTAAATTTATGTGCAAATTTTATTCTTAGCATTTTAAACTAATAAAATGTGGTTCATCAATAGGAAATGATTGACGCTATGTGATTCATTTCACTAGTTTCAATCCCACTTCTTCACCCCTGTGAGCATCACCCGATGCAATGAGTGCTAAGTGGACTATTCAAAAATCATGAGAAATTAGTCAGTGACAACTACCTCTCATGGAAATGGTCATAGATGAATGACTAAATTAACGCAGTTGAATCCCAAAAATGATATATAATATAATGCACTGCGGAAACCCCTAATACTTAAAATACTAAGAGTAAATGGATCTCTTCTTGAATGGCACTTGAAAGCTGGTTGATCCGCCTTTGGGAAAAAAACCAATTGGCTGTAAGTGGGTCTACAAGAACAAGTATAAAGCAGATGGCTCACTTTACAAACACAAGGCCAGGCTTGTGGCAAAAGGTTTTGCACAAAAAGAAGGAATCGATTATGAAGAAACTTTTGCCCCCACAGCAAAATGGACCACCATCCAGACTCTCTTTGCCCTAGCAGCTCAGAATGGATGGAAATTCCATCAAATGGATGTAAAAACCGCCTTTCTAAATGGAGATCTAAAGGAGAAAGTTTTTATGTCTCAGCCAGAAGGATTTGTTGTAAAGGGCCAAGAACACAAAGTTTGCAAGCTTATAAAATCCTTGTATGACCTCAAGCAAGCACCACAAGCCTGGTATGAGAAATTAACCGAGCACCTTCTGAAACTTGACTTCAAACATTTTGAACTTGATGATGCAACCTTGTTTGTTAAGAAAGTTGGAAAAATAGTTGTATATCTTGTGGTGTATGTAGATGATCTTTTGATAACAGGGAACAATGAGAGTTATATTGCATCCATGAAGAAAGAATTGAAGAAAGGTTTTGAAATGACTGATTTGGGTCATGTTCATTAATATCTGGGTATTGAAGTAATTCAACATCTTAAATATATATTTCTTTCTCAAAAGAAGTACATTAGAGATCTTTTGAACAAGTTTGGCATGGATGAATGCAATCCCTTAACCAATGGAACAAAACTTGAAGCTCACATCCATTGAAGGGAAGGAATTCGAGGATGCAACTAAGTATAGACAGCTTATAGGAAGTCTTATCTACCTGACCACCACCAGACCTGACATTTCATTTGTTGTTGGAATCCTCTCAAGGTTTATGCAAAAACCTTGTGAAGGACATTGGTCTGCTGCAAAAAGAGTGTTAAGGTACTTGAAGGGGACTCGAGAATTTGGACTCAAATATACACAGGTAGGCAACTTCAGCTTGATCAGATACTCTGATTCAGACTTTGATGGGGACAAAGAAACAGGGGTGTCTACTACAGGTTACACCATGAGTCTTGGATCAGGAGTTGTCTCATGGAGATCACGCAAACAGTCAGTTCCAACAGATTCCATGACCAAGGCAGAATATGTGGCAGTAGCTGAAGCAACAAAGGAAATTGTGTGGCTCAAAAAAATCCTAGAAGATTTACAGATGAAACAAACGTATTCAACACCACTCATGATCGACAACACTTCTGCAATAAATTTTGCCAAGAACCCAAAGTTCCGTGATTGAACAAAGAACATCAATACAAAATATCATCTAATTCGACATCATGTTCAGGCCAAAACCATCCATCTACATCATTGTTCCAAAAATGAGCAAACTACTGATATCTTCACCAAAGCACTTGGCACAGAAAAGTTTGAAAAGTTCAGATCGATGCTTGGGCTCACCAACATCCCTTCGGATTAAAGGGGGGAATGTTGACACCTAATTCTAAGGGTTGGGTGAGGATATTTAATATTGTATAATAAATAATATTAGGAAATAAGGAAGGCCAAGAGTCATTGGGAGATGAATCCCAATAGCCTCACTTCCATGTATAAATACATGCACATTCTTCATCTAATACATATTCTGATTTGCGGAGTTACCTCCTGGTTTGATAGTTCATGAGGCACAATAGTTGCTAAGGTTTTGCAAATGGGGTAGAAAGCTAAGTGGGCTTGATTTTGGGGAAAACTCCATAGTTAAGCGCGCTTGAGCCAGAGGAGTTCTGGGATGGGTGACCTCCCAGGAAGTCCTGGTTACCAGGTGCAAGCCCCAGAAGTGATGATTGACGCTATGTGATTCATTTCACTAGTTTCAATCCCACTTCTTCACCCCTGTGAGCATCACCTGATGCAATGAGTGCTAAGTGAACTATTCAAAAATCATGAGAAATTAGTCAGTTACGACTACCTCTCATGGAAATGGTCATAGATGAATGACTAAATTAACGCAGTTGAATCCCAAAAATGATATCTAATATAATGCACTGCGGAAACCCCTCATAATTAAAATACTAAGAGTAAAGGGATCTCTTCTTGAATGGTTCATGAGGCACAACAGTTGCTAATGTTTTGCAAATGGGGTAGCAAGCTAAGTGGGCTTGATTGTGGGGAAAACTCCACAGTTAAGTGCGCTTGAGCCAGAGGAGTTCTGGGATGGGTGGCCTCTTGGGAAGTCCTAGTTACCGGGTGCAAGCCCCGGAAGTGATGATTGACGCTATGTGATTCATTTCACTAGTTTCAATCTCACTTCTTCACCCCTGTGAGCATCACCCGATGCAATGAGTGCTAAGTGGACTATTCAAAAATCATGAGAAATTAGTCAGTTACGACTACCTCTCATGGAAATGGTTATAGATGAATGACTAAATTAACGCAGTTGAATCCCAAAAATGATATCTAATATAATGCACTGCGAAAACCCCTCATACTTAAAATACTAAGAGTAAAGGGATCTCTTCTTTAATGGTTCATGAGGCAATAATAGTTTCTAAGTTTTTGTAATGGATTAGTTAAAGCTAAGTGGGCTTTCTTGATTGGGGAAACTCCATAATTAAGCCCTCCGCTGAGCGCATGAGTCTGGGATGGGTGACCTCCCAGAAGTCCTCGTTATCGGCAAGCCCCGAAGTGATGATCGATGCTATGTGATTCATTTCACTAGTTTCAATCCCACTTCTTCACCCATGTGAGCATCACCTGATGCAATGAGTGCTAAGTGGACTATTAAAAAATCAAGAGAAATTAGTTAGTTGCAACTACCTCTCATGGAAATGGTTATAGAGGAATGACTTAATTAATGCAATTGAATCCCAAAAATGATATATAATATAATGTACTGCGGAAACCCCTCATACTTAAATAGAAAGAGTAAAGGGAGATCTACTTCAATTTTTCATGAGGCACAATACTTGCTAAGGTTTTTCAAATGGGGTAGCAAGCTAAGTGGGCTTGATTGTGGGGAAAAATCCACAGTTAAGCGCGCTTGAGCCAGAGGAGTTCTGGGATGGGTGACCTCCCAGGAAGTCCTGGTTACCGGGTGCAAGCCCCGGAAGTGATGATTGATGCTATGTGATTCATTTCACTAGTTTCAATCCCACTTCTTCACCCCTGTGAGCATCACCCGATGCAATGAGTGCTAAGTGGACTATTCAAAAATCATGATAAATTAGTCAGTTATGACTACCTCTCATGGAAATGGTCATAGATGAATGACTAAATTAATGCAGTTGAATCCCAACAATGATATCTAATATAATGCACTGTGGAAACCCCTCATACTTAAAAATATTAAGAGTAAAGGGATCTCCTCTTGAATGGTTCATGAGGCACAATAGTTGCTAAGGTTTTGAAAATGGGGTAGCAAGCTAAGTGGGCTTGATTGTGGGGAAAACTCCACAGTTAAGCGCGCTTGAGCCAGAGGAGTTCTGGGATGGGTGACCTCCCGGGAAGTCCTGGTTACCGGGTGCAAGCCCCGAAAGTGATGATTCACGCTATGTGATTCATTTCACTAGTTTCAATCCCACTTATTCACCCCTATGAGCATCACCCGATGCAATGAGTGCTAAGTGGACTATTCAAGCATCATCAGAAATTAGTCAGTTACGACTACCTCTCATGGAAATGGTCATATATGAATGACTAAATTAACGCAGTTGAATCTCAAAAATAATATCTAATATAATGCACTGCGGAAACCCCTCATACTTCAAATGCTAAGAGTAAAGGGATCTCTTCTTGAATGGTTCATGAGGCACAATAGTTGCGAAGGTTTTGCACTGCAGCAGCTAAGGGCTTCGGTGTTGGGAAAACTCCACAAATAAGCCTTGCCTTGTTTTATAAGTTCTGAGATGGGTGACCTCCTTGAAGTCTTGTCATTGTGTGTAAAATCTTGGAAGGTGATGATTGATGCTATGTGATTCATTTCACTAGCTTCAATCCCACTTCTTCTCCCTTGTGAGCATCACCCGAAGCAATGAGTGCTAAGTAGAATATTCAAAAATCATGAGAAATTAGTCAGTTACGATTACCTCTAATGGAAATGGTCATAGATGAATGACTTACTTAACACAGTTGAATCCTGAAAAGTGATATCAGAAATAATGCACTACGAATACCCTTGAATACTTAAATACAAAGAGTGGAAGGAGCTCTCCATGAATGTTTCATGAGGCACAATACTTGTTAATTTTTTACAAATTGGGTAGCAATCTAAGTAATTTTTATTATGGGGAAAACTCCACAGTTAAGCACGCTTGAACCAGAGACTATCTGGGATGGGTTACCTCTGTAGTCCCTGCTACTGGTGCAAGCCTCAAGGATGATTGATGTTATGTGATTCATTTCACTAGTTTCAATCCCACTTCTTCACTTCAGGAGCATCACCCGATGCAATGAGTGCTAAGTGGAATATTCAAAAATCATGAGAAATTAGTCAGTTATGACTACCTCTCATGGAAATGGTCATAGATGAAGGACAAAATTAACGCAATTGAATCCCAAAAATGATATCTAATATAATGCACTGCTGAAACCCCTCATACTTAAAATATTAAGAGTAAAGGGATCTCTTCTTGAATGGTTCATGAGGCACAATAGTTGCTAAGGTTTTGCAAATGGGGTAGCAAGCTAAGTGGGCTTGATTGTGGGGAAAACTCCACAGTTAAGCGCGCTTGAGCCAGAGGAGTTCTGGGATGGGTGACCTCCTGGGAAGTCCTGGTTACCGGGTGCAAGCCCCGGAAGTGATGATTGACACTATGTGATTCATTTCACTAGTTTCAATCCCACTTCTTCACCCTTGTGAGCATCACCCGATGCAATGAGTGCTAAGTGGACTATTCAAAAATCATGAGAAATTAGTCAATTATGACTAACTCTCATGGAAATGGTCATAGATGAATGACTAAATTAACGCAGTTGAATCCCAAAAATGATATCTAATATAATGCACTGCAGAAACCCCTCATACTTAAAATACTAAGAGTAAAGGGATCTCTTATTGAATGGTTCATGAGGCACAATACTTGCTAAGGTTTTGCAAATGGGGTAGAAAGCTAAGTGGGCTTGATTGTGGGGAAAACTCCACAGTTAAGCGCGCTTGAGCCAAAGGAGTTCTGGGATTGGTGACCTCCCGGGAAGTCCTGGTTACTGGGTGCAAGCCCCGAAAGTGATGATTGACGCTATGTGATTCATTTCACTAGTTTCAATCCCACTTCTTCACCCCTGTGATCATCACCAGATGCAATGAGTGCTAAGTGGACTATTCAAAAATCATGAGAAATTAGTCAGTTATGACTACCTCTCATGGAAATGGCCATAGATGAATGACTAAATTAACGCAGTTGAATCCAAAAAATGGTATCTAAGGAGATGATTTTGTTGATTAATATGTTAATGACACATACAAAAATTGGCCTTGCGATAAAGAGAGTTTGGATAGTTTTCTAACCACCCAAACAACCAATTTAATAACATTCACTTTCCCATGGGGATTGAAAAAAAATGGATTCCTACCATTCCTAAAACATTAACTTTATTATGGGTATTGAATAAAAAGGACTTCTACTATTCATAAATGTTTGAATTACCAATAAAAACATTTACTCCCTAACTCACAAATTTTGTGGAAAGAAAACTCATATTGACTATACGCATGTACTTGCTTGCTAACTCACTTCATGATCTGTCGCAAAAATTTGGTGTTTAGAACCATATGCTTGAGGATTTTGACAATTATATTTGCATGAACTAGAACATTGGGAAAAAATATTTAGAGACAATCCATATAAATATATACACAAACCTAAAAAAAGTCCTTTTTGAAATCAGAATGGAGAAAGAAAAAGTCAATTTTCCTTATATCTAAGACATTATTAATAAGATTGTCAAAATTGTTTTCACATATATATTTAATATATTCAACATCATTGTATTATCTTAAACAATTTAAACCATATTAGTAACATACCTAAATTGGTAGAGATAATAAACATATTGAACTCAACGAGGTCTTTGTAACAGGATTCAAATAAAGAAAGACCAAAAATCATCCTTCTTTATATTTAAGGCAACATTAATAAGATAGTTGAATATTTTTTTGTTTATATATTTATTATTACATTTGTATATAGCATATTCAATATATATTAGGTTATATTTTATATTATTTTAAATTATGTATCTATTTTTAGTAATTAAGTATCTGATTATCTAGCCCATATGTAAGAGTAAGATATTTTTCAAGGCTTAAGGTTATTTAACAAGGCTCAAAGTTATTACAATAATTTACTTTATATAAGCTCAACATCTCACATGCAGGGATTGAATATGGGTGGTTAGCATAAAAAATTTCTCCCAATCATTGAAAATAAGTGTAATTGTATATACACATATCTTTAGCATGAAGTAACTTTTTAAATTTGTCATTTAGAATGAATCTGATAAAAATTAAAAAGAGACATATAATATCTGAATTGAGGCTTTTGTGAGTAGAATTATTTAGATCTTTATCTTTCGGATCTAATTTTATTGAATTCCAATAATTTTTTTACCAAGGAAAAAATCCATTATAAGAAACAAAATTACATTTGTAGATGGCACCTTGCATTCCACCTGCCTATTGCCACCGCTAGGAGGAGTCCAAAAAAAGAGTTGTACAACTCTATTTTACAATGCATATAATTATATCATCAAAGTATCCACATATAAAACAAAAAATATCTCATGAAAAATTAAGGGTATGAACAAAAAAAAATTATAATACACATTTTCCATAATGTGAAAAAGGGGGATATCCTGAAAACAATTGTAATAAGAAGATAAAAGAGGTCAACCTAAGACTAATTAGAGCCAAGAGTCATGAATATATTCTTAAGAGGAGCCTTGTGAAATTTCTTTATCTTCCAAGAACTTTTGTCCAATACCACACTAGCTTTAGAAAGCACATCAACTTTTTTCGTTATGATCCCTATACATGTGATCAATGTAAATTTGAGAAAAATAAGCAGAAAATTGTTATATTCTCGAAAAGTGGCTATAGAGAATAGTTGGTGACTGGTAAATACCCTTCATCCAAAAAATAACAACTTTAGAATCCCAAAAAGTTTGTATGGATTATAGGCCTTTCTCTTTTTCTAACTAAAGAATGAGTTAAACACTCCAAAGCTCAAAAAAAAATCTATAGAGAGACCTGTTGTAGTAAAAAACAACCCCCCATTTTTCTTAATTTATAATAAATAATGGGGAACCTTTTATTTGTATCCTTTAACTTTTTGTGTTTTATTTATTATTTGAAAGGGACTTATGAATAATTATCAATGAAGAGCTCATATAATATAATATTGGAAAATTCCTTACACACTTGTCATACTCATCGGACATCCCTCATATCGGAGTTTCAATTTTAAAAGAGTTACAATGGGTAAAAGTTATGATGAGCCCACTCTAGTGATTCATTTATTATCGCTCATCGGGCTTTCCCATGTCGAAACTTCGTTTAAATAGAAGTTATGATGAACAAATGTTCTGATGACCTCATCCCGATGCTTTAATAATTATAAAATATCTTCCCTTAGAATGTTTATTGTTAAAAATATGTAACATTATCCGACCTTGAATACTTTACAATAAAATATTCTACCAGAATTATTCGTATCAGAACTTTTCTTAGGTTTCACCTATGATAAAACAAAATATCTGATAGAAACCCTCTGAAATCCCTCATCGAGCTTCCTCCATTGGAACGTCATTTAAAGAAAAGATTAGATATGGCCTTCCTCTGATATACCATTCTTAATAAAATTTTAATTTTGCATCTTATTTTATCAGAGCTCTATAATGAATAACTTGCCGATATAATTCTTCTGAGCACGCCTTTTCATATTATTTAATGACCGTTATAACATCAGAAGCTTTTCCTATCAAAGGATCGTTCCTAATCTGGATTTATGCAGGAAGACAATGAAACACATAAAAACAGAGATGCAGCAGAAAAAAAATTCATTTCATTAATAACAAATAACTGAAATATGCTTACAGACATAATGGAAATAAACTAGCTAGGGCGCTGGTAGTTTATCTCTGAGAAGAGATGTGGCAGCTACATGCCTCTGAACTACGTTACAATGAGGCTTGAGGGCATACTTATTATTGATAAACAATGGAAAACCCTAAACATCAAAAAACCTAACCCTAGGAGATGAAGCGCCAAAACTATGGGCCCTGTTTGGGTAAATTGGTACATCAATCTTCCTGGGCGTTGGCATATCATCTATGTTTGACGCGCACAATACCTCGTTAGAATATTTATCTCAGGAATACAACTTTTTATATGAAAAAACATTGTAGTAACTTCCATGTTGCTCCAGGTGTTTTTAAAAAAAAAAAATTAAGGCCTCGAAATGGCTCCGGAAGTTCAAGACCCGAAAAACTGCTAATAATAATAAATTGTGCTACAATTAAGGACACTAAAAAAACTGAAAGAAAAAATGTTGGGGCTTAGTGGAATAGGCAGGTGGCCACCAATATCCACCTGGATCATCCATCCCCCCTTAGGAAGCAATGGTCCCCATTGCGTTGAGTTCCTCCATGAGATGAGGAAACTTCTGTTGAACTTGATCCCTGGTGAACTATTTGCCTTGGTGTAGGAATTGGCCAACTTTAACAACTCAATGTAGTTGGATATTCTATTGGTGAGTGTTCTTGATTTGCATCTCCATGATACGATCTGTGGTGGCATGTTCCATGCAGTCTGGGTTTAACTCTGTTGGTGTGAGTTGTTCTACAATGTTATAGGTATCGACTAGAGGTGGGAAGTAGGGCCGAAGGCATTCCACACTGAACACTGGGTGCAGATTGGAATACTGAGCTCGAAGGCATTGACCCCTACAGCCTTGGTGATGGTGTATGACCGATATTGGAGCGGGCGAACCTTGCGGTGGGTTCCAGTAAGGTGCTCCTTCTGCAAATGTAGCCACACTTTTTTGCCCACCTTGAAGTTGTGTGGAACTTGTTGTTGATCATGTCATTTCTTGTACTTAGAATTGGCTCTATCCAATATGTCATGAACCTTTTCGTGGATGTGTTGATTGCACAATGAATTTTTTCGCCTTGTCATATTTATACTGGACATGAGCTGAATCGCCCTAAGTAGCAACAATGGCATGGCTACGTTGACGGGACATGGTGGATGGAATCCCAAGCCCACCTAAAAGGGGTTTCGGCCGGTTGAGTTGTGGAGAGCCTGGTTATAACTATGTTGTACATAGGGATGGCTCTCATCCCATGTGTGTGGATGCTTTGAATTATACATGCCAAAAATTTGTACAATCATCGTGTTGATGACCTCTATCTGACCATCAATTTGGGGATGCAAAGTTGTGGACTTGGTGAGCTCGGTGTCCAACATTGACTAGAGGCTGGACCAAAATGTGTTGAGGAACTTGTTGTCCCGATATGAGATGATAGAGTGTGGGATCTCAAAGTTCACCCACTCTCGTTCAAATAAGAGTTTAGCAGTGGCTTCTATTGTGATATTACTCTTCCAGGCCCCCATAATGGCCATCTTCGAGAATATGTTGACAACCACGAAAACACAGTCATTTTCACGCTTAGTAGAAGGAAGGCCTAGCATGTAATCCATGGAGATGGATTTCCAAGGTCGAATCGAGGTAGGGACCAAAGTATAGATGCCTTTCTTCTTGATGGTTCGTTTGGCAATAGCACAAGCAGTGCAGGGTGTAATGTAGTTCCCAAAATCATGTCGTATGTTTGGCCAATAGAAATACTTCTGCAGCACTTCCACTATTTTCTCGACCGCGAAATGCCCAAAGACCCAACTATAGTGCGCTTCCCAAATCATCTTGGCACACTCACTTGAAGGAACATAAAGGTGTCCCAAGTGACATAGCAATGCATCCTGGATGTGAAAATTTGGAACTTACGTACCCTCAAGGAGTGTCTTATATGTGTGGCTGAATTTTGGATTTCTCTTGTAGAGAAGCAGCCAATCATAGGTCTCGTGCCCACAAGAGTTGAGAACGGTGGTTAGCGCTACGATCGGTGCTCAGTTGAGGCAGTCGGAAACATTATTGGTGATGTCCTTCTTGTACTTGATGTTCTAATGAAACTGTTGCAGATATGTGGACCACTTCTGATGGCAATCCTCATAGAAAATTTTAGAGGCGAATCTTAGCCCATGGGCGAAATTTAAGAGATTTCCTATTTTGAAGGGGCGGATTTTTTAAATTACACCCATTTTCAATAGTTACAATATTTAGCCCAAAAAATATTTAATAAATAAATTATTATTATATTTTATCCCATCAAAAAATAGGGCAGAGGAACCTTCCAAGCCCGATTCACTTGGTTTGTTTGGAAAATTTTATTCAGATCGCTCGATTTCTAGAAATGGGACTGGTAATGGGTGACTGGTTATGGGCTATTTCGCCTTCTCCATTCCTTGAAAATCAAGCGCAACCTCGAATTCGCCCTATATTTTAGGGTAGAGGGGTTGGCAATTTGTTCTTCTAGGATTAATTTGTGCTGCATTTCAGGGTAGAACAAGGTAGATAAACTGGTTTGGATAAATTGGGCTCTCTGCACTAGGGTTTTCAAAATCCAATTTATCATTTATCGGCCTTATCGGTCCAGCCAGTTGATCATTTATCGGCTAGGTCATTAAAGGGCCATGGAGTCTACTAGAACAATTCTATGACATGTAACGATAACCATATGTGGTGATCGATTTGTGGCCCATTAACAAAGATCAAGATTAGAAAACGAGAAGGGGCAGTTCGGTACTCAACTTTTGATATTATGTTACTTCATACGAGCGCTCTACACGAATATTCCATGAATCTATCATCGAAACCAAGTACAAATGATCATATTTGAGCTTCTATCCATTTAAAACCATCTGATAATTCAATTTTTTAGTCAGTTTCCTTTGAATGAAGCAAAGATTGTAAAAAATTTCCTAAATCATGGCCCATCTCGTTCCTTGAGGGAAAATAAGCACGGTGTGCACAAATTTTAATTTTTAAATTATTTAAATTGTACCAGAAAATAAAATTTATCATGTTATGACACTTCCAGGGTTTGAGTTGCATGAGTTTTGATGAGGATTCGATAGTAATTTGATTATAATGATGACTTCTATTTTTGTATTTGTTGGATTGTCGAGGGTATATATAAAGCTGGAGATTTGAAGGGTATGCCATGTGATCAAGATTCACTAAGGGGGATTAGGTTTCCAATAAATTTTAAGGTATAATTAAAAATTGGGGGATTTTAAGAAGGGCCTGAAATGGGTAGGCCATTGTTTTATCATATTCTTAAGAATCCTGCAACGAGCTACATGATTGGTTTGTGTAGTGAAATACGTCTTTACATACAGAGGAATAATATTTGATATGGATATGGGGATTTGAATTATGACATATTTGTTGAGGGCCAACACTGGAGACTAATAACTTCAGCCTTTTCACATATTAGTATTCTTCATTTGTTTTTCAACGTGAGTGCCCTTTAGAGCCCAGGTGTTATAGAGAGCTTGGGACATCTAGGTTTGGCTATTCATTTTTATCTTCACTATACTTTATTTTTGGTCGTCTTATCAAGCCTTTTAGTCATTGGATCTTACCACACCTTGGTCCATAGTTTAAAGCTTGATTATTTCAGGAGAGTCACTGTTGTGGGTTACTCATGTGTAGTGTTTCGATGGATGACTATCCTTGCAGTGAAGCAACCATCTTCTAAATTGGATCATTTTGGAGTTCTTTCCTTGCCCATCAATTTTCCACGTTTTGAATCTCTTGCCTTCAAATCTATAATAGTGCCACGGGAAATATTTTTGGGGCACTTGTTTGGGATTATTGTTGGTTATGTTATTGCATGGGGTTTGATTTAGGGTATTAATAACTACTGGGAAATATCTATGTTGGTATGGATTTTCATAATTTTCATTTTCAGCTTGAAGCGGACTGGCACCCTTGATTTTTCATTTATTGAAATCAAGCATGTAATGGATACTTTTGTACCTACATTAGGCTTCATTGGCCCTGATAATGGTAGATTCCTTAATGTGAATTTTCTTATGAGAAGAGGCCCTACACTTGTATGAATCACATGCTTAGTTGGGTATGCTAAATTTTCTATGATTTTTCATTGAATTTTTATTGGATTTCACACTATGATACCTTTCGATATGCAAATTATGTGTTTTCTTGAACATTATCAGTAACTTCTGTTAGCACACAAAACAGGGCCAGGTTAGATATCCAAAAGGTCTGGCTCCCTAAACAGGTAACAAGAGCTATTGTCTTTGTGCACTTCAAAGATGTTGTCTAAAGGGATTAGTTTATTGAACTCTGAAATGTTTTTTTGCAAAGATATTCCTAAAAATTTCATTATGTTGTTTATGTGAAATGAAATGGGTTCAAATTTTTTCTTTTGTAATCTAGATGATCTGAGGCTGCACAGGTTTCTTGGTGGAGCCTTGCATGCCAAGATTGATTAACATTGAAATTACTTTGATTCATTATCTCAATCAACAAATAAATATTGCATCTCTAGCGCTAGGAAATTTAATATAGTAAGATGTTGTTTCTATGTTGTGCTTTACTTTACTTCCATTTTATTCAAGATTACGACCATCTCCTGTGACAAAAGAGTTGGTCAGTACTATTGTGAATCCAATCCTGAAATGATGCTTCTTTTATATTTTTAATTTTCAAACTTAAACTAATAAATATTACATCTACAATCCTAGACTATTTAATACTTGAAAAATATTTTCGTTATGTTATACAGATAGCTTGTTTTACTTTCGTTATTTTCAATCATCCATGGTTTCCCCCATGCCTGGTAACAAAAGAGCTGCTCAGTTTTCTGAGTCCAGACCTGAATTGATGTTTCTTCCATATTTTCAAGCACTACAACACGAGTGTTGTTTAGTGGAGTAAGTGGTATCAAAGGCCTAAAAATCCTCAAGATATTCTTTGACTTCAATGTAAGGTTGTAGTCTCTATTTTTTTTTTAATTATTGATTTTCACATTGCTCTTTGTAGCCTTATAGTGTCCAACCTTGTCCCCAAGAGTGGTTTAGCAACATTCATTGTATGCATTTGCCTATTTTTCAGTTGACCCAGTTATTTCCACAGCTTGTGAAAGTGTGAAAGTTGTAATACCTCAGAATTATAGCTTTATTTTTTTTTTAGGTGGTCTTTGTAGATGGCACATTCATATATAGAAATACAATTGAGGTTTGCGTAATTGGCCTTTAAGGAATCCATTTTCAGTCTCTTTACAGGTTTGAATTATATCATTTATTCCTTCAGATGCAATGTCTTAGTACTATCTAAAGTTTCTCACTATTTTAATTATTATTTGAAGAAAAGTTTCTCCAATCATCTGGGGCTTCTTTGAAAATTTCTAAAGGGATGTTCCCACTAGAAAAAATGGGCATTGGCTCTATAGGATGTTTTGAAATTAATCTAAATGTAGAGAGTTATGGGATTTCTAGGTTCATTCAATTTTTTACATAAACAATAAATGCATGCCTACAAGAACCACCCAAGTTTGACATGAGATTTGGAGCTACTTTTGATACCTCAAATAGCCTGTAATGGCTAGAGTTTGGATTAACCTATTCCAGACTCAAAATCCATATTATGAAATTTGTTCTTGGAAAAAGGTCTAAACAAGCTTTTTAGGATGTCCAAAAAAGCATCATTCCAAATATTTGTGTTTTCCTAAATCCTTAATGTTTTCTATTGTGATTTCCAACAAAGGTTCAATTAAATATTCTGATAAATTCAAGCTTTCGTGGTTTTTTTTTTTCACTTCATTTTCATTTTATTTCAATTTACAGGCATAATTTTACTCATGAATATATGTTTAATATAAACTGGAAATTGATCTTATGTGAGAATTGGAAAATTCAAAACATTGTTGTGTAAAGGGTTGGAATGAAAAATTTCTTCTTGTACCTGTGACAAACTCCTTTTCAAATACAAGGGTGGGCACATGATAGGGAGAAAACTTCTATAATTTTGGTGATGTCTAGTTACACTACTGGAATCATATAGAATTAACATTCACATGGAATTAGGTGTGAACTATCTTGTAGTTATTGCTGGTTTTGCTTCCTTTTATTTCTATAACATGATTGTTAGCCTGGTTTCTAGACAACCACACTCATCAACCTCAGGGAAAGTTGGTTTTAAGAAGTTATTTATTTGTATATAAATTTCAAAGAATGTAGCAGTAACCATGTGTGATTATTTAATGCCATGGCCCAGAACCAAGGTCCTTTTTTGTCCTGTATTAATTTTCAGATCATGGTAAGCAAATTCTTCCCTTGGAAATATTATACCCAAATAAAATTTAGCTGGAACTCAAAAGCTTCAATCGAAATAGAAATCAAATCATGCTAATATACAAACATACACTTTGAAACTTTGAACAACAAATACTAGATCTGAACTCTTGACCACATCTATTTTCCGCTGAATATGGAAAGAAGAAAATATACTGCAATAGCTTAAAAGTAAAAATTGCTAAAAAATATAGCGGTGCACCCTACATCTCCTTTATAAGAAGGAGAGGGAATATAAAACGTATCTAGTCAACTGGTGATGTGCCCTAGGGCATAACATCAAAACCATAGCACTAAACTTCTAGAGAAGTGTGCCCTCATGCATGGAAACTGCTACCAAGGATAGTTTCCCAGCTGGATATGACAGATTCAATGCATTCATGCATCAAACTCTCAATTGAAGACCAAATTTATGAATGGTCTCCTTAGGATCTGTGCACTTCCTAGAATAGGAAAACTTCTCATGCAAGCGCTTGTTCCAATTCCAAATCAGTAAACTGCACTAACCTAGAATCCAATAGATTTAAAATTGAACTGAACTAAATCTGAACTAGATATTGACACATGCATGTGCCCTCCTAACTCCTCTGTAAATAACTACACCAATCCTAAGATTAAAATCATATTTTAAATGCTAAGATTCAAAAGAAAAATATTTTGTGTCAAACCCCATTTGGAATTTCAAAAGAAAGAATTTGAAATTTTGAAATTGAAATTTTTAGCTCCAAATAGATTAAGTCGGCCTCATAAAGAATGCAAATCGCCTCAATTGAAGGACACACCCATTCGGCTCATTGAAAATCTATAAATAAGAGGCATTTCATCCTCCCTCATGACACAATTTGGTTTTGTTCAAGAGAACTTTGGACTCATGAAGAAAAGTCAAGCTAATGATCTAAGGTATGTTATTTTGTGTGGGCACATGAATAAGGCAAGTACATAGCATATCTAAGGCAGCTCGCATAGCATATCTAAGGTAGCTCGTATAACATATCTAAGGTAGCTTGTATATTTATTTCTGAGGCAGCTCGCTTCACTGTTTGGAGGCCAGCGAAGGGCTTACTCTGTGGCAGTAAACAATTTCATCTTTGTGACCAGCAAAAGGTTTGTTCTAAGCCAGCAAAGTATGATCTATGAAAGCTAGCAAAGCAGAGTTTCTGAGACATGGATTAAAGCATGTTTTCTGGACCAAATTGACTTGAAAAGGTGGATGGACCATGTGGCATGGACTAGGTTTGATCTAGTTTTTTACTTAGATATATCTTTGTTTATTTCTCTATTGAAAAGGTCGTTGGTTTTTCCCATGTGGGTTTTTCCAGTGTAAATCATTGTGTTCCTTTCTGTGATTGTCTCTTTATGATCCTACTGCTTTAAGAATTATATTGTTTTGATGTCTTCTGTGTAATTATTGAAGGATGGAATAATAGATAAGAATATGAAAAGTTCAAAAATAATTATCAGTATAGAAGACTCTTAGAAATTCAACAATTGTAGATATAATTTTTCTCTTGTATTCAACAAGTTTCATAGCTATTTTAATATGTTGATTTATTAGAAAAACAGGGTTGAATGTAATGTTATTTTAGTGTGCTTAATGAAACTTTCAGATATGATTTGTTGTTGTTGCATTTCCACTGTAATTGAAATAATTTTCAAATATGTATATTGAAAAATACTTTTCCCTAAGGGCTGCTAAGATTATCTTTGCTTGAGGACTTTGTGATGTTTCCATTATTGAGTTTTCCCATAACTAGTGTTGTGCATATTTGAAGTTTCTTGTAGGGCTGTTGAAGAAGATAGTTTCAATGCTAGTTGTAAAAACTCTATGAAGTAGATCTGTGACCTCATAGAAGTGAGATGGAAATTTCATTTTGAGCATATTTTCAAACTTTCTACAATCAATCATTTTGTCATTCTTTGCTTCTCTGGCCCTTGTACTGGTGATTTTTTATTCGACGGGGTCTGTAAAATTTTACAGTGTTATTTTGGTTGTGCTCATGTACTTGATACATAACCCATCTATATAAATTTCTATCCCCACCAATTCATACAAGCTCACACAATCTCATCAATCCAAAGCAAATAACATTTCTAAGGATGTCCATTGTAAACCTACTAATTTCTTGTGGAACAACCATCTAAAAGGTCAAGAATTCATATGGAAGAGGTATAATATTTTTGTATCTAAAACAGTCAAGAATTTTACTTTTAATTCCTAGACGATTATTTTGTGTGGTATTTGTAAGGTTAGCAACAGGTCCAAGGTGTTAATTGTTTGCAATTAGCTTGGTGGATTATTCTCAAAATTTGTGGTAGAAAACATGCAATCTACAGACTTGAATGAACAATTGAAAGTTGAACAACAAAGCTTCCCACTACCAGATATGTCTTTGTGTTGTGATTCTACATGCCATGTCACGAGATTAGCTTGAGCTAGTGATTCTTGATTAGCAATTTATGATCCTCAACTATTAGATGGAACCCACTTTATAGTGTATCTGTATATAATTCATCAATTTGTATTTTTTGAAGAATTCATCTTATATTCCATTAATGTTCACAAAAATATACATCACACAGTTTTGCATCACTGGGTCACAACAAATATTACTAAGTTTCCCCTCCCAACTTAGGAAATAAAAATCAACCTGTTTGGTTTGGCACTCATTGTTGAGAGTTCAATTATTTCCTAAAAATGCCTATGCTAGCATAATATGAATGGCTTCTGTCTTGAAACAGTCAACATTTTCTCAAAGGATCTCGAAATGGACAGTAGTTGAATCCACATTAATTTTTCTTGTAACATAGTTTAGAGACCACTAAAAATGGAGGGAATTGTTTCCCATTATCGTATAGTAATATGGCATGCTATTTCATGTTGATTTTGGCTTTATCGTTTTGAAATGATTTAATCATCTATTATGAATAGAGGATAATAAATGTTGACACACATAATTGTTGAACAGTATTTCTCTCTGTCCAATTCTCCCCCCTCGCCATTGGTCATTAGAAACATGAGCCCTTGATATCTTTACTCCATTTCCAGATCATCTTATCTCACTCATTATTTCTTGGCAGTCTACTAATTATTTTTTACCGTGCCATGGTATTTTATATGCGTGTTGTGGCAGCACTGCCGCTTGTTTCTTTCTTTTTGTATGTTATTTCAGCATTTTCTAGGAGTTTCACTTGTACTCCCACATTGTATTCATACTATTTGTACTCTTATTCAGTCCCATTGACTTAATTTTATGGTCATTTGCTGGAAATTAATAAAATTATCTTATCTTATTAATTTATTATTTTGATTTGGGATAGGTCCAGGAGGGAACTTGTAGCAGAGATCAAAAGCCATAATGATACTCAAATGAACATTTAGGGACAGCTCAAAGTGTTGAAGATTTAGTGAGAAGGGATCTTTATAATGAATATTCCTTTTCGTCCAATGTCTCATCAGAAACACAGAGAAGCTCCTTGAATTTAAAAATGATGCAATGTACTACAGCACCCCAGGAAAGAAGAAACCAAAATATTGATGGTTCTATGAATTATTTTCTTTTGGATATTCGATTAGAAGATGTTGGACATATTGGAACTGTTGTAGAGACAGATGCATGTTTGAGAATTAAACATGGTATGCAAGGGAAATGCATGAAAAGGATTTCATCATCTGGAACAATAGACTATAGAGAACATTAAACTTGTATAGCTTGAGGACAAAAGTAAAAGATGTATCTTTTCTACTCCAAATGGAAGGGTTAATAAGTCCACTGAAATTTCAGTTGACACTGTGAACATGGTTGATCTGTTAGGTCCCCATATTACTAGTGTAATCCCTTATTGTTATTAGTGTAACCCCCTTATTGTTATTTTTGTACCCTTGTAACCCCCATTTGTTATTATTATTCCCTTACATTATTATTGTTAGGTTGGCTAGGATTATATTGTGACCCCATGGACTCCTATATATAAAAGGAGGTTCTATCATTTGTATCATCAAAGAATTGTTCATTTATGTAATGTATTTGAGGTTTCCCCCTTGAAGTGGTTGATTTCTAAGGCGTTAATCTCTCTTTTCTTCGATTTTTGGAGTTGGTTTCATAACATTTGGTATCAGAGCTTTGGATTCTAGGGATTCGCTGCTCCAAACATGTCATCATGGAATTTTCATTATAATTTTTTTTCTACGAAGGCTCGGAAGCTGAAATTTTTACAAATAGAATCTGAAATCCTGAGGAACGTTATGTACAAATTTTAGATCTTGGTTCGCAATATTTTCGGAGATATGACCTGTGGAAGTTAGGGTTTTTTTAGGCTCCCGAATTTCACCTAAACAAGTTATCGTGGAATTTGTGCTATAACTTTTTTTTCTACGAAGGTTCAGAAGGTGAAATTTTTATAGAGAGAATCTAAAATCCTGAGGAACTTCCTGTAAAAATCTCAGATCTTGGTCCTCAATATTTTCGGATATATGATCTGTTGAAGTGAGGGGTTTTTTAGGCTCCTGAATTTCATCTCAAATAGGTGACCTTGGGAAAATCATCATAACTCTCTCTCTAACCATTAGATTGGAATTTTGTAAGAAGTGGTTGCAAGTGCACAGACTTTATTTTACTGCATATTAATTTTAGATCCAAAGGAGGAACCATGGAGACGTGGCACGTTGTACAAGTGCACTCTACTGAACCAGTCCATAATTAGGTCATTGTAGGAGATTCAGCATAACCATGTCTTGAAGTATCCAAATCAAGTCAGACATGTGGCATTCGAAAGAACATTCAGAGGGCTACTAGAGGATTGAATTTCAGATATTGAAGATCAGAAATTACAAATATAATTCAGTTTCAATATTGAGCTCCTCAAAAGCAAGAAAAAGGTGTGTATTTTTTTTCAAATTGCATAAGTCTTGTTTGAAAAAATAATTTTAAGGGATTCCAAGGGCATACTGAGCATATATATCAGTATTGGATTCTAAAATTCCCCCTAAAAATAATTCAACGCCCATTAATCCCTCATAATACTCTACTAGGACTCATGAAGATGAAGAATTGCAACATGATCTATCAAAATTACAAGAGCAACTGCACCAAATTTCGCTCTCGCAAAGAGCAACAAAAAATGAAATGAAAGTTCTGAAGAAAGGCGTGGAAGAGGAGATTGATGGTTTGAAGAATAATATGGATGGTTTGAAGAAAGGTGTGGAAGCTAAGATGGATGGCATGGAAGCTGGCATGGAAGCTAAGATGAATGACATGGAAGAAAAAATTAAAGACAACATGGAAAACATCAAGAATGATCTAAAAGCATACATGGAAGGTTTGACAAAGTTGATACAAGAAATGTTTCCTAATAGCGAAAAGATAGTAGAGGAAATTCATGATGAGAACAAAATAAATGTTAATTTTGATTTCATAAACTCTAATGTTGGATGGAAGAACCACCATATTCCAAAGATGGATATGAGGAATTTTGATGACAAGGATCCTGTAACATGGATACTACAGATGGAGCGATATTTTGATCTCAATAATGTGCAAAAAACACAAAAGGTACGCATTGCAACTTTACATTTAGAACAAAATACATTTGTATGGTATCGATGGCTTTTCTCCCATAAAAAAATTGTCACTAGGTCAATTTTTACGGAGGAAATGATAGCACATTATGAGGATACAAATAGAAACACCTTCTCTAGCCAATTGATAAATCTCAAACAAAAGGGTTCAGTGGTGGAGCACACTGAGGACTTCCAAAAATGGAATATAAGGGTAATTGATATTCCAAAGGAAGACAGGATTGATGTCTTCATAGGGACTTTAAAGGATAACATCCAACATGAAGTTCGTGTTTGGGAACCTGATTCATTGGAGAAGGCATTAAGGTTGACAAGAAAAATTGAATGTAATATTATAGCGAAAGGGAAGCCTACCACTCACATCTATAAAGATGGAGGTGTTGCTACTCCTAGACTTCCATAGCCTACAATGTTGATACCACAACAATTGGAAGAAAAAAGAGAAAAAGGGCTTTGCTACAATTGCGATAGCAAATACACTAAAGGTCATAAGTGTGCTGAGAAGAAATTATTTTACATAGATTGTGAAGAGGAGGAAGAAAATTAACAAGAAACTTCAAAAGAAGAGGATATACACTAGGAACCAACCCTAGAAGAAGAAGAAATGAGTTTGACCATATCGTATAATGCATTGGCAGGAATTTTCCGAATGCGGGTGACACGCTTGACACGGGCGGACAGCAAAGCCCATCACACGCGGACTGCGGAAATCTCCAAAGAAATTCACCACCTACTGTGGATCCAATCATTGTTATTGCCTCACACGGTCCTCTTAGAAACATCGATCACACAAACTGGACAGGCCTGATGTCTCCTGAACCGGACCATCACCTCACCTTCACCTCCATTAATGATTATGCGACATAATCATTACTGCAACATTTCTTATCTCTCTGCGTCTTACCACCAACTGAAGCCTCACACGTAGATCACTCAAAGTCTCTTTGACATGCCTCTTCCGCAATCCTATATATCCTCCCATTCTCAGCCCCTTCCCTCCATCATCTGCTCTCTGCTGCATTTCTCTCTCCTTATTTGGATGCTCGCTGATAAAAATCAGCTGCGAAGTCCAAGTCCTGGTGTGAAGCTGCCCAGCCCCCCTTTGCCTAGTGCATTACATCCTGCGTACCTACCCCCCAGTCTCTGTAGTTTCTCCTGCCCCTGTGCTTCCCCTGCCATCCCTCCCAAGTGCACAATGGCTCCCAGGCTGTGCCAACACACAATTCGTGGTGGTCAACGAGGAGCTCTCCCAGGCTGCTACCATCGCGGCGAGGACAATCGTCTCGAATGGCTCGAGGGATCCTCGTCATACTCCTCTTCTATCCACCCTTTTGTTCCTGAGCAACCCACAGACTGCGCCAGAAGCCCAGCACAAAGAGGAAGATGTGGTGTGCGGAGGTCCACCTCCATCTCCAGGGCTCCTTCGTCGCAGCGCATTCCTGCACCACCAAATAGCCTCGCGTAGGAAAATGAAGACAAGGATATTTGGATCATGGATTCCGACACCATCTAGACGAAGGTTCCGAATGGAGTAGATCCGGACTCCCCCATCCTCTGCACTCTATCAAATCTTCCCATTCGCACTGTTGTTGAAGTGGAAGCTGTAAGGGAAGCGGCCATCGCGCTGGCCCCTGCCTGCGCCATCCTCGAGAAATCTCCCAACCGCAATGATGATGAGGATGTGTAATGTTTGTGTTGTTGTTCAATCCTTCTTCTTTTTTGTCTTTTGTGACCTCAAGGCTACACTATCATGTCCTCCTCTCATGCTCCTAAATGTATAAGTGCCTCTGCGCACATAGTAATTTTTGCTCACAAATTTTGTCTGGGCCAACCCCCTCCCATGCGGCAGCCCAAAAATAGTGTAACAAAGGCAGGGATTGGTTAAATGCAGCTTACCAACCCTACCTGTAAACTATGTACTTATATGTTTTTGAATTAATAGAATTAGCACAACTTACCCAAAAAAAAAATGCATTGGTAGGAATTACCACTCCTCAAACTCTCAAGATAGAAGGACATATCAAGAAGAAAAAGGTAATAGTGTTGATTGATTCGGATAGTACCCATAATTTTATTCATTGTAAGGTAGCCAAGGAATTGAATTGTTTCCTATACCCAGCACCATAATGTCAAGTGATGGTTGCAAATGGAGGAACTATAAATTGTTCTAGAAAATGCCATAATATCAAGCTAACCATGGGGAAATATGTATTGAATAGCCCAATGCTTTCCATTCCAATGGGAGGTGTTGATGTTGCACTAGGAGTACAATAGTTACAATCTTTGGGGACAGTAGCTTTTATTTTTCAAGAACCTTTCTTGAAATTTTTTTTCGAAGGAAAGGAAATCGAATTACGAGGTATCGCAGGGAAGCTGAGAAAGATAATAAGCTCTAATGTCATGACAAAGTTTCTGAAGAAATAAAAATGAGGCGTAATTTCACAATTATGCTCACTAGAAGTTCCAACGTCAAAATCATCTATTTCTCCAGATCTCCAAAAAGTCTTGGGCAATCATTCCAAGGTGTTTGAAACTCCCAAAGGACTCCAACCTATTCGTGATCATGATCGTGCTATTCATTTTATTCCAGGAAGTGTTCCTCCAAAAATCAGGCCTTACAAATATCCTTATGTCAAAAAGAGCGAAATTGCAAGTATGATTGCAGAAATGTTAGAGGCTGGTATAATTCAACCTAGTCAAAGTTCTTTCTCTGCTCCAGTAGTATTGGTGCACAAGAAGGATGGATCATGGCGCATGTGTCCGGATTATAGGGAGCTCAATAAGCTCATTATTAAAGTTAAATTTCCCATTCCTGTGATTGATGAATTATTGGATGAATTACATGGCGCAATTTATTTTACCAAGTTGGATCTTCATTCAGGATATCATCAAATTAGAATGAAGACTGACGATATTTCGAAAACAACATTTCGAACTCATGAGGGTCACTATGAATTTTTGGTCATGCCTTTTGGCCTTACCAATGCACCTTCTACATGTCAAGGGTTGATGAATTCCATTTTCGAACCCTTCAATAGAAAATTTTTGCTAGTATTTTTTGATGACATACTAATCTACAACAGGTCTTGGAAGGATCATGTTCAACATGTTGACAGGGTGCTCAAACTATTGGAGGAGAAAAAATTATATGAAAAAACATCCAAATGTTTCTTTGGAGTACAAGAGGTGGAATATCTGGGTCATATTGTATCTCACAAGGCTGTTAAGGTAGACCCTAAAAAAAATTAAAGCCATTAAGGAATGGAAATACCCCACAAACATAAAGCAGTTGCGAGGATTTCTCGGGTTAACAGGGTATTATCGCAAGTTTGTTAATAATTATAGGAGAATAGCAGCACTTAGAACAACATTATTGAAGAAAGATCCATTTCCATGGACTCCTAAAGCAACTAAGGCCTTTGAACATCTTAAAGAGGCAATGTGCATAGCACCAGTCTTAGTTACGCCAAACTTCACAAAAACCTTTATTGTGGAATGTGATGCCTCGGGAAAAAGAATTTGTTTTGTTTTAATGCAAGAAGCAAGACCCATTTCTTTTAAAAGTCATCCAATCAAAGGAAAGTATTTATATAAAGATATTTATGAGAAGGAAATGTTGGCAATACTACATGCACTAAAGAAATGGCGACCTTACCTAATGGGAAGGCACTTCAAGGTAAAAACTGATCATGATAGTCTTAAACACTTTTTGGAACAAAGACTATCTTGAAGAAGCGACAAAAATGGGTCCTGAAATATGTTGATTTTAACACAGAAATCATCTAAAGAAACTAAATGTTGTTGTAGTTGCACTCTCAAGAAAGGATGAAGAGGTGGAAGAATTGCTTTGTGCAATTTCTATTATCCAACCAGATTGGATAGCCGAAGCAAAGGATGAATGGAAGAAGGACGAAGAAGTGTGGACACTCATTCAAAATTTGCAGCAAGATCCTAGTACATCTAATACATTTAGTTGGAAAAATGATTCCTTATGGTACAAAGATCGCTTATATATTTGTAAGAATTTCCAACTAAAACAAAAGATTATTTTGGAGTTGCACACTTCTTCTTTAGGAGGACACTCAGGATTTTTAAAAACTTACCACAAGGTGAAGAAAGATTTTTTTTGGGATGGCCTTAAATCTAATATTCAAAATTTTGTGGCAATATGTTTGGTTTTCTAGCAAAATAAAGTTTAGACAATTAAGACCTCGGGTCTTCTACGACCTTTATCCATTCCAAGTCAACATTGGGAGGATATTTCAATGGATTTTATCACATTTTTACATAATTCCGAAGGAAATATTGTCATCGTGGTGGTAGTTGATAGACTTACCAACTATGCACACTTTTGTGCATTATGTCATCCATTTAAAGCAAGTACATTTGCTACTGCATTTATGGAAACAATTCAAAAGCTACATGGAAACCCAAATATTATGGTAAGCGACAGAGATCCCATTTTTACTGGAAATTTTTGGATGGAATTATTTTCTTGTTTGGGTACTCAAATAGCTCATATCTCATCTTATCATCCTCAATCTGATGGTCAAACTGAGATAGTGAACAAATTTTTGGAAGGCTATCTTCATTGTTTTTTATCTAATAAACAAACACAATGGGTCAAGTGGTTACCTCTCGCTGAATGGTGGTATAACACTTCCTTCCATACTGCATCAAAAATGACCCCATTTATGGCACTTTATGGATATCATCCACCGTCCATCACATCATCTTAAAGATAAAATTCTAAGGTGCAAGCAGTGGAAGATCACATCGAGCATCAACAGCAAGTTCTCCAACTCTTAAAGGATAACCTAAATTTGGCACAAAATCGAATGAAACAACAGGTATATCAACATCACAACAAGAGATTTTTTTATGTAGGAGATTGTGAATTTTTACAGCTACAGCGATACAAACAAATGTCCCTCAAGCAAGCTAAGAAGGACAGTAAATTATCGCCAAAATACTATGGTCCTTACAAGGTGTTGCAAAAGATTGGTACTATGGCATACAAATTGGAGCTTCCTTCTTCTTTGTGAGTGCATCCAGTTTTCCATGTTTCATGCTTAAATAAGGTTATAGGTGACAAAATTCCAGTCACGAAAACAAGAACGCGACAGCTATGAAATCGATCAATTTCAGAGTATCTCATCAAGTGGAATAACTTACCCACTGAAGATTCTACATGGGAGGATGAGAATTTTATACAGAAGCATCCAGAGCTACTCAAGCATTGAGGACAACACTTTTTTGAAGGACATAAGCATGTTAGGTCCCCATATTACTAGTGTTGTCCCTTATTGTTATTAGTGTAACCCCCTTATTGTTATTGTTGTACCCGTGTAACCCCCATATTGTTATTATTGTTCCCTTACATTATTATTGTTAGGTCAGCTAGGATTATATTTTGACCCCATGGACTCCTATATATAAAAGGAGGTTTTTCCATTTGTACCATCAAATAATTGTTCATTTATGTAATGTATTGGAGGTTTCCCCCTCGAAGTGGATGATTTCTAAGGCATTGATCTCTCTTTTCTTCTATTTTTGGAGCTAGTTTCATAACATGATCACGGGAATATTGAGTTCTCTAAAATGCATGGAAGAAATAGGTACAGTTATGTAATTATTGTATCTCAATGATTTTTCAGAGATAAAATTGAGCTTTTTTGCTTATTTGAATAGACTTATGTACACTACATCTATTGTCTAACAAATTTGGCTTAAACAGGAAACCATATTCAAGTTATATTAGCGAAAATAAATATACTAAATATGTGGCTCTATTATCTGCGGGTGTAATGATGAGGGATGCAAGGCTAAATTTGATTGTTGGCATTATATATCATATTGGCAAATGAAGTTTCAAAAACATTGTTTTGTGATTGTCAAAATGTTTTTTTTGTTAATCATACACAAATTTCTCCTTGTGTTCCTCTTGGACGGTGTGGTCTAGAGACCAACTATCTTTGTCAAGATTTCTTCCACTTATTTCATTTATAGGTACACAAAAAAATTGAACAGATTAATAAACTTTGTGTGGTACCTTATGCATCTGGTGATTCTTTGTCACATTAGAAGAAAATGAAACATCCAATTTTGAAAAATGAATTAAGTCACTCAAAGAATAAAAATTTTAACCTGTCTAGCAAGAATAGCATATATGAATCTCATAATGAACACCATTGGAGTCACAACATTGCAAAATATCCATATCCCCCAAATTAGACCTGGCATATTCCAGTGACTCAACCAGTAGTTCTCTATCATATTAAATCTAATCTTCTTATGTATCAAGATTCAAGTAGTTTCTCTAACAGAGCTTCATCTATGTAATTCGAAGATGGCCAGAAATCTTCCACAAGGACATCCCTGGTCAGTAGTATATGTAAATTCATATTATATTTGTTTGTTATATTAAGTGCATATTCAGTTTGAATTAAATTGTGATATTATAATCATTCCGTTGGAAAGTGGTCTCCTTTTCTTTGATTTAAACCTTTTGTTTTATAAGAAATTTGCATCAAAATATTATTTTATTTCATAGAAGGGGGATTTTAAAAAATTTATAACAAAATGGAAATTGCAAGAATATACCATGGATAATTAATAGCTTTACTCCCTCTGTCAATTCGGGCTAGTAGGAAACATGTCTAACTGATTACCACAGTTAGTTCCTAGCTACAAACATGTCTTTAACGGCAACGTTTTTTTCCATAGAAAATGCTTCCTTTAACTATAAATAAAACCACAAATGAAGATGAGCAGTTATTTCCAAAAAAATTGGGTTTCAAGAGTAACCATCACAAGCACTATCCCTTAAAGCTTTAATAGTCCCTATATACACAAAACTATGCTTTGATTTTCCACTTAATATTTTACTGTTGCAATGGCTTCTTGACCTCATAAATCACTAGAGCCAAAGTGGCACCAATATCATCTTTTATGAGGCCAACTAAGCTGAAACTCATGATTATCTCTTACCATATGTATAGCCTTGTATCAACACTAACCACCACTCCAAAGGGTCTGCTTTGAAGGAACTGAAGGCGCTAGAGATGGAGATGGAAATTCTCGACTTATGGTTCAAGGGGACCAATAGTCCAAGTGTTGTCATAGGGTAGAAACATCCAACTCGACTCTCTAGATTTGAACTGTGATTTGGAAAAAATGGTCATCATACAAAACCACCTTGTCAGAGCAAGAATAAATATATTTGTAAGGAATTTATTAAAAATTATATACATATTTTTTCCGATTTATAAATGAGGTTCCAATTCTAACAAGTTTCCATGCAGTTTAGAACTTGACAGAGAAAGGATGTTTATTCTCCATAAGGGAATCCTTCTTGGAAATGGGATTTTGAGAAAAGGTGGCCAAAAAAGGTCCAAACCAGTGTCATGCAGACTTAGTAAAGGGGTAGAACCAAAAAAAATGTTTCAAACATTGTGTATCATATAAAGGATGGCATTTGGGTTTTGGTACCAAGGACACTCAGATGGAAAAGGAAATGGCCAACAAGGAGGCATACTGAGATGTGGGGGTGAAAAAAGTATTTTTGGGGTTCTTAATGTGATTTACCAGTAGTCCTTATTATTGGACATACAAAGTAAATTTCTTTTCTTGGAATTGATCCTCAAGATTTTTTGTTCAATCGAGCATCTAAAAATGGCCTTCTTACTAATCAATGATAGTTATCCACTTTTTATACTAAATGAAGGCCTAGATATGTTCCACTGATGATCTTTCCACCAATTTCCAGGTCTAAATTCCAAACTTATATAGAAAAGAGCCAGAGCTTATCTATAAACATTATCAAGTGTTAGACTATCTACATTATTTAGTTTGACCATTTCCTTCATTTTGGTTGATTAGGTTCATCCCTAGTTCCAACATTAAAAATATCCAATATCATCTTAATCTCTCCTTAACCTCCACATGTTCTGGAGCGTAAATCTTGTTTTACAAAAATTACCTACCACCTCCATATATGCTCAACCAATATTGGAAAAAATTTCATAAAATTCCTCAAATTGAAGGTGTTAATTTAACTCCCAC
The DNA here is from genome assembly GCA_034641835.2 of Pinus albicaulis. NCBI lineage: Eukaryota > Viridiplantae > Streptophyta > Pinopsida > Pinales > Pinaceae > Pinus > Pinus albicaulis. The sequence continues at coordinate 556,778,776 of CM076574.1, forward strand.
AATGAATTTGTATATACTATCATTTAAATCCACCAAAATGCAACTCGATGTCATTTGAAATACAATGCCTTTTAATTGTTCTCACTTTTCTTCCGTTATCCCACCTACTATCCGCAACATGAATGCTTAATAGAAGTTCATAAAATTTAGAAAAGTTCATAAAATTCAGAATCTCGAGGCTTTAAGTTGCAAAGGTTTTCCACTGTAACTCACCTACATCAAAAATTCAATGAATTCAGGATGCATCAAACAAGGAGCTACACAACAGGATCAGGTTATAATGTCATCTTTCTTATTAAAGTCTTGAGTCTATCTAAAATAATATGCATGACCAAGATGATCAACTATGCAGAAATAATATTTCTGGCACAACACTTCTGACTTTTGTTGTATCATTTTTTTCCAGCTCTCTTCATGAGTCTTGGATGATTGTGAGTACACAAAAGTAAAAGAGATTAATTGGTAAAAGAGAGAGAAATATTTACATCCTTATAATCGTTACAACAGATATAAATTCAGCATCAAGTCTAAGAAACTTCTAAATCCATGTTGATGTTAATCTGGTATTAGCACCAACTACAGTCAATACTCTGAATTAAATTAATTATTTGTTATAAAGGAAAGAGGGAAGTGTTGTTAAGATTCTGAAATAAATTAAGAGCACAATAAAAATGTATCTAAAAAGGTGGCATATCCTTCAAAAACAAAATTAGCTATCTAGGTTTAAGCGCAAACACCTAGCTATAGAACTCCACAAAGGAGGTCATTGAAGATTATGAAATACATTAAAAGCACAATAAAAATTAATTGAAAAGTAGACAAATCCTTAAAATACAAAATTAGCTATCTAGGTTGAAGCACAAACACCTAACTATACAACAACACAAAGGAGACCATTGAAGTATCTCAAGTGGAGGGATGGAAAATTGGGAGAAAAATATCAGATTAATGAAACATATCAAAGGTTTATGTTGAGATTAAAATATTTAAATATCTGAAGGGTATGGATAGCCTAAAATAATATTCCTATCATCGACCTTTGGAGAGTTCAATTCACATAGCATTCGGTCAGATTTTTTATGGTTGCTTAAAAAGTAGCCAAATGGTGTTATAACAAGCAGATATGTTGATGAAAGACAAATAATCAACTAGAAGAGCCTGAATGTTTGTTATTTAATTGTAACCAACCTCTAAGTTCAAAATGGGTAAGAAATAGAATTTTCTCATGCCATATTTATTCTTTGCGTCAACAGAAGCAAGGTGATTAATATTCTAGGGTGGGGGAGATCCCCATGTGTGCTTGTGTCACTAATAAAATAAAATGAAAAAAAAAAAGACTCGGCATCTTATTTATTTAAAGAATTCAACATAAAATAAAAATGAAATGACATCATATTTATTTCAATTTCTATATTTAAATTTTAGGCAACTATAAACTAACATAAATCCATCTTATCCTTGGATTTATTAAACATCGATAGGGATAAAAAAAATGCAAGGTCAAAACATCAAACATTCTTTTTCACACTAATGGATATTGTTTGAACTAAAATTATGGGATTGTAGTTGTACCTATACAAATTGTTACAACAAAAAAATGGAAGAATTATATCAGCAATACTCGTATCCATCCATCTCCAACTCAATATGGGCCGATGACAAAAAAATTATATATACATATTATAATATTGATAAAATCGCTTTCCATTTTTCCTATGTATCATGGGGATTCGCCCATTTATTATACTTATAAATTTAGGGGGGTTCTTAAAATTTTCCCTAATTGAGAGTGGGATATCAAAGCAAAACATAAATAGGAAAAAATTTTATAACAACCATTTTCTTTTCTTTTTTAACAAAAAAGAGCATTGGTATTATATTAATCTACGTCCAGATCATGGCAAGACTGGGATATTACATTTCAGAATCTTGCCAAAATTGGGCAAACTGATTTCCTTTGTTGTTTTACTGACCCAGTTTCTATAAAATATTATAGAATGCAGCATCACTATTATTGAGACTATATTATATACTTTACAATATTGACCAAGCAACAAAACGCATATATAATTATGCATATAAAACTAACAGGGGATTAACCATTTGGGTCCGTAGGTAGGTTAAGGTCGATTCCCGTTGACTCCTCTTCAGTGATGGAGTTTTTCTCGTCTAGTTGGATTTTTAAGTCCTCTATCTGGTTGTGGGAGAGCATAAATTTCATCCTCTGGTTAAAGGATTTTATGATTCTTCTCGACATTTCTCTCGCTCATTACACAGGCCTTGTTCAACTGTAGCTGGAAACTCCTTTTCAGCTCTGAGAATCCTCTACTTATCTTGAAATTTTCTCTCACATGGAATGCACAGGTGAGGTGCGAATTTTGCTAAGGGAGGAACCATTTCAATTCTGCAAGTCACTCTCCGATATCGTTTGCAATGAAATCCCCAATGCTCAGTTTCCATTGTTCCTTTCTCAAGGTGCAAACATGGATCGAAAGACAAATAACCAAGCGAACCACCATCATAGGGCTCAATTCTCTGGATATTTCTCTCGCTTGCCCCTAAATTCCACCCCCCTTATTATATTAAAATTTGTCACCATGTCTGTCGATTCAGATATCTTTCCATCTGATGGAGTGTCTCACGTGAATCCCCTATAAAGCTTAAAGTAAAATAATACCAGGGACAAAAGGAATTTTGGTTTTCACTGCTTAAAAACCATTTTTGAGCACCTGCGTGATTTTCCTGAACAAAACCCGTGCAGATCTACATAGTTTTCCTGAACAAAAATTGCACAAATCTGCGCAGTTTCTTTGACTAAAAACTGCGTAGGTCTGTTTACGCACGTAAAAAATAAAAATAATAAATAAATAAATAAAATAAAATCTAGAAACTTTGGTTGAGGAATCTTACCCAAATTGGAAACCTCGAACCACTACATACATGCGCCTCATCCCTTGGTATATGGAACTAAACTCCTTTTCTTAAGGATCATATCCCTTGAGAAGTGGAACTAGAAACCTCCTCGTCCTCCTTATAAATTTAGCATAGGACTAAAGGAATGAGAGACTTTTTTGGGATTGGAATTTGTAAACTCATGTTGCTGGTTTCGAGTCTGAAGAGCTTGTCATCAAGGGAAGGAAAGGAGACCATTGGAAGAGGCTTACGACATCAAGGCTCAGGTTATAAGATTGATCTTTATATTGTTGATAATACATATGGATCCCTTTTTCTCATTGTTTTGTTTTTAGATTCAATAAAACAATGACAATTCTTAATCTCCTTGATCATTAAGTTAAATTGGTATTTGGATTATTATATACTGCAGGTGCTTTTGATTCTTTGCGTGTTTATGATTGCAGGTTCCTCTTAGCATTGAAGGAATTCTTCAGGACGAAATTCAAGGTCTACATCAAACATCTCATTGAAAGGTTGGATCATTACCTCCTCATTTCTAATTTTTAATAATTTGAATGCTAATAGTTTAGGAAAAGAGATATTCAAATGGTTGTTTGTTTCTAGTTATCTGTTGGGACACTAGGGAGATTGCTTTTGTCCACAAGAGGGATTATCCCAAAAAAAAAATGGTAACTATACTTAGAAACGAGTTCTCCTTTGTGTCCTTTTGTAACCTTTGATGCCTTTAGACCCTTTTAAGAATTGAAATTTCTGGTTTGAAAACTTTGTTTTTTTTTCTTAATTTTTTCGATCTGTGTGGTTTTTGTTCAGAAACAGAGCGCACATGTGCACAATTTTTCTTTAGAAACAGTGTGCATGCGCACTGAACTCTGTTGTCTACCTATGCAACCCTGTAAATTTTTTGAAAAATTTAAGGTTTCTCTAATTTAAGTCCACATTTTTTGTTTTTATGATCTTGTTCACTTGTTTAAGTCTCATTAAGTCTCTGTATTGAGGAGGTAAATCCCCTCTGTAGACAGAGGCGATCCCTACTAGCCTAGCAGGGGTCTAGCAATAATCATCAAATGCAATAGCGCAAGTTCCTAATTGCAAATAAATAAGCCAATGATGGAGGCCTACCTAGAGTCTAGTGCTATGATTCGTGGAAGAGACAGCATTCCCATTCCTCAGCCTCGGCAGATCACGATCCCCACAATCTCCGTGAATGGACACCTGCACATGCAAGAAACAACATGAATACAAGCATAAAATCTAGAATACGCAACTATATATCAGTCGGAAAGGATATAACTCATCATTATCATAAGTGAAAAACAGAGTGGAACCATAACCGGTAGTCATTCATTAATAAGCAATCGAAAGAGAGTACAACCAATGTTCTGACGCCGCGGTCTCCTTCGGAAGGGTCCCCAGTCGTTCACGTCTCGGAAAGCTCACCAGGGAAAGGGCAAGCCTCTCTAGAGTCTCTCGACGATAGTCTCCTTACTTGAGTCGGCCTTAAGGGAAGAAAGAGGGCTCTTACAACACAAAGGCTCTTGGGAATTTGGAGATTCAAAGCTTAGGCACTTCAAGACTAGCTTGCAATGGCAATAGGCAAGCTCTTATAGATGGGGAAGGAGGGAGTTGGGATCCCCATTATTGTGGGATTGGCCCTATCATCAAGGAAGGTTCCATGAGAGGTGGCAAACCACTTCCCTTCCATGGAACTCCCGCAGCCAAACCTCCCAACTCAAGATAGGAAATGGTTTCTGAGTTTGTTGAAACACAACTTCCGCCATCTTTATTTAAAAAACACTCCTTAAATTGGCTGGCGCGACTGCTGCTCTGGGACAGAGCGCCAGTTGGCGCGGCCTCTTTGTAGTATTTTCCCCATTGGCGCGAGTGATGAACTGTCTGCCCGCGCCAATGCAAAAGGAGATGTTTTCATGGTTTTTTGCAAGGAGATGTCTTTAGGGAAATTGAAGCTCATGTTTAGAGGAATGCATTGATGATGATTTCAAGGCATGAAAATGTTCACAGGTCACAAAATGGGTCCTCCATTGTGCGGGATGGGGAATGGTAGGGACGGTGACAAAGTCTTGTGCTTACTCTGTAAATTTAATTAGGTGTTTTGAATTTTCTTTTTTGAAAGTTCTTAGATTTTCTTACCATACAGTCATTAATTCGAGGTTTGTCTTAGTTTCTTAACAATGTTTGCATCTTTTTTCTTTTTCTTTTGCAAAAAAAATTCCTCCTTTGTCTGAGTGTTAATCGCTTTTGAGTGTTTTTACTTTTGACCTATGGAATTTTCACCCAATTTTCTTTACGTACACTTGATTGGTTCTTTAGATTACATTGGTGAAGGAAAAAAAAATTGTTGTTCTTTCGCTGATTTGGAATCATCTTGTGTTTAAGAATTCTCTTGCATAGACATTTGCATATTTAAAATTCTCATTTTCAGAATATGAACGAAAAATGTGCATAGATTACATTTGCATAGTTTTCAAGTGAATAGTGCATAGATTAGAACTGCGTAGTTTACATTCTGGAAAAGTCAACCGTAGATTTAAATCAATTTATTTGACTAGATTTTTGATGAAAATCACTTATCTTTATAGTTTTGGGTTTTGAGTTTTGTTGGTTTGTTGATCTATCAAAAAATAGTGTTTCACTTCTGGAATTGGTTGTGTCAATCTCTTTTCTTTCAATGAATCTCATCATATATTCATTTATGCCTCCTGAAAAGAGTTATTCCATCTATTGAAAGATAGTGTCTCTCATTGAAAGATAGCTCTGATTTGAATTACATGTTTTTATTCATGTTCTAAAACCTTCAAATAGAAAAATTGTTTTGAATTTATTAGCATTATTTTTTCTTGTTGAAATAAGTGCATTAAAGAATTTGTTATATTTTCTCTTATTTATCTTTTTTTGCATTGTTGGAAGTGAATAGAACCTCTCTCCTTATTTGATTTAGGATTCATCGAAGTGAAAATATTACATTATCATATTCGATTGCATTCAGTTTTGGGTCAGGTCATAACTATTGGAAATATTGTCATTGATGGTAAAGGAGCACAAAGGAAAAGAACCAAAACTATCATTAAGGCAAAGGAGCAGAGAAGCAGCTGCAATAAGGAAAATAAGCAAATTAGGCAATAATGCAGTAAAAAAGCATAAAAGAGAGGCAGAGGAGAAAATTTAGGATCAAAGGCAGCAAAAAGGCAAAGGCAACAAATGCAGCAAAAAGGGAAAGGCAGCAAAGAAGTAAAGGCGGCAAAGGAAGTTAAGGCATAAAAGGAGCAAAGGCAGAATCGTGAACGTGATGGGCAGAGTCGTGAACGTACAGCAAGCATGATAATCCCAATTCTGATTGAATAACAAACATAAGAACAAAGGAGGATCGTAGATCTTGCACGAATCCTCTGTTGAATTGACTATTGCATTAAGTATGCAGCAACAGGCGATCGGATTTGCAAGAAACAATGAGGATCGAAGGACAATCGAATTTGCAAGCAACATCAAGGACCATAGATCTGGTGCAAATCAACGGTGACAATCACATCACATCAGTGTAGTTATCGCACATCGTAGGGTATAGTGTTTATGGTTAAGATTTTGCAAGTTAAGTTATTTAACTTGCGATGTGAAGTGGATTGACAAGGAGACAAGCGTGGACCATCAGATCCAACGAAGACCAACGGAGGAGATCGAAAGCGCAAATCGCAAAGTTTAGCGTTTAAGTGTTAAGGTCGTCGCAGGGTAAGTTATTTTGTGTGCAATGGGAAGTGGAGAAGGGACACATGTTGGCATGACACAATATCGCAGATCGAACGAAATAAAGGTTAACCACTAAGTTAAATTGTAAAGTGAGCGAAGTGTGAAGTTGCGGGGAAGGTAAATCTTATAAAGTGCGAAGTGTGATTGCCTGTGATTGGTGGAAAGTGTTGTGGGACCATCCAGTAAATAATTTTTGTCTCTTGTTTTTGAAGAAGGGCGAGAAGGTGAGGACAGTTAGATCTGGGCGCAAATCAACGGCGGACAGCAAATCACAAAATCGCACATCGCAAATTATAGCAAATAGACCTAAGGCATCGCGCGACAAGTTAAATTATTTGTGTTGTGGTAAAGGTTGGAATATGCGATGCAACGAGGGGAGACCACGTGTCGGCATTGCGCATGAGCGCACACTGCAGATTTTATGGTTTTTACTTAAGATTTCGCACAATAAGTTGGATGTGATGCGATCGCATATCGTAGAAAATAGGAGATACATTTATTGCAAAACGTTAAAACTTGCGGGCAAGCGAAATGCAATACACTGTGGTTGTTTTCCGAGTTGTGGGACCTGAGAACCCTTATTCCATGTACATGTATGTTGGTTGGGGGTAACTGCAATTTGTTTAAAGTTCAGATACAGTAATCGATCTTGATTGCTAACGTATGTATGTGGAATAAACTCCGATATTGTAATCCGTTGCGAGATAAAGGGAGTTTATGTGGGCCATAACCCACATGTCACAGTATTGTTTAAAATTGTAGTTTTGTGCTGCATCAAGTGGGTAATTGTGGGGTTAATTCCTCTAACCCTGCGTATTTTGATATTTGCGGCCTTATGGAGACTCGGGTAAGCAACCCATCAGAGAGAAAAGGAGCATAGAAGAGAATAGAATGTTGCAGGTAAGATATACAATAGGTAGAGGCAGTGTAAAACATAAAGGCATGGGTTAAGTCGGGCTAAGACAGTAATGATGCAGCACACTTGGAAATATAACTGCAGAAACATAAAAGACAAAGGGACAGCAAGCAGAAGAGGACAAACACACAAAAAATCTAAGAAGTTGAAAGGGTTGAGTAAAATATTTGATTGTAACTGTAAATGTGTTAATTATTTTATATTGTTTGTGATGCAAAGGCAAGTCTCCAAGGCAAAGAAAAACTCCTATTAATATTGAAATGAGTGTATATATTGTTGTAACATCCTAAATATTCTGAGTGAGGAAATGAGTGGGTGGAAGGCAAGGGCCATGCCTGTTCACTTCATATTCCCATTAGTGACAACCACCTCAGGTTGTCAACCACCTCCTCTTGCGTGAAGTTGGACGTGGAGTCTTGTAAATGGCAGGCCTTGTAAATTTTTCCAAAGCTCAAGGGGACTAAGACAAGGTTGCTCTTTGTCTCCTTTCCTCTATATCATAATGGTAGATTCTCTTAGTCAAAATATGGAACTTTACAAAAGAAAATCCACCCTAACCGGCCTCTCTATCAGTAGTGGAGCCAAGAGAATAAATCATTATTTGTTTTCTAATGATACTCTTCTCTTGGGCGGAGCCTCCTGCATTGTTGCTAGAAGGTTCAAAACTATTCTGGACAGCTTTTTGGAGGTCTCTGGAGGTATGGAAAATAATGGAAAAAATTGTTTATGCAGCTGGAACACTCCCATAAAAACCCTGCAAAGAATGTCACAAATTCTGAATATACCCTTCCAAAACAACTGGGATCATTTTCAATACCTTGGGCTGCCAATAAGTAAGAAAAATATGAAGAGTTAAATATGGATTAAGTTTGCAGAAAAAATGAAAGTGAAAATCCAAGCTTGGGGTATGCTTTGGTTAAACCAAGCTGGTATAATCACACTTATAAAATCCATTTTGGCAGCTTTGCCCTTATATCAATTTTCTCTCATTACTGCCCCTGCAAGTATCCACAAGAAAATAGAATTAATAATCAGAAGCTTTCTCTGGCAGGGAGGAAAAAGGGAAAGGAAAAAATTTAGTTTGATAAATTGGAAACAAGTGACAGCCTCTTATACAAATGGGGGTCTCTCCATCAAAATCCTAGGACTAATGAACACAACAATGGGGAGAAAAATAACATGGAGATTCCTAACCGGGGAAAAGTCATGGTGGAAATATACCCTTGAGGCCAAATACCTCAATGGGTCAAGAACCTCGATCTTGGAAAAGACCCCTCCTATAAGGCCATGCACCCAGATATGGAAATAAATATCTAATGCAACCCAACTTATCAAGGAATATATCACAATGAGACCTAGAAACGGGGAACAAATAAACATTTGGAAAGACAACATTATGGGACAACACCCCTTGGAAAATAACCCAGATTTGAAAGATTTAAAAGACTGGATGACAAGGGAAGGTCTTCATAAGTTGAAAGATATTTCCAACTGGGAGATGGCTGGAGATTGGAAGCAATGGGCTAAACCCAACCTTCCACGTGATCTCACAGACCAATGGAACCATTTGAATACTCTCTTGGCAGGAGCAGCCCCGATCGACAAAAACACAAAGGATGTCCACATATGGAAACCAACAGGAGGAGAATATACTATCAGGACAGGATATCAAAAACTTCATGAGAATAAAAATCAACAAGACTGGCAATTTTGGAGACTAGCATGGAAGGTTGAATCCCTTCCCAAAATAAAAATCTTCTTGTGGACCTTACTTCATAACAAATCACTAACTGCAGAGAATCTAAAGAAGAGAGGAATATGTGGTTTGTCTCAATGTCCTCTTTGCAGAGAGGCTGAAGAAACAATTCAACATTTATTTTTGGAATGCCTCTTCTCAAGAAAATGCTGGGAGGCAATGGTGACACCCATAGAACCAAACATAAATTATAACCTCCCCATAAATCATTTTATTAGCAGGTGGAAGAGAAGTTACCCACACTTGCTCAAAAACAAACAAACAGTGCAACGTCTCTGGAATAGCCTCACCTTTTTTCTTTGCTGGAAAATATGGCTAGCAAGAAATGGGATAATTTTCAAAGACAAAGTCCCAACAGTAAGCACAACAATATCAAAATCATGGGGATTGATGGTGGAATTTATCATAGCAAAAGGGCTCAAAGGAATCAATATGATCCAACTCCAAGAAGATGAAAGGAAATGGATCAGTGTTGCAGCCAGCAAAATCAAATAGGTCCCTCAAATAAAAAACATAAAGATGCATCAGAATTGGAAAATTAAAAAGACTGAAGAAGAGTTCCAAGCCTGGGTAAATACTCTAAATAAAGCCTGTCTTTTTTTTTTTATGGAGCATCAAAAAAGAACCCAGGCAAAGCAGGTACTGGAGGAATAATAATTCTCCAACACAAATCTACTCAGATACTTTACAATTGGGGGCTAGGCCAAATGACGAATAACAAAGAGAAGCCTATGGGCTTCTGTTAGGCCTCAAAATTTTAAAGGAAAAAATATAAAAGTTGTTATCGTCTTTGGAGACTCCTCTCTCATTATTCAAGCAATGGTAAGCAAATCCCTCCCAAAAAATGCAGGTCTTAATCAAATTCTGAGCAGAGCACAAAAAATATCAAATCACATTGGCCACATTGAGTATTATCACATTCTGAGGAAGAATAATAAGCATGCAGATGAACAAGCTAATGAAGGAGTCCAACAAAGTGCAGGAAAAGAAAAAATTGGTGACACCACAACTCAAATTCCTATCCCATGACTTCCCCCTCCTCCTCTATGATGGAAAATTCCAATCACATCTGGTCAAATCAGAAATCCAAAGTTAACACCAAAATCCCTCTTGATCCAATAACCCAACAATTAGTCAAAAATGAAATCATTTCCAATCTCTGCAATATTCTCAAAATCTCTGAGCATAGTACTCCAAAATCATATATCGTGTTACCTCCCATGAACGCTCAGCACTCCTTTCCTTCCCTATGAATTTATAAAAATCGCTCCCCCCATCTCGTATCATCATCCTCCTTTTCGCATTTGCCTTTGCATGCGGTTTTCTCCCTCAATGCTGCATTTTCCTTTCCCGCTCCCTGGCTTTTCCATCGTTGTTGTAGGTCCATGCATCCAAAAAACACTCCCCTTATCTCTCCCCTTTCCCTTATCTCTACTTTATTTAAAAAATCCCTATCTAAGTGATTTTTTCCTCCCACATTTCACTCTAATGCTCTGAGCTAGCTTCCCCCTTCCAAAAAGGCAGAAACGCAGCTTGATTTAAGTGAGCAATCCCACCAGATTTTGAATAGGAGGGAAGAAGCAATAAACATCAAAATATTGCAGGTAGTATCAACAGTCAGCATCAGAGAGCACCATTAGAAATAAAGGAAGCACCTACAGCAAGCACCATCAACAACAGAAAGCTACAAATGGACCCTTTGGAAGACAGGTCACACCTCTATGCCTCCTGAAAATCTCATCGGATTGTGATCAAAAATCTCAAGAATCAAATCCAGCAAGACAAGGGAAAATCCAAAGCAGAGATGGCTAACATTCAATCATAAGGGAAGACCTGCAATGAAGATATGAGAACAATAAAGAATTGTTGCAGCCATCTGGAGGAATCACTGAAATTCATCAAGGACACGTTGAGCAAGAAATCAAAGCAAGGCTTCACGTCTATGGATCATGGAAGTAGGCATAGAGGAAGCGAGAATACTGTAAACAAATAGCCAATCAAGATCTCTGGCCACCCATGTTTTTTGTTCTAAGTTGCAGCAGTATACATAGTTTACTATGAAATTTAAGTGCATTTTGTTATTATATCAGTTTGTCAAACAGTATAGCTCTAACATAATTGTTTCTAGCTCCAAATGAAGGAAATAAAAATGTAACCCAAGCATCACATCTCATGAAATAGCCCCCAAGCATATCTCTCTCTATATCAAACTTGGGGAATTTTGTATTGAGGAAGCTTGTCTTCTCACCCTATTTTTAGAAATATAATACAACCGATCTTGTTCGAACAAAAAAAATATGCATAGAGAGGTTAGAGAGTGGAAGAATGAGAGAGAGCATATAGAGATGTTGTGCAGATCCAGAGCTAATATGAAGCAGATTTGAAGGCTAGAAGGGCAGCATTGAAGGAGTAAAACATAGCTGATATCCAGGTAAATCAACATATGATTTCATTTTAGTGTGAGAGATTTGGTGCTTCCATATCAATTTGTAGCTTGATAGGTGTCCAGTTGTAGCTAGTTGAGGTAGGAGCCTCCTGTGGGCTGTAGCCTACATAAAATAGATGGGATTTGGAGCTTCCTTGCAAGTTGCAGCTTGCATAATTTGAGGTATTAGCCTCCTGTAGGTTGGAGCCTACAGAAAATTAGTGGTGAGAGAAAGTTGGATTTTTCCTTTACATCACAACAATAATAAGATGTGGTTTTCTCCCTTATGGGCTTCCACTTATATCTATTTTCTATGTGATTTATGATTATGTGTTGATGTGATGTTTTAATTTGCTTAATTACTTTCTCTACACACATTAAGTTTTCCGATTGAATGAAAAGAGTTTTAAATTTCCATGAATGTACTAAACTGATTCACCCCCCCCCCTTAGTTTAGCTAAGATTTCATCAATCGGTATCATAGCCAGTTCCTTTTGTATCAGTTTAAAACCTGGAAGGAGATCCTAGGTACCCAAATGGCTAGCCTAGAAGGATGTTCAACAAATAAAGCCCCATTGTTTACTGGCACAAACTATAACTTCTAGAAAATAAGAATGAAAGCCTGTCTGAAGTCGCTTGGATTAGATGTCTAGATTGCAGTAGAAGTAAAATATGCACCAAAGGATACTGTCGTGGAGAAATAAGCCAAACGAGATTTCATAGCCTATGTGAAATCAATGAATGCACTCTTGAGCGGTCTGTGTGAGTCATAATTTATCAAAGTAATGCACAGTAAGACTGCCAAATATATATGGGATACCTTAGAAAATATCCATGAGGGAGATAAAAATGTGAAGATGGCCAAACTGCAAGCCTATAGAACTCAGCTTGAAAAATTAAAAATGAATGAAGATGAAGATGTAGCTAGTTTCTTCTTAAAGGTTGTGGAAGCTGTGAATAACATGATAGCTCTAGGAGAAACCATTAAGAAATGTGTGATAGTGCAAAATATATTTAGATCTTTACCATCCAGGTTTAACCCTAAGGTTTCTTCCATAGAAGAAATAACAAACTGGGAAAACTTGAGCATGAACTAATTACTTCGAAACTTGAAGCTTATGAGATGAGACTTCCAAAGGCGAAGTCAAATGTGAGGGAGGCAGCATTTAAGGCAGACAAGTGCAAAAAAGAGAAGGAATATACATGCTCATGCTCAGATGAAGAAGAGGAAAAATTCATCAGAAGATTGGATAGAGACACAGGTAAGTACAAAGGTAAAATTCCATTTAAGTGCTTTAATTGTGGAAGAGTGGGGCACTACGCTTAAAAATGTCCCCATAAGAGAGCAGAGAACCAGCCACAAGAGATAGAGAAAAACAAAATAAATAATTGGCAGAAAGGGAAGAGATTTAATAGAAAATAATTTTATGCTCAGCAAGATATCAGTGCATTTGAAAGCTCAGATTAATCCTCAAATGAAGAAGGAACCTCTGAATTTGTGTTGATGGCCAAGGAAGAGCCTGAAGGATACCTTTTGTAAGATGAGGAATAATGTGAGGTAGATCTTGAGGGGGAGCTAATGAGTGCCCTGGAGGAAATAGAGAGACTTAAACTCAAGTGCAGAAAACAGAAAGACTTCCTCCTGAAATATGTAAAGGAAGAGCCAAGTTCAAAAAACCTCATTCAGTTGAAAGTAGAACTTGAAGAAGCTAAGAAGGTGGAAGACATTACGATAAAGCAAATAAAAGATAAAAATCAGGAGCAAGAAAAATTGCAAGAAGAAGTAGTATGCCTAAGAAAGAAATTAGAAAAGGCCCAAAGGGAATTATATATGAATACTCCATGGATGAAAAGCTCTGAACAGTTGGAAAAAATACTAAATGCTCAAATATCTCCTCTTATAAATATCGGGATAGGCTATGAAGGAGAAAACAATAAGTCCAAGTTTAAAGATAACAAGAATATCACTTTCGTGAAAGCTGTAATAAAAGAAAATGATAACTCTCAGCAATATGAGATTATTGTAGCTAGAATACTGATAGAAGAAAGGAGAAGGTTGTGTAAGTAGCTCGGGGATGAGATTACCTCCATGGAAAACTCAGAGAAGGCAGACATTGAGAAAGATGATGAAGTAACCCAAAAGAGATCCAAAGAATTAGAAGCCATCAAGGCCTTGATGGGTAATGAAGTAAATAGAAACAAGAAGCAACCTCAAATGACAAAGAATGAAATGAAGAAACAGTTAGCTGTAAAAGGCTCATACACTCCTCAATGTGAATTGAATAAATTCGGAAGCTGTCAAAGGAGGTTCTTTCCTCCTATGAGAAGTATCACTTGTTTTTCTTACCACAAACCTGGACATATTGCGACATACTGTAGGATAAAGAAAATCCAGTCCTACCAGCAGAATATGAAAAAAATGAAAAGACTACCTCTAGCAAACAAATTGAGAGGGCAACCTTTCACCAGGTACACTAATCATTTCCATACTCTTTTCATGCAATGAATTTGGACATAAATATTTTGAATGTAAAATTATGTTCAAAAAGGGGAACAAAAATCCATAGATCACTCAACCTTACCAGGTAAAGTAAGATGTTATTCATGCCCACAAGCTTGGTCGAAAAAACCTAGCTACCATATACATTAAAGAACTCTAGATAGATGATGGAATCCAATCAAATCAAACAAAGCTGTGGATCAAAAAGAAGTGCGGACATTATAAATAACCCCAATAAAGTATGGAAAAGAAAGAAAGGAGAGCATGTTACTTCAATAACATAATGAATCCATCATAGTCTCGGGGGAGCTTCTCTGGAAGCAACCCAATATCCAACCGATAATAGATAAGAAGCAACATCCCGGTGGGAGACTAGTTCATAAAAATTCCCCATAAAAAGTAGTCTAAGAATAGCTCCTTGGAATAAGAACATAAAAGTTCAGGAAGGGAAAGGATAATTCCTTTGACAAAGAACTATAGGGAAGAAGGATACAGAAAGCATTCAATAGCAACGAGTTGATGGAAGGAGAGAAGGCAACAAGCAGCCATGGTGGTAGAGGGAACATCAGCCATGAACATGTAAGCTAAGAAGACAACAGCACACTAAGTGATGAATGGTTAAAATCAAAAAAAATTATGTTTCGAGCTATAGAACTAGAAATATCCATAGAGGATGATCGCCTTTGTGCATCACACCGCAAGTGTTAACAATGAAACAAAATTAAGAATGATGAGTAAGAGAAATGTTTATCATCATTATATCATTACATCATTCATCAATAGAAGTCCTCTTGGAGGAAACGATTAAATGAGTGATAAAACTATGAGTTGTCTGCCCTTTTAGATTCTGAGTAAAGAAATTGAAGATGTCTTCCTAAAGATCATTATGTTAGAATATTTGAATTGTATATAGAGCAGCATTGATTCTGGAGCGGTCCTAGAAAGAAATATGCAGTGACATTATTTTAAAAATGGAATGACAGAATAAGAAAAAGGTTAATGATGCCAAAATCAGATTTTTTATATTGATGATTGTTGTTGAAAGCAGTGGAGAGCTCAATAGTAGAAACTATGAAGGTTGTCTTAACTATGGATGTATGTGCAAGCTGAAGTGAAACTACTGCATGGATTATCAAATTAGTATC
The DNA here is from genome assembly GCA_034641835.2 of Pinus albicaulis. Taxonomy (NCBI): domain Eukaryota; kingdom Viridiplantae; phylum Streptophyta; class Pinopsida; order Pinales; family Pinaceae; genus Pinus; species Pinus albicaulis. Next base: position 556,794,193 of record CM076574.1, read on the forward strand.
AATTGGTATTTGGAACAAGCACACACCATTATTCCAAGTGTTATCATGGAGCAATGGTATGGTACGGTGTCCTCGGGATCAGATTATTATGGAAAAGTACATCAAGGTAGTATTCCCGGCGTTTATCGGCATATATATATGTGGATTAAGCTATGGTTGCTCTGATTATTGCAAAGTATTTTCTAATTGTAAATACTGGAGAATGTCGAGGTGCATTTTTAAAGCATGGAAAGGTCAATAAAAGTGCCAAAGGATCATTATCTCATTTTTGAAGTATTATATTGAGCATTGAAGCGGTATCTATTTCTAGATATAACTACATGCCTTCCTCAAGTCAGTACAAATATATCTTCAAGGCCTATTTCTTAAGATCATCCATAAAACTGTGTGAAGTATGTTTGCTGAGATTTCAATTAAACAACTTGAAGATGTTTTGTTGAAGATCATTATGATAGAACAATTAAAGTGTTTGAAGTATGAAGGACTAGTTGTGTTAATATTACTATTTGAAGCTCAAGAGTTTTGTATTGATTCGTCTAAAACCTACTTTAGCAAAAAGGAACTGTTGGTATTTCACCATTACGGAGAGGTTGAGCATTGACATACATACCCCCCTTATGTCATAAATAAAATTGTATAGTTGATAAGTGAGATTGACCAATGAATTGAATGTATCTAGCCTCAAGGGTTTGTTTTGAAAATACTATGTACAATATTAAATTCATTGGGTCTTTTAGATTGAAAGACGGCTAGTTTTACCACAAGTTGTAAGGATTCTTGATTCATTGTTCACCTCGGTATCAGCCTTTTAATTTGAGTGTAATATCCTGTCGGCGGTCTATCACATATCACCAACAACAGGCAGTAAAGGTGAACCACAGCTACAAAAGATATACTGGCATCATCATATTTGAACAGATGTGTATTGCAAAAGAAGACATATTCCATCTACAACCTTCCTCAACATATATGTATCTCAGATGAAGATAATAATATAAAATGAATTATATTTGGAGCAGACTTTATATGTCGTATGGAGCATCCTCAATATTTTAGTATTATTCCAATGATGTATCTCTGATTATATAAGTCTGGTACAGTTTGTTTAATGAAGTGTCCTTACCATCACCTTCAGCTTTATACAAGTGCAAAGTCTTGGCACTGGGATGGTATCACTACTATGTATATATATAAAGTTCAATGATTATCAAAGTGTTCTCCCCACAACTCTTTTACACCAGTCTGGAGCAGCAAGGTATAAAGTCAAAAGAAGAAGGCCTATACACAAATTGGAGAGAAATAATCCAAAGATGGAAACTACACTGGGAAATGTGCAACCCTTTTCCATTGATGTCAAAGGGGGAGGAAAAGCAAGCAGAAGAATAAATACACTTCTCAGAATGAAAGGTGGAGGAAGTCTTAGAGGAAGCATTGGAGTATTGGTGAATGTGTTACCATCAATGCCAAAGGGGGAAATTGTTGGAAATATTTTCATTGATGGCTAAGGAGCACAAAGGAGCAACACTAGAACTATCATTAATGCAAAGGATCAGAGAAGCAGTAGCAATAAGGAAAACAAGCAGATCAGGCAATAATGCAGTAAGAAAGCATAAAAGAGAGGAGGAGCGGCAAAGAGGATAAATTTTAGGAGCAAAGGCACAACTAAGCAAAACGGCAAAGGCAGCAAAGGAAACAAAGAAGCAAAGGCAGCAAAGGAAGTTAAGGCAAAAAAGGAGCAAAGGCAGCATAGCAACAAAGGAAAAATTGTGAATGTGCTGGGCAGAGTCGTGAACATGCAACAAGCGTGATAATCCCAAGTCAAAGTGAATAACAAACATAAGAACAAAGGAGGACCGTATATCTTGCACGAATCCTCTGTTGAATTGAATATTGCATTAAGCGCATAGCAGAAGGCGATCGGATTTGCAAACAATAACGAGGATCGAAGGACAATCAGATTTGCAAGTAGCAGCAAGGACCGTAGATTTGGTGCAGATAAATAGTGACAATCACATCAGAACATTGAAGATATCACACATCGCAGGGTATAGTGTTTACGTTTAAGACTTCACAAGTTAAGTTATTTAATTTGCGATGCGAAGTGGATCGGCAAGGAGACAAGTGTGGACTGTCGGATCCAACGAAGACCAACGGCGGAGATCGAAAGCACAAATCGCAAATTTTAGCATTTAAGTGTTAAGGCTGTCGCAGGGTAAGTTATTTTTTGTGCGATGCGAAGTGGAGAAGGGACACATGTTGGCACGGTGCAATATCGCAGATCGCACGAAATAGAGGTTAACCACTAAGTTAAATTGTAAAGTGGGCGAAGTGCGAAGTTGCGGGAAAAGTCAATCTTATAAAGTGTGAAGTGAAATCACCTGTGATTGGTGGAAAGTGCTCTGGGACCCTCCAGTAAAGAAGTTTTGCCTCTTGTTTGCGAAGAAGGGTGAGCGGGTGAGGACCGTTAGATCTGAGCCCAAATCAACGGTGGACAACAAATCGCAAAAGCGCACATTGCAAATTAAAGCGGATAGATCTAAGGCATCACGCAACAAGTTGAATTTTTTGTGGTGCGATAAAGATTGGAATATGTGATGCAGCGAGGGGAGACAACATATCGGAATTGCGCATGAGTGCACACCGCATATTTTATGATTTGTACTCAAGAGTTTGCATGGTAAGCTAGATGTGATGCGATGCGATCACATATCGTAGAAGATAAGAGATACATTTATTTCAAAATGTTAAAACTTGCGGGCAATCAAAATGCGATGCGTTGTGATTGGTTTCCATGTTGTGGGACCCGAGAAGCCCTGTTCCACGTACATGTATGTTGGTTGATGGTAATTGAAATTTGTTCAAAGTTTAGATATAGTAATCGTTGTTGATTGCTAACATATGTATGTGGAATAAACTCTGATATTGTAATCCGCTATGAGATAAAGGGAGTTTATGTGGCCCATAACCCACAAGTCACAATATTGTTTAAAATTGTAGTTTCGTGCTGCATCAAGTGGGTAATTGTGGGGTTAATTCCGCTAACCCTGCATATTTTGATATTTGCGGCCTTATGGAGACTCGGGTAAGTAACCCAACACAAAGCAAAGGAGCAGAGAAGAGCATATAACGTTACAGGTAAGATATGCAATAGGCAGAGGCGATGTAAAACATAAAGGCATGGGTCAAGTCGAGCTAAGAGAGTAATGTTGCAGCAGAGTTGGTGATATAAATGCATAAGCATAAAAGACAAAGGGACAACAAGAAGAAGAGGACAAACACACATCAAATATAAGAAGATGAAAGGGCTGAGTGAAATATTTGATTGTAACTGTAAATGTATTAATTATTTTATATTGTTTGTGATGCAAAGGCAAGTCTTCAAGGCAAAGCAAAACTCCATTTAATACTTAAACGGGTGTATATATTGTTGTAACATATTGAATATGTTGAGTGAGGAAATGAGTGGGTGCAAGGCAAGAGTCATGCCTGTTCATTTCATATTCCCATAGAGAATGAAAACATCCATGAAGTGATCTCTATAAATGATGTTATTGTAATATGCATAGAGAGGTTAGAGAGTGGAAGAATGAGAGAGAGAAGATAGAGATGTTGTGTTGATCCAGATCTGTTATGAAGCAGATTTGAAGGTTGGAAGGGCAACATTGAAGAAGAAATAAAACAGAGTTGATATCCAGGTAAATCAACATATGATTTCATTGTAGTGTGAGGGAGTTGGTGCTTCCATATCAAGTTGTAGCTTGATAGATGTCCAGTTGTAGCTGGTTGAGGTAGGAGCCTCCTGTGGGTTGTAGCCTGCAGAAAAATACATGGGAGTTGGTGCTTTTGTTTCAAGTTGTAGCTTGATAGATGTCCAATTGGAGCTAGGTGAGGAAGGAGCCTCCTGTGGGTTGTATCCTACCCAAAATATATGGGAGTTGGAGCTTCCTTACAAGTTGTATCTTTCATAATTTGAGGTAGAAGCCTCCTATAGGTTGGAGCCTACATAAAATCAATGGTGAGAGGGAGTTGGAGCTTGCCTTTGCATCACAACAATAATAATATGTGGTTTTATCCCTTATGGGTTTCCAGTTATATCTGTGGTCTATGTGCTTGATGATTATGTGTTCATGTGATGTTTTAATCAAGTTAATTACTTGCTCTACACACATTAATTTTGTTGATTCATAATGTATTAATATGCTTATGAACTGAAGGTGTAATTGAGTTGAATGAAAATAGTTTTAAATGTCCATGAATGTACTAAATTGATTCACCCCCCACCCCCCCTCTCAGTTTAGCTAAGATTTCATCAATAACACCACTGGTTTCCTATCCATTTACCCTTTGAGTAAAAAAAAGCCAAAATAACACAGTGCTAAATAAAATTCATCTAGAAATTTTTACATTTTCTAGGGCTCTTTCCACCAATCTAGTTCAAGATTAGTGCTTTGGAATAGGGAGTAGTTAAATTTACAAAGCAACTAAACAAACAATAGTATATTGTGGTAAGGAAAAATTCCAATTGTTGCAATTTTGCTTTGGGAATCTCTTCTTAAAAAATTCAGGCACGAGGTCATATTGGACCCAGTGGAGTAATCGTACCTACTTCATTGATAAAGATAGAAGATGTGCATGCATTACAAATGGTAAAGTTTGGATTAACCATTGTCGAGGAGCCTAGGATGACTTGTTAATAAACCTCATATTTACCATGTTGAGGAGCTTTCAAGGGGATTGAGCTTAGTTACTCTGCCCTTGCGTGTATATCGGGCCAAGGACTGTTCCCCGAGGTTTTATTGTCTCAGTTGGTAACCTTAGTGGATATAATCTCGAGATTTTTCCCAAGGTGACGGTGGAGGGAAGGTCCCACTGTACCTGGACCAGACGTTGACTAGACTCACTTGGACTTTTTGGAGGGCAATCTTCACTCGAGATGGCATAGTGGAGTTACTTGCACCAGATTGTTTCATTAAGCAGGTTTTCAGGGTAACTGTTCCAAACGCTATTTTTTCATATTGATCTCTGCGACGTTGGATTTCATCACCAACTAGTTATTTCCTTGTGAAAACAAGTTGTTTGTGTGGTTTGACTACTAGATTTGATAGTGCTTGTTCATTTGTTTGTTTTTACTTTTTAGAGACCTTAGGTGTGGATTGTGAATTTGGATTGTTAATAAAATTCTCTGAAGTTGAATCTAATGGCAACATTAGATTCCAGAATTTACCAACCAAGGAACCCCTCTTAACGAGAATCCTAGTACTTTTCCTTACTTTGTAAATGTTGGTCCTCCTTATATGGCTACATTTTCATTACCTGGATTACCATAGGTTTACCAGTATGGTTATTTTCAACTTCGGTGGCCTCGAATACTCAAATTTTTCCACCTCAATTGGATGCTTCACCTTAACAGAGTTCACCATCTCAACATCACCAACCTCATGTTGACCTTTTACCTTCTTCACCCAACATGTCTTCCACCCTTTCTTCTTCTTCGCTTGGTAAAATCCTTGATGCTAGTAACGAGGTGGCTAAGAAGAAGAAGAAAGGGAAGAAGAAGAAGAAGCGAGATAAGAAAGAAGTCAACCAACCAACCATGGTTGTAAATGTTGGTAGTGTGGTAAGGGTGACCACTTCCTTATCAATTTTTCTAGTATTCCTAAGGTATTGGAAGTATGGTCAGAAAAATCCTATCAACTTACTGTTGATCCATCAACCAGTGATTGTCAGGTTCCTGGGAAAAAGGGTAAAGTTAGGTTTCCTTGTAGGTTATGCAAAGGGAGTCATCATAGTCACTTTTTCCCTCATATGAATGAAGCCTCAAAATTGTTGGAAAACCATACTGTTCCACAACAACAACTGGTTACCGTAAAATTTCTCCCAACCTATCATCAATTGACGAAGTGATTGATCTAATTCCAAGTACATTCAATCCCACTCTTCTATTGGAGAGTGAAACTCATATCACTCAGGTTTATGATCCATTAGTTGATCAAGTGGTCAAATTTATTTCACATTTTGTCGATCCCACTCTCCCTGTAGAGAGTGAAATTCATACCGTTCGGGTTCTTCTTGTTACATCATATTTTTCTACGCTAGGGGGTATTTCACTTGTTTTTACAGACCCCCCTCCAAGTACTGAGGTATTTTCCCTTGATTGGAATAGACTAACAAAACCTTGTCTTCCTTCTTCTATCCATTTCCAAATAATTTTGAAGGTTTATGGTAAGAATGTGCATCACACGAAGATGAAGGTGCTTTTGTTAGTATTTTATCCTCAACTGCTTGGCAAGCTTTGGGTTCCCCTCAGCTTGTGCATGTTACACAGAATCCGTTAGCTTTTAACAGAACCATTAGTGAACCTTTAGGGATCCTTCCTAAGTTTCGTATTAAATTGGAAGGTAAAAATGTTTGTATTGGTATTCTGGTAGTCTGAGGCCCCTTGGATTTCAATATTCTCCTTGGGCGAGACTATGTCTATGCAATGAAAGTTGTCGTATCGACACTCTTTTGTGTGATGTCTTTCCCTCACAATGGAAACATTGTGATTGTTGACCAAATTTCGTTCATTAGTCTTGATTCGACTACCAAGCATCTGACACCCCTGAATTTTATTTATATAGAAGTGGTATCTGCCCTGCCACGGGTTAATGATGTGGCAACCAGTCCCATGTTTTCAGTTATCGATGTAAGCAAGCCTCTCACTGTTTTCTCAACTTATTTTTACTTAGATCTGGTAATTGATGTGGTAAACCCAATGGGATTATTTGAACACGATGGTCTTATCCCTATTGAGTCCCTTGACATGTGTTCCTTTCAGATAATTGTTCTTCCTTCTGATGAATACCTCTTGGAGACCATGACCGAGGTGTGTCCCTTTACATGTTTTCCTTCTAGTTGGAGCCATGATCAAGATTTCATGAGGATAGTTCCTTTTACTGTGTCAACATTGTTAAAAAATGAAACATGTATTTATGAGGATGGTTCTTTTCATGTGTCAACCTCATTAAAAAGATGAAACATGTTCCCATGAGGATAGTTCCTTTTACTATGTCAACCTCACTAAAAAATGAAACATCTCTTTATGAGGATGGTTCTTTTCCTGTGTCAACCTCATTAAAAGACGATATAGGTTCCCAAGATGATAGTTCCTTTTACTGTGTCAACCTCGTTAAAAAATGAAACATTTATTTATGAGGATGGTTATTTTCCTGTGTCAACCTCATTAAAATATGAAAGAGTTTCCCATGAGCATAGTTCCTTTTCTTGTGTCAAGCTCATTAAAAAATGAAACAAAGTTATATGAGCATAGTTCTTTTCATATGTCAATCTCGTTAAAAAATGAAACAAATCCCCTCCTAATTGATTCAAGTATTTGACTAGATATCGTAAATGATTAATTTGTTTCTTTCATCTAATCTCGTAAATGAACCTTCATTCCATCTAGCTATTAGTAACCAGTAGTCTACTTACGTGAATGAAATGAAGCTTGGGGGGCATGTGCCCTTGAAGGTTAATGATTGGGGGGAATTGAAACTTATCTCAAGCACATTTTTCTCTGTTCCAAGCTTGTGTAAAAATGAAACCTATCTCAAGCACATTTTTCTCTATTTCAAGCTTATATAAAAATGAAACCTATCACAAGCACAATTTTCCTCTGTTTCAATCTTGTATAAAAATGAAACCTATCTCGAGTATGTTTCGGTTATTGTTATCAAGACTCGTTAAAAAATGAAAATCCCAAGATTATTTTTCTATCTTTCATTCTCATAAAACACATGAAAATGTCGAGTTATTTCCGTCTTTTCGTGCTCATAAATTAAAATGAAGGTCGGCCACAGAGTAAAATTTTATCACTTTTTCGAGCTCTCAAAAAATACAAAAAAAATGAAACTATGGAGTCCTCTTTTAAGCCCTTTTTAGACTCTCTAAACATGAAAATATCGTTGAGCACTTGACTATTCAAACTCGTTAAAATAAATGAACATTCGTCTACTCAGTATAAGTTTACCATTTTTCCGGACAGAACTAGACTAATTAGGAAAAAGGTATACGTTGACTAAACATGATCAATAGAGTTCTCTCCTACATAATTTTATCCTTTTTTGGGTTTAAGAGACTAAACTTACGAAAAATAACACTACATATTTTACTTATGTTTTTATTCCGACTCACTAAAACTGAAAAACACCGAGTTAATCCTATGTTGGACTCGTTAAAATTAAACAGTGCAGAACCTGTCAATTACAACAAGACCGAACCACTCCTTCTTAGGGTTCGTTAAAATCAACGAGATGGACTCATCCGAAGGATGAGCTTACACAACAAGAAAATGTTACCCTCCTCAATATTGGCAAAAATAAAGAGGTACTTTCCAGTAATGGTTTGGGGGGGGGGGGGGGGGCCCGGAGGATTGAGAAAAAAAAATCCATCTTTTATAGTTTTTTTAAAAGCAGCATGTCACTCTTGAACACGGCACTTTGTCGCATTTTTGTTTGGGTTGGGAAATCCATTTGTCTCACAGTTAATCAAACCTCATTGAAATTCTTCGGTTGGTTTTGGGTATTATCGTTGAGTCAAATGCTACCAAGTCACGTGTCATGTCGCCAATATATTCAAGAGAAGTCCAACCGTATTAAAATTTACCTTGCCACTAATAACCTTCAATCGCATCGGTCATCCCTGAGTCAGTCCTTAATCACTTCAAATATTGTTCTTCAAAAATTGACATGAAGTTTCAAGTCATAGGCCCTCCTACGACAGAGCACTTCCTATCGACTTCATCTCATTATCTAGGAAGTTGATTTAGAAAATCTTTTCAGTACCTTGAGGCCTGCATGTCTTAATGGCAGGTTTCTTGCTTTTGATGATAGTTTCACATTAATGGCCTTCGATCGAATGATTCTATGAGTGTTCGAATTCGAGACATTTAATCACACTTCATAGATTGTACAAGATTACCTTGAGATCCATTGTCATTATTGGTGGTTTCTCTCACACTTATTAATGATTCACATAATTGACCGGTAATCAAGTGGTTTCTACCATGTGCCCTTGCAGGTTATGCTTGGGGGCCATTGAAACTTATCTTAAGCACAATTTTCTTAGTTTCAAGCTGTTAGCCACCTATAAAAATTTTTCATATCAAATGGTGGCTAAAATCTTTTTTAGCCTTTAAGAAACAATTCATGCCAAATTGTTAGTTATTAAAGTATTATGAAGTTAACTAATCCTTTAGTTAATCTTCACTGCTGTTTCCCTCAAAAACCTGAAAAATATGTTGTTTTCCTAAAGAAGACTGCTCAAAAAAACCCATTTTCCCCTTCATTTTACCCCTCCTTTCACTCATGAATAACCCCATTTTTCACCCCCTTTTTCTTCATCAAATTCCTCCATAAGCTTCTACAAACCTTCAAAAACCCTCCAAAATCCCTTTTAAACCTTATGTCTCTCTGTTATTGGGTTTAAAAATACCTTCTTTCCCTATCAGAACCACTAAATTGCCTTAAAAAACTCTGTTTTTAAGGCCAAAATACCCTTTTTCCATATAATATTTTCTTCAGCCCCGAAGGGCTTAACTTTGGTAGGCCCCTTCCTCATAGGACCTTAAGCCCCGCAACCGGGTGCCTAAATGGCCTAAACTCCTCTCTGAACCCCGTCAAAACATTTTTCTCCTTTGTATTTCATAAAAACTCGACTTTTCATTGTGTTTTGATAAAACCCGAAAGTTCGAATTTGCAACAAATATTGACCGTTGATCTAAACCGATCAACGGTCATCGGCTCATCGCATCGCAAAATCCGCATGAGACTTTCCCTTTTTCATCTTTTTCAAAGGTCCGATGCGATCCCTCTGATTCAATCTCAGTCGTTGATCATCCTTATGATTTGACGGTCAGCGCAACATCGCATCGCAACTCTTTTCTTATCCTTCCTTTTCTTCCTCCGACGCAGATCCTTCCGATTTAAACTCAGCCATCGAATCCACAAGAACCGATGGTTGAGATTCAATTGCGCTCCCTCCTCTGCCTTAAGCTGATGTCTTCCATGATTTAATCCTAACCGTTGATATCTCAAACTGATCCAACTTCCAGCACTTAATCGCATATCACAAATACAAAAGCCCCGACGCTTTTGCCTTTTTCCTATTTTCCGATGCGGTTTGATCCTAACCGTCCATTTCGTCAGATCCAACGGCTAGCATTGCATTGCATCCCGCTCTTATATCACATAAGCCTCCACCATACCGACCTCCGATTTAATCTCCGCCGTTGATATTTTTAGATCCAACAGTCCACGTTGCTCCCGCTTTCGAATCCCACCCTTCTCATTCTCCCCCGTCGATAGATCTCTGTCGTCCATTTTTGTAGATCGGACGGTCCAGATCTATCCCGCACAACTTCCTCTATCACAATATATCCCCACTATCTGATCTGGCTCCACCGATCCGATGGCTCAAAAGACGTTTCGCCAAACTTTTCCGACTACACGTTAACATCCAAAAAAAGTCTGAAACCGCTGGTATCCAAAATGACACGTGTCAAAAATTTTGTGGTATCGCATTTTTTTGTCCAATTTTCAAAATCACTCTAAAACCACGTGAAAACCATCCTGGTTTTCCACATTACCACCTTTCCCCAATACATTGACATCCATCCTTTTAATCTTGGCCATTAATTATTTCAATCCAACGGCTCTTCTTCAACTTCACCACCAAGCCACCACCCTTCCCCTTTACTCCCGAACACTCCGTTCAAGAAATATCGACCATTGATCATTCTAGATCAACGGCTCTGATTTATCCTACGTCCAAACTTAATTTCAGCCCTTTTCGCTTCCTCCAAAGGTTTTCTCCCTTTTTATTATATTTTCCTCCATTTCACTATAACATTTCCCCTCCGCATTACAAAACTCCCGATTGATCTCAGCCGTTGATCAACTTAGATCAACAGCGCGTACTTAATCTGACCCTCATTCATCCAACCGCCTCCCCATTGAAATCCATCAAGCAATCTCGATCGTCCATTAACCTGGATCGACGGCCACAATTAAACCTAACCTCCACAGCGGCCTTAACCTTTTCTTTCATGGATTTTCTTAACTTTTGTGTTTTTTTACAAGTTTTAAAGGTTTCTCCACAATTTTAAAAGGAAATCAAGGGCCGGGAATGACGATCCCCCAGGCCACTATCAATGGAGAAAGTGAATCTGTAGGGTTCAAATCGCAATTTTACCGATGTCTCATGAACATTGGTAACGTTATAAAACTCTTTGCGTGCCTACGAAGCGACAAAACACAATAAACCTTAATCAAACAAAGAGTATCAGTGTCAAAGAATGGGATTAAAGCATAAATGAAGGATCAAAGGTTTTTAACACAGTTTGAGGGATTAAGGCACAAACTCAGTAAACCAAAGGTCTAATCCTGAGATAAAGACAACATGAAGACCAAAAAAGAAGATCAAAGCCTAATTAGGCCTAAAACACAGATCAAAAGCACATCAAAGGTGTTTTAGGTAAAAACAAGGAAATCTATCAGTCTGAGAAGCCTCCACTGCCACATCAGAGGCTAATTGAACCCTCTCCATCTACTAAAGTGCCACCTGCAAATTTAAAAAGATCAAAAGTAGGCAGAGTTATTGCCTAATCAGTGATATTTTTGCCAGAGTTATTACTAACCTTCTTAAAGAGCTTTAAAGTCAACAAACTCTCCCAAGTAGCTAATAACGTAATGAAAGCCAATTAATATAGACAAATATCAGAAAGACTTCTCCATTGATCCCCTCAAAGGCCAAGAAGAATTACCTTGTATTAATTGGGCCTAGAGATCTTTTCTCTCATCCCACCTCCTCATTTCTTCTATAAATACTTCTGTAGAAGATGAGATAGAGGTTGGTCTCTGAATATCTATTGCATGTAAATAGTTTTCTGAAGCTGTTGTAAGCACTGTTTGTAATTGAAGATACCTAAGTTGAGATGAGAAGTTTGAAGTTGTAGATACCCGCTGGACTTGAAGATTGTAACTGGTTTGAAGCATCAAATACAAGTTGATTTATGGGATCCTGGTCTATGTCAATGGTGATGTTTTTCTTATTATAAATTGTTATTTTATTTTTGTTTCCATTCTGTCCACTTGATCTGATAAAGAACATCAAATATAGAGCTAGTATTTACTGTCAAAATTACCCTACTCTCACTCATAAGCTTTATCTCCATGTTTTCTTCCAATTGTGTATTTAAGAGTGATTTAATACAGTCCAAGCAGTTAAGGAATGTTGGTGTTCCCACGTCTTACTGTCTGAACTTTAAACATTGTTCTTGAATGATATTTTCATTACATGCTAAGTAGAGTTGGACTAGGAAATTTTATGGTTTGCCTTGTCTTCTAATTCTTTCTCCCAAGGTCGTTTGAAGGTTTCCCTTAAGAGTATGTTGAAAGCAAGATAGGTTCAAAGTCCTTACCTGATATTAGACTACTTTTTTGTTTATCATGAATGTTTTCCTTTTGAATACGTTGAAAGCAAGATAGGTTCAAAGTCCTTACTTGATCTTAAGCTATTCTTTGTGTTTTTAAATTTTTTCTATTGAAAGTGCATCAAAAGAAGGCTAGTTTAAAATTACTTACCTGATCTTAGATAACTTTTATGTATTTCTTAAGTGTATGCCAAAAGCAGGATAATTTCAAAGTACTTACTTTATCTTAGGCTGCTCTTTGTTCTTCATTTGTTTGAATCCCCTTCTTATTGTTTCATTCCATTCCATAAAATAAACTTAAAGAGATCATTTGACATAGATGACTTTCCCCATGGACCACTCTCGAACCTTGCTGTTTCAATTAAATCCTACTATGACTCCATAGCCCAATGGATTAAAGTTGCTTCTTGCCTATCCTGTTAGCTGAATCAATATTTCACTTTCATACACCTTCACCCTTCACTTAGACTTCCTTCACCTTCATATATCTTTGCCCAACCAAAATCAAACAAACCCCTATTCTTAATAACTAGCCTAATATCACATTTCAAGCCTTAAATATCACATCTTTAAACACACTTATAGAGATATCCCTCTCTGGATTTAGGAGGGCTAGATCCTAGAATCCCAAAGTGGTTCATATGTAGGCTTTGCAGTTTGTATTTGCCAATCTTGTAAATTACAGAGACCTAACATTTTGGCGACTCAACTGGGGAATTCTGAGTAAATTACATTTTATACATCTCTAAGACCTCAGAAGACCCAAACATCTCTAGATTGGCTTCATAATAAACATGGTGGTGGAACCATAAAACACTTTACCTCTATAAGAGCTAAAAAAATTCCACCTGGAGAATCCACACTCTACAACTCCCAAAAGACCAATGAATCCATTGGTAGAAGACTTTGAACTGGTTGATAAGATACAACGGCCTCTTTTCTGATTTAAAAACATGGATTTAGATGTAGACCCAGAAGACAAACATATGGTCATGATGGAAAAATTGATTTACATGCTGGGAAAGAGAATAGAAAGGTGTGAGGCTAATTTAAATATTGATGATCTAGAGCAGCCCATGCTTGTTTCAGACCAAGAACAAACTCAACCACTACAAGATATGTATGATGACCAAGATTATAGAGAAAACAATGAAGAAAAATTTCTAATCATGATGGAAAAGATGATGTACATGCTTGGAAAGAGAATAGAAAGATGTGAGGCTAATATAAATACTGGTGATCTAGAGCAACCAATGCTCTTCCCTGATCAAACACAAGCCCAATCACCTCAAGACCTAGACAGTGACCAAGATATGTATGATGATCAAAACTTTATAGAAGATGATGAGCAAGCTTACAAAGAAAGCAATGAAGAAGGTTGTCAAGAAATGCTTGATTTCCTACCTATATCTTGTACTATGCTGATAAGAGAACTTCATGAGCAAATTGCAAAAACTTATAGTGAGCAGTGCTTTGAGGAAACAAGTAGCCACTTAGAAAATGCAAAATCTGATGTGGAAGGAGAACCAGCACATATAGGAACTCCCCCTCTAGATTATAACCCATCTTAGATTACACAAGAAGAGTGGCATCGTGATAATGTAAAAGAAACAACTCATGAACCTTATATGCAAACTGAGTGTCATAATAATCATGAGGAATTGTTTGAAATATAAGAAGATCAGAAAACATTAGAAAATCTTTAAGTTTTCCCTGCAAGCATGAATGAAATTCCTCTAGAAGAGGCTCAAGAAGACATCATGCCTCAAAATCAGCCCACACAAGAGAAAGAGGACCATTGTACATCTGTCCTAAGCACAAAGAAAATTCCTTCTCTCTTGACAAAGGAAGAGATTGATCTAATATTGAACAGACTGCCAGCCTCCAAACATTCATTTGAACCAAACACTTCTGCTCATCTACCTACTCCATCTTGTTGTCTTGAAACAAAAAATGAACTTGTAGATCAACTAAAAGAATAACAAACTGATAACCCAATATGTTTGATTGGTGAAATTGTTTTTTCTAATGATTTTCCAAATTTTGATCTGTCTGATGATGATGATAAGCTTCAAGCAGAGATTAATCATGCAGGGAAACCAACAGTTTATTGGTGTTATGAGTTTCACTATCATCAGCCTGAAAGCAACAATCAACCAATCAAATCCATCAGAAATAGCTTTAACATAATTGGGAATTAGAAATCTATTAGTTGTGATAATGAAGTTGAGAAGAAAGAGGAATTTCTTGAGCAGGATGAAGATAAGGAGCCTTCTCCTGAAAAGGTTGAGGTAATAAAGGATACCCCTGCTCAAGAATATGTTGATCTCTTCACAGAGTACAATCCACTGAATTAGAGCATACCAGGACTACAAGAGGACAACACTGCAATATATGATGAGTCCTCTAGTTCTGATAATAATGAAGATGAGGAAGTTTTTCTTTCTCAAGAAGATCTTTATCTTGATCCAGTGGAGAAAGAAGAGGTAATCTTGGTTGAAACCTATCTTCCAAAAATTCTCAACCAGGTTAAGGATGATGATGCTTCCAAGCAACATACTGAAGATATAGTCCTCAAATCTGATGTCTTAGAAGCAGATAATCTACCAACCATGGAGGGCCAAAAAGAAGAGAATCTTCATCTTTTCTTTGTTGATCCTTTGGAAGAGTGTGTGGAAGTCCCAACTGGCTCAAATTATCAAGCATGGATCCTTTGCAAGAGCCAAATGCATGAAAAGTTGTCACCTTCTGTGATAGCTTTGGTTTTGAAGATTAATCTTCAAAATGTACTATGGATACCCCTGACAAACAGCCGGAATTTCTATTCCTTTTTGTCACTACTCAACTGGCTACATTGGCACTTTTGTATCATATAAAAATGTAAATATTCCAAATTAGAATAGGGTGGATAGGAATGTCAATAAAAGCTCAGCTTTGAGAATTTAGTTAGTTGTTCATTTTTTTCTTGAAGAAAAAAGAAAAATACAAAAACAATAGAAGATAGAAAAGAGGGCAGAGTGAAAACAAGAAAGGTACAACCCCATACCAAAAAGAGAAACAAAGTCTGAAAGTGTGCAAGCTTAGATGTCACTCCTAAGAAACAGACTCCTAGTTAGTCATACAGCCTAATCATGACTAATTATTTTTCAATTTATTGTTGATAGGTTAGTGAATTAGATCAGCCAAACAGCATAATCTTGGCTTATCAGTAAGGTAGATTAGGATAGAAAAACAAAGGTTCAAACAAGCTCAAAATCTGAACCTATGAGTTTCAAAAAGAAGAATGGCTCTAATATGTTTAAATCTTGAGCCAAAGATAGAAGAACTGGTTCTAATAAGCTCAAAAATTGAACCAAAGAAGAAATAATAATCAGCTCAAACAAGCCTAAAAGCAGAGCTGAAGAAAAGTGAAGGATGTTCTTTGATTTTTAGATCTTAAGCCTTCACCATTTTGTTTTAAGTTTCTGCAAATTTTAGTCTATGTGCAACTTGTTTTTATGCCATAGACCAACAACAAGTTAGACTGCATAATCCTAGCTTGGTTGTTTTTAAATTTCTGTTGTAGAATTCAAAGAATAAAATCTGTCAGACAGCCTAATCCTGACAGATAGTATTTACGTAGAGAAGCTTATGAACTCAACTATTTAATCTGAGTTCATGGAGAAGTAAGGGTAGAAATAGAATAGATTTATGTTTTCAAAAGAATAAAATGTTTGTAAAAAGAGTTTTCCAATCCAAATGCACTCTGAAAAGAAGAAAGAATGTTAGATCATTAGGATTAGGTAGGTAGAAAGCTTGTTTTGATAGAATTCCATTGTTTTTAATGGCTGCTAACATTGTCAGAGCAAAAGAAGATCAGAAAAGGAAGGAAAATTGCAGCCAAATAGATGAGGCATTGATTAGCTTCCAGAGAAGAATTGTCTGAGGTTATTGACACCTCCAAGGAGTTTCCATCCCAAGTTGGAGCCGCTATTAGCCACCTATAAAAATTTGTCATATCAAATGGTGGCGAAAATATTTTTTAGCCTTTAAGAAAAAATTCATGCCAAATTGTTAGTTCTTAAAGTCTTATGAAGTTAACTAATCCTTTAGTTAATATTCACTGTTGTTTCCCTCAAAAACCTGAAAAATATGTTGTTTGCCTAAAGAAGACTGCTCAAAAAACCCATTTTCCCCTTCATTTTACCCCTCCTTTCACTCATGAATAACCCCATTTTTCACCCCCTTTTTCTTCATAAAATTCCTCCATAAGCTTCTGTCAACCTTAAAAAACCCTCCAAAATCCCTTTTAAACCTTATGTCTCTCTGTTATTGGGTTTAAAAATGCCTTCTTTACCTATCGGAACCACTAAATTTCCTTAAAAAACTCTGTTTTTAAGGCCAAAATACCCTTTTTCCACATAATATTTTCTTCAGCCCCCGAGGACTTAACTTTGGTAGGCCCCTTCCTCATAGGACCTTAAGCCCCACAACCGGGCGCTTAAAGGGCTTAAACTCCTCTCCGAACCCCGACAAAACCTTTTTCTGCTTTGTATTTCATAAAAACCTGACTTTTCATTGTGTTTTGATAAAACCCGACAATTTGAATTTGCAACAAATAATGATTATTGATATAAACCGATCAACAGTCATCGACTCATCGCATCGCAAAATCCGCATGAGACTTTCCCTTTTTCATCTTTTTCAAAGTTCCGATGTGATCCCTTCGATTCAATCTCAGCCGTCGATCATCCTTATGATCCGACGATCAGCTCAACATCGCATCGCAACTCTTTTCTTGTCCTTCCTTTTCTTCCTCCGATCCAGATCCTTCTGATTTAATCTCAGCCGTCGAATCCACAAGAACTAACAGTTGAGATTCAATCGCGCTCCCCCCTCTGCCTTCCGCTGATGTCTTCTGCGATTTAATCCTGACTGTTGATCTCTCAAACCGATCCAACGGTCAGCGCTTAATCGCATATCGCAAATACAAAAGCCTTGGCGCTTTTTCCTTTTTCCTTTTTCCTATTTTCCGATGCGATTTGATCCTGACCATCCATTTCGTCAGATCCAATGGCCAGCATTTCATCGCATCCCGCTCTTATATCACATAAGCCTCCACCATCCTGACCTCTGATTTAATCTCCGTCGTTGATCTTTTTAGATCCAGTGGTCCACGTTGCTCCCGCTTTCGAATCCTGCCCTTCTCATTCTCCCTAGTCGACAGATCTCCACCGTCCATTTCTGTATATCCGACGGTCCAGATCTATCCCGCGCAACTTCCTCTATCGCAATCTTTCCGCACCGTACGATCTGGCTCCGCCAATCTGATGGCTCAAAACACGTTTCGCGAAACTTTTTCGACTGCACGTTAACATCCAAAAACTGCTGGTATCCAAAAGGATACGTGTCAGCAAGTTTGTGGTATCATGTTTTTTTGGCCAATTTTCAAAACCGCTCCGAAACCACGTGAAAACCATCATGGTTTTCCGCATTACCATGTTTCCCCAATACATTGACATCCCTCCTTTTAATCTTGGTCGTTAATTATTTCAATCCGACGGCTCTTCTTCAACTTCACCACGAAGCCACCACCCTTCCCCTTCACTCCCGAACACTTCGTTCAAGAAATCCCAACCGTTGATCATTCTAGATCAACGGCTCTGATTTATCCTACGTCCAAACTTCATTTCATTCCTTTTCTCTTCCTCCAAAGGTTTTCTCCTTTTTTATTATATTTTCCTCCATTTCACTATAACATTTCCCCTTCGCATTACAAAACTCTCGATTGATCTCAGCCGTTGATCAACCTAGATCAACGGCGCGGACTTAATCTGAACCTCATTCATCCAACCGCCTCCCCATTGAAATCCATCAAGCAATATCGAACGTCAATTAACCTAGATCGATAGCCACGATTAAACCTAACCTCCACCGCAACCTTAACCTTTTCTTTCACGTATTTTCTTAACTTTTGTGTATTTTTGCAGGTTTTTAAGGTTTCTCCACAGTTTTAAAAGGAAATCAAGGGCTGGGAATGACGATCCCCCAGGCCACTATTAATGGAGAAAGCAAATCTACAAGGTTCAAATCGCAATTTTACCCATGTCTCATGAACATTGGTAACGTTATAAAACCCTCTGCGCGCCTGCGAAGCAACAAAACACAGTAAACCTTAATCAGACAAAGAGTATCAGTGTCAAAGAATGGGATTAAATCAGAAATGAAGGATCAAAGGTTTTTAACACAGTTTGAGGGATTAAGTCACAAACTCAGTAAACCAAAGGCCTAATCCTGAGCTAAAGACAACATGAAGACCAGAAAAGAAAATCAAAGCCTAATTAGGCCTAAAACACAGATCAAAAGCACATCGAAGGTGTTTTAGGTAAAAACAAGGAAATCTATCAGTCCGAGAAGCCTCCACTGCCACATCAGAGGCTAATTGAACCCTCTCCATCTACTAAAGTGCCACTTGCAACTTTCAAAAGATCAAAAGTAGGCAGAGTTATTGCCTAATCAGTGATATTTTTGCTAGAGTTATTACAAACCTGCTTAAAGAGCTTTAAAGTCAACAAAATCTCCCAAGTAGCTAATAACTTAATGAAAGCCAATTAATACAGACAAATATCAGAAAGACTTCTCCATTGAGCCCCTCAAAGGCCGAGAAGCATTAACTTGTATTAATTGGGCCTAGAGATCTTTTCTCTCATCCCACCTCCTCATTTCTTCTATAAATACTTTTGTAGAAGATGAGATAGAGGTTGGTCTCTGAATATCTGTTGCAGGTAAATAGTTTTCTGAAGCTGTTGTAAGCATTGTTTGTAATTGAAGATACCTAAGTTGAAATGAGAAGTTTGAAGCTGTAGAGACCCACTGGACTTGAAGATTGTAACTGGTTTGAAGCATCAAATACAAGTTGATTTATAGGATCCTGGTCTATGTCAATGGTAATGTTTTTCTTATTGTAAATTGTTATTTTCTTTTTGTTTCCATTCTATCCACTTTCTCTGATAAAGAACAACAAATACAGAGCTAGGATTTACTGTCAAAAGTACCCTACTCTCACTGATAAGCTTTATCTCCATGTTTTCTTCCAATTGTGTATTTAAGAATGATTTAATACAGTCCAAGCAATTAAGGAATGTTGGTGTTCCCACGTCTTACTGTCTGAACTTTAAACATTGTTCTTGAATGATATTTTCATTACATGCTAAGTAGAGTTGGACTAGGAAATTTTATGGTTTGCCCTATCTTCTAGTTCTTTCTCTTAAGGTTGTTTGAAGGTTTCTCTTAAGAGTATGTTGAAAGCAGGATAGGTTCAAAGTCCTTACCTGATCTTAGACTACTTTTTCTGTTTATCATGAATGTTTTCCTTTTGAATAAACAGGATGATTCAGGAGTACTTGATCTTAAGCTATTCTTTGTGTTTTTAAATGTTTTCTATTGAAAGTGCATCAAAAGCAGGCTAGTTTCAAAGTACTTACCTGATCTTAGATAACTTTTATGTCTTTCTTAAGTGTATGCCAAAAGCAGGATAGTTTCAAAGTACTTACTTGATCTTAGGCTGCTCTTTGTTCTTCATTTGTTTGAATTCCCTTCTTATTGTTCCATTCCATTCCATAAAATCAACTTAAAGAGATCCTTTGACATAGATGACTTGCCCCATGGATCACTCTTGAACCTTGTTGTTTCAATTAAATCCTACTATGACTCCATAGCCCAATGGATTGAAGCCGCTTCTTGCCTATCTTGTTAGTTGAATCAATCTTTCACTTTCATACACCTTCACCCTTCACTTATACTTCCTTCACCTTCATATATCCTCTCCCAACCAAAATCAAACAAACCCATGTTCTTAATAACTAGCCTAATATCACATTTCAAGCCTTAAAGATCACATCTTTAAACAAACTTATAGAGAGATCCCTCTCTGGATTCAGGAGGGCTAGATCCTAGAATCCCAAAGTGGTTCATATGTAGGATTTGCAGTTTGTATTTTCCAATCTTGCAAATTACAGAGACGTAACACAAGCTTGTGTAAAAATGAAACCTATCTCAATCACAATTTTCTCTATTTCAAGGTTGTGTAAAAATGAAACCTATCTCAAGCACAATTTTCCTCTGTTTCAATCTTGTATAAAAATGAAACCTATCTCGAGTCCATTTCAGTAATTGTTTTCAACTCGTTAAACTCATGAAAATCCCGATATTATTTTGCTATCTTTAATTCTTGTAAAACACATGAGAATGACAATTTCTTTCTGTCTTTTCCTGCTCGTAAATTAAATTGAAAGTCGGCCATAGAGTAAACTTTTATCACTTTTTTGGGCTCTCAAAAAATACGAAAAAAGTGAAACTATGGAGTCCTCTTTTAAGCCCTTTTCATACTCTCTAAACATGAAAAGATCATTGAGAACTTGACTATTAGAACTCGTTAAAATAAATGAACAACCATCTACTTCGTATAAGTTTACCCCTTTTCTGTACAGAACTAGAATAATTACGAAAAAAGTATAAGTTGACTAAACATGGTCAATAGAGTTCTCTCCTACATAATTTTATCCTTTTTTGGATTCGAGAGACTAAACTTAGGAAAAATAACACTACGAAGTTTACTTATGTTTTTCTTTTGAATCCCTAAAACTGAAAAATACAGAGTTAATCCTATGCTTGACTCGTTAAAATTAAGTAGTGTTGGACATGTCGATGATAACACGACCAAACCACTCCTTCTTAGGGTTTGTTGAAATTATTGAGATGGACTCATCTAAAGGATGAGCTTACACAACAAGAAAATTTTATCCTCCTTAAGCTTGAAAACAATAAAGAGGTACTTGCCAGTAATGGTGGGGGAGAATTTGAGAAAAAAGAATACATATTTTATACTTGTTTTAAAAGCAGCATGTCACTATTGAACATGACACTTTGTCACATTTGTGTCCAGGTTTGGAAATCTATTTCTCTCACAGTTAATCGAACCTCATTGAAATTATTCAGTTGGTTTTGGGTATTATCGTTGAGTCAAATGCTGCCAAGTCACGTGTCGTGTCGCCAATATGTTCAAGAGAAGTCCAACCTTAGTAAAAATTACCTCGTTATTCATAACCCTCAATCGCGTCGGTCATCCCCGAGTAATTCCTAAATCACTTCAAATATTGTTCTGCAAAACTTGACATGAAGTTTCGTGTCATAGGCCCCTATACAATGGATCCCTTCCTATCGACTTCAGCTCATTATCTAGGAAGTTGATTTAGAAACCCTTTTCAGTACCTTGAGGACTACGTGCCTTAATGGCGGGTTTCTCGCTTTTGACAATAGGTTCTCATCATTGGCCTTCGGTCGAATGATTCTATGAATGTTCGACTTCAAGACATTTAATCACACTTCATAGATTGTATTGAATTACCTTGAGATCCATTGTCATTATTGGTGGTTTCTCTCACACTTATTAATGGTTCACATCATTGACATGTAATCAAGTGGTTTATACCATGTTTGACTTCAAAACATTTACTCAGATGGTTATATTTGTACTATCGATCGAGAGATGGAGATCAAGACCCTGGATCTAGTTTCATCCACCCAAGTTGCATGGAGTTATTAAATATTCATTAATGTAAATATAGATCCATTGATGGCTACGCCCACACTATGTCTACTGTTGACATGGATCTTTGTGTATTTCCCTACTAGTTCATTGAGTTATGCTTACTCTGAGTATGGGAATGCCTACCTCAGCGATTTTTATATGAAAGAATGATATGGTAATCCTTGATTGTTTGTTTTGGGTGCTCAACCAATTGGTCTTTGATCCCAACCTTTAACATGATAAAGCGCTTCAGTGATCAATTCTTTTTTTCTATATTTTCACTTTAGGGGGCAATTTGTTACACTAAAATTTGTCACCATGACTGTCGATTCAAATATCTTGCCATCCGATGGAGTGTCTCAAGTGAATCCCCTATGAAGCTTAACATAAAATAATGCCAGGGACAAAAGGAATTTTGGTTTTCACGGCTTAAAAACCATTTTTGAGCACTTGCGCAGTTTTCCTGAACAAAACCCATGCATTCCCATTTTTCTTGAACAAAACCCACGCATGTGCAATTTTTGTGAACAAAAACTACGCAAATCTATGTAATTTATTCCACTAAAAAATGTTCAGGTTTGTTCACGCACGTAAAAACATAAAAAAAATATTAAAAAAAAAAACTTTATAAAAAAAAAAAAGGTTATAGAAGCTTTGGTTGAGGAATCTTATCCAAATTAGAAACCTCGAACCACTACATACCTACCCCTCATCCCTTGGTATATGGAACTAAACTCCTTTTCTTAAGGATGATATCACTTGAGAAGTGGAACTAGAAATCTCCTCATCCTCCCTATAAATTCAGCATAGGCCTAAAGGAATGGGAGACTTTTGGGATTGGGATTTGTAAATTCATGCTGTTGGTTTTGGGTCTATAGAGATTGTCATCAAGGGAAGGAAAGGATACCATTGGAAGAGGCTTACGAAATCAAGGCTCAGGTTGTAAGATTGATCTTTATATTGTTGAAAATACATATGGATACCTTTTTCTCATTGTGTTGTTTTTAGATTGAACAAAACAATGACAATTCTTAATTTCCTTGATCATTAAGTTAAACTGGTATTTGGATTATTATATGTTGTTGGCGCTTTTGATTCTTTGTGTGTTTGTGATTGTAGTTTCTTCTCATCATTGAAGGACTTCTTTAGGACAAAAGGCAAGGTCAACATCAAACATCTCGTTGAAAGGTAGGAGCATTACCTCCTCATTTCTAAGTTTTGATAATCTAAATGGTAATAGTTTATGGTAAGAGATATTCAAATGGTTATTTGTTTCTAGTTATCTATTGGGATACTAGGGAGAATGCCCTTGTCTGCAAGAGGGCTTTATCCAGAAAACATCCTTATTTCTTCTAACTCAAGACACGCCACCATTCATTTAATTCCTAAAACCAATTCCTAGCACCAGGCTCTCCTGAACACGAAATTACCAACAGACTCAGAGTACGAGGCTAGAGCCAGGAGGAAAAACCAAGGCTGGAAGAACCTCTTAAATAGCCTACCCCCAATATCCCTTAAACATAGCTTCAAAATAAAATAATGCCTCCTATCAAACTCAAAATCATAGAATTCTTCCCCGACTTATAGAGCCACAAAATTCCACCCTTTCCCAAAAAAAGAATTCACAAATTCCCACTGGAAACCCCTCACATAGCCCTGACTCCTACTACCACCTGAGTACAGGGCCTCTACCTTCTCACGACTGAGAATTTGGAAACATATCCTTAATTTAGAATGAAAATTGAAACTGATTGGATTCATACCTCAAGGATCCAACTCACTCCTATGATTGCTTTGTTGTTTGAAACAACCCTGGTATGGAGCGAATTAACTCCCCCTTGCATGAGCCATCCAATCGAACTCAACGATATTAATTGGGGCTTAATCTCATAGGGCGTCCACATTGTTCTGGTAAGTTGGATCATGTGATGGACCTGAATTTGGGGCTGAAATCTAAGAACAACGACGCTTATACCCTTCCTAATGCCATGTGTCCTGCACTTCTTTGTACTAATTCCACCCACTGCTTTAATGAATTTGCACGGTATACACAAGTTAATCATACAATTCCACCTACTCATTGTTCTACGTGTCTTCAATCTGAGGTGAGAGGAGGAGAGGGGTGGAGTATGAGGGGATCAAGGAATGGAAAGGGGATGCATGTGGTGAAGAATGAGGGGACCGAGAAATGGAGGGGAGAAGCGAGGTTGGGAGGAAGCCAGGGGGAGCAAGGGGGAATAGGTTAGCAAAGTAGGGAAGGAAAGGAGGGGATATGGGGGGCCAAAGAGAGAACCGTGATCACTTTCCTAAGGAGGAAAAATTCCCAATTTGTCCCTATATTCCCTTTTAAAATGTTGTTATTCTTGTTAAGAGGGGGAACCTTTTCCATTAATCACTTACTCTCTAACATAATGACTAGGGAATGGGGTAGTGACCTTCATTTTCGTTTACCTAGCTCCTTCTCTCCTCTCTTTGACATGCTTGATTTTCTTGAATGTCTGCCTCATAATTCAATCTTCTTAGAATGTGGTGGAACTGTACTTTTTCGAATTGCTGGCAAAGGCCTTTGATTCTTTCCATTATTTGGTTCAGGATAGTATTATGATCTGCACTATTTTTGACCCTGTGTTTTATGATAAGGGGGGAATCCCCTAGGATTTTCATAACCTTGATCCTTGATCAAAGGCTCAGTATTTTAGCTCAAAAATGAAAGAGCTGATAATTGATTAAAAATTGAACGACAACGACCGGCCCGTCTCCAAGAATCCAACACAACTCGTTTCATCGAAAACCGAGTAGCCTGTTTATCGTCATTAAGAAGAGGCAAAATTTAAAAAAAAAAATATTGCAGAACAGTGACAGGTTGATGACATGGTAGCCAAGTCAGTATGAAGGGAATATTCTTCAATTTTTGCCCAATGGCACTATGACAAGTGTCACAACTAGATTCACTAGTTTGGTTTTAAAGTGAAATATTTTTAAGGATATGCTCCTAAGGTTGAATTCTCATTTTATTTATGTGGGAGGATATCCCAACCAGGGACTGCGATGTGTCCCCTCTGGTGGACCCACTCTCTAAGGTCTGGTTCGAATTTCGTTTTATGTGGTGGTTCAAATTTCAATGCTAAGGTATCATGTTGGATATGTGGTCATATTTTATATTAAACTATAAACTTATGGTCATGGAATTTTATTAAACTATGGTTTATAATTATATGGTGGCATATTAAACTTAGACCATAGTCCAAAGTTTATTAAGACCATAGTCTATTAAATGTGGAGGCGCATATTACATATTGCAAAGTTTACAAGTTAATATGGTTTGGAGCACATATTCTGATGGCGTATTAAAGCTTGGGTTAATATATGTTGGAAATGTTTCATTATTCCAAAGTCCAATTAAATGGTGGAGCGTATAAACCATAGTTAGAGTTCAAACAAAAGTTTGGGGGTGCGTATATAATCGATGGCAAAACATGTATAAAGGGGCGATATCAAGGCTCGATCCCATGAACTCCCCCATACCACTCTCCACCTTTGCCAACATGCTATCACTATGTTCCTTAATATCCTATGCACCCACCATATAGTTATTGTGATATGCGTTATCCAACGGTGGAATGTATGGGGCCAGCCCCACGGGCTAGCCCCCTCCCATAAGACCAACCACCAGAACCGTGGCGATGGGCTCGGGATAATTGCGCACTTAGGGCGCTAATCCTCCATTAAAAAATGTTTATCCATTAATTAATCCTCCATTTAAATAGCGGTGGATTTAGTGGGCGACCCCAAATTCGGCAAAATTTCCTAAATTGTCAGATTTAACTAGAGTCTTCTCTACATTTCGAGCAGGAATCTACGAGAAAATTTAATAGGCCATACTTTGAGAAATTTTCGACCAATTTTGGCTCAGGAAGAGTCATTCCTAGCAGATTGGCATGCTATGAACACATTGGAACATGTTGCAGAGGCATAGGAGCAATTCTATAGTTTTTTTGTCACTTTGAATAATTTTGAAGCCTAGGGCCACCAGGAAGGAAGGCCATGTCTAGATCAGCTGAAGGCTAAATTGAGTAATGAATAGTCATTTATGATAAATTTCGACATTATGAACTCATTGGAGTATGTTTTAGGAGCATTTGATGCATGTAAACAACACCTTTTGCATTATTAAGGTAATACAGAGGCCCAAGCCATGGAAGTTGGACCAAGGAGATGTAGCTCGGGAGGGGTGAAATCCTTCATCAAAACTCTGTGTTGATGGATCAATTGTGTTGGTTTGTTGTTTTTTATGTTGTTGTTGCTCAAAATTTTAAATTCATACTTTATGCTCTTGAATTCACTCATAAAAACTCAGTTAAATTACCTGTTTGACACACATAAGCAACATGGAAACCTGTACATAAAGCATAAGATCAGTAAATAAATTTTATATCTGAAAATGAAATTAGCACAACAAAACTAACATTCATAATTAGATCAAGTTGGTATCAGAGCCTGGTTGAAGAGCTAAGTTGAAGAGCTTTGGTTGGAAGACAAGGTGATTTTCTTGATAGTTGCTTGATTTTTGTGCAAGTTTAATGGTTGCAAATTTGTGATGTTGACAAGGTTAAAGTTGCAGAGAGGTGAAGGGAAATTGTTGGTTGTAAGTCCTGAGATTAGGACCAAAAGAAGGAGATCTAAAAGGGCACCATATTCCCCCAAAGTTCCACTCATAGATGCACTTAAAGCACCTCAATTTTTGTATCAAGAAATAGAGATTGAGAGGTACAAATTGCACAAGAATATGAGTTGATTGAAGAGGTGAAAGCATCGGAAGTTGAGCTTGAATCCACAGCCATCATGTCAGGTGTTGGAGAGACTCGAGGAAATTCAGAAGAAGATGATGTAAAGAGATACTTCAATGACATAAAGAGGATGGTTAAAATTATGTTTGATGCATTCACTGTTGGGATGGGAGGAGAAGCTTCTAAGCCTCCACATGGAGAAGGAACTTCAGATGGTGAGAAGGATGAAGAGAAGAGTTGAAAGGGTAGTGGAGGAAAGCCACCTTCGTCTCCTCCATCTTCATCATCCTCATCATCTCCATCAAAATCATCTTCCACTTCCACCACAAAAACCACTCACACTCACTTAATGACCACAAAAGGAAAAACACCCTTACTCAAACTTGATGTCAAATTTGAGCTTCCAATGTATAATGGCGAGGTAAATGAAAAAATATTGGATAGTTGGATACGTCAATTAGAGGTATAATGTAGGATTCATAACCTTCACGAAGATGACATAAAGATTCAATTGGCTTCTTTGAGGATGGAAGGATCTACACTTATATGGTGGGAAGTAAGGACTCAAGAAGAGATTGAAAACTACGGTAAGATATCTATGTCTTGGTCAATTTTTATTGCTGCCATTAAAAGGCAATTCTATCCCTTAGCTTACATGCAAAAGGAAATTATGGATTGGCAAAATTTTAGACAATTGAAAGGGAAAAGTGTGCAAGATTATACTCATGAATTTAGGAGAAGAGATCTTATTTTGGGTATTAATCTATATTCTCAAGAAAATTTGTTAAAGTATGTTGGGGGTTTGCACAATTACCTTAGGCACACCATTCTTATGTTTAATCCCACAAACATAGATGAAGTTTGTGTTCAAGCCACACACTTAGAGGCAAGAGGGAAACAAAACATAGATGAGAAAAGTGAAAGTGAGGGTAAAGGAAAGGGAAAGTTTTATGGAAGAGGAAAGAGAAATAGCTCTACATAAAAGAGAGAAGGAAAAAATCACATGCAAAAATTGTTCAAAGACTGGCCATGATGAATACCATTGTTGGCAACTTCATCTAGAGTTGAAGCCAAAGAAAATGGGAAAATTGTTGCTATAGTTGAACATGACTTAGGGTTAGATTAATGAGATGACACAAAGATTATAGCCATAGGTTTGAAAGGTAAACATATTTCAACCACTAGTTCTTCAAATTGTTCAAATGTTACTCATGATGAAGATACAAGAATAGACCTTTTCCATATTAGAGTTTTCTCTGAACATACCAAGATTGATACTCTCTTTTATAGTAGGTCACAAGATAACTTGATTTCTGAAGACTTGGTTAAGAAACTAGGCCTTGAAACTATTAGACATCGAAGACCATATCCTTTGGGTTGGATATGCAAGAATGCAAACTTGCAGGTTACAAGGAAGTGCATACTAAGATTCGCCATCAATTCAAACTTTCTTGATGAAGTTGAACTTAATGTGGTGTTGCTTGAGATATCAGGTATTGTATTGGGAAGTCCTTATCTGTATGATAGGAAAGTAGTATTTCATTGCCATGAGAATAAGTATCACTTGTTTAAATATGGTATTGAGTACATAGTTAGAGCGCATAAGAAGAAGACAAGTTTGTCTCTTATACATGCCGGAGAAATGAAGAGGATAGTGAATTCAAGTCAGAATTTGACATTGTTAATGATCAATCAAATAGATGTTTTGAATCAAAATTTTCAAAAATATGCTTTTGTAATGATATGTTTCAGGCTTCTAACAGGTTTCCTTTGAAAGGAGGTGAACAAGATATAAAAAATTTGCAATAGTAAACATCAGTGTTGAGCAGTGTTGGAAACAAGATGTAGGTGCAAGAGAGTGCAAAGGTCAAAGAGAAAGTGACAAAGCAGCTTGACAAAGAAGGCATGGGTTCCACAAATTCTTATTATTGGTTTTCAAAAGGAACATGGCAATGGCAAAGATACTTGGTCATGGGTCGACGCAAGAACAAAGCAAGAGCAGCTAAGAATCGCCATGGTGATAGTGGGCAAGGTGAGAAAGTTTTTAAGTTTCCTTTGATTAATGACCAAGGTAGGAATAAGATGGTCTCTATAAGAATAGCCTATTGCTATGCAAATTCAAAAAAAAACCAGCATGATGGTGTCAATGAGAGCAAGAGAAGGTCACAAGAATCAAGGAAAAAGTTGACTTTTGTGAAAAACTCCAAATGATGAAATTGGGAAAATTTCAGTGGATAGAGGCTGGAAGGGTGAGGGAACAATACTGTCATCCACATGATCGATAATCCAGGAGATTTTGCGGTCCAAAAGGCTTCTAGTGGGGAGGAATGATTAGAAGCTTAATATTTTAGCTCAAAAATTAAAATGTATAGAATTGATTGAAAATTGAATGACAATGACCGGCTCGTCGCCAAGAATCCAACGCAACTTGTTTCGTAAAAAAATGAATTCAGATGAAGGAGTTATAGCCTGCTAAACACAGTTAAAAAAAATATAAATAAATAAATAAAATAAATTTTGCAGAATAGTGGCAGGTTGATGACATGGAAGCCTAGTCAGCATGCAGAGAATATTCTTCAGTTTTTTCCCAGTGGCACTATGACAAGTGTCACAACTAGATTCGCCAGTTTGGTTTGAAAGTCATTTTTTTTAAGATCTGCTCCTAAGGTTGAATTCAATTTTTTTTATGTAGGAGGACAACCCGACTAGGACCACCACGTGTCCCCTCTTGTGGACCCCCTCTCCAAGGTTTGCTTTGAATTTAATTTTATGTGGTGGCTCGAATTTCAATGCCAAGGTATCAGGTTGGATATGTGGTCGAATTTTATATTGAACTCTGAACTTATGGTCCGTGGAATTTTATTAAACTATGGTTTATAACTATACAGTGGCGTATTAAACTTAGACCATAGTCCAAAGTTTATTGAGACCATAGTCTATTAAATGTGGAGGCGCATATTACATATTGCAAAGTTCGCAAGTTAATATGGTTTGGAGCACATATTTCGGTGGCATATTAAAGCTTGGTTTAATATATGTTGGCAATGTTTCATTATTCCAAAGTCCAATTAAATGGTGGAGCATATAAAACATAGTTCGGGTTCAAAAAAAGGTTTGGGGGCGTGTATATAATCAATGGCAAACCATGTATAGAGGGGTGAGGTCGGGGCTCGACCCCACGAACTCCCCCATACCACTCTCTGTCCTTTCCAATGGGCTATCACTATGTTCCTTAATATCCTATGCACCTGACATATAGTTATTGTGATATGCGCTATCCAACGACGGAATGGAGGGGGCCAACCCCTCAGGTCGACCCCCTCCCATAAGACCAACGACCAGAACTATGGCGGAGGGCTCCAGATAACTGCGCGCTTAGAGCGCTAATCCTCCATTAAACAATTCTTATCCATTAATTAATCCCCCATTTAAGAAGCGGCAGATTTAGCGGCGCCCCCAAATTCAGCGGTATTTCCTAAATTGTCGAACTTAACTAGAGTCTTCTCCAAATTTGGAGGAGGAATATAGGGGAAAATTTAATAGGCCATATCTTGAGCAATTTTCAACCAATTTTGGCTCAGGAAGAGTCATTCCTAACAGATTGGCATGCTCTGAAGAGATTGGAATAGATTGCAAAGGCAGAGGAGCAATTCTACATGTGTTTTTGTCACTTTGAAGAATTTTGAAGCCTAGGGCCACCAGGAAGGAAGGCCATGCCTAGATCAGTTGAAGACCAATTTGAGTAAATGAATAGTCATTTCTGATAGATTTCAACATTTTGAACTCATTGGAGTATGGCTCAAGATCATTTGATGCATGTAAACATTTTTTTTCTTCAGTATTGAGCTAATATAGAGGCCCAAGCCATGGAAGCTGGACCAAGGAGATGTAGCCCAAGAGGGGTTAAATCCTTCATCAAAACCTTATGTTGATGAATCAATTGTTATGGTTCGTTGTTCTTTATGTTGCTATTGTTTAGCATTTTAAATTCATACTTTATGCTCTTGAATTCACTCATAAAAAATCAGTTAAATTACTTGTTTGACACACATAAGCAACAAGGAAACCTGTACATCAAGCATAAGATTGGTAAATAAATTTTATATCTGAAAATGAAATTAGCACAGCAAAACTAACACTCAAATTCAAATCAATGTCTCTTTGTTGAGCGATGATGAGACCAAAGGAAAGACCATATGCCTCATTTTGATTGCTCGTTTTCTTGCCTAGTCCCCAAGCATACCAATCTATTATTATTTCTTCAGGTTTAATGAGAACCCCTCCCCTACCTGCCACACCAAGATTTCCTTTTGATGCTCCATCGAATTTTAATTTCCATTCCTTTTCCTTGTTGATCCACTCTGTTAGTCCCTCTTGGGATAAGCGAAGGAGCCAAATTGGCTTGGATCTCTAAATATTTTTTGGGGGAGGGGGGCACTTAGGAAAAGTCCACAGATATATCAAGGTCGTTTAATGAGGCTCCAATGAGTGGTCCAAGGTGGGTTTATGGAATTCAAGATAGGAGGAAAGAACTTTTAGAGCAATATTCTTTGTTGATGGACATTTCATTTGAAAGTTGCTTTATTTCTTGACAGCCAAATATGCCAGAATCTGTATTTGGGAAACGATGTCTAGAGGAATTTGAGAGAATATTTGGCCTGAAGGGAGCCCTCATAGAACTTGGGCCAGGAGTCAAAAAATTTCAAGAGGTCAGAGGGCCATCTTGCTCTCTGAAAGAGAGGGCCAAGAGCCATCGACCAAACTAGTTTAGAAAAATGGTAGTGGAGGAATAGATGGGGGATACTTTCTTCAGAGACTTCACATAGAGAACACCTAGAGGGTCCTATGTAGCCTCTCCTCTAAAGATTCTCTACTGTTAAAATTTTTTTTTGAGCCAGATTCCAACTGGAAAATAAAAATAAAAATAAAAATAAAAATAAAATAAAATAATAATAATAATAATAATAATAATATATATATATATATATATATATATATATATATATATATATATATATATATATATATATATATATATATATATATATATATATATATATATATATATATTTTTCCAAATAGAGGATTTTTGGGGAATTTGTGCATCAAACAAAAGTTTCTCATAACCCTCACTAATTGTGAAGACAAAATTCTTTCACCCCCAACCATATTTTGAAGAAATATATACTGGAGCGCCACCGCTAAGTTTTCCCAAGCAATCTTATTTTTCTTGAATCAGATTAGTTGGTATGTTATCCATCTTCTAGCCCGACCAATTACCAAAAGCATCCCACTCAGATATTTGAGACAAAAACTCCACTCCCCGCTGGGACAGAAGATCACGGAGTAGAGATAGAGAAGGATCCTCTCCTAAATGTGTAAGGTGGAGAATCTAATCCTTCTAGATATTTATAGAGGCTTTGTTCCCAGGGATTTTACATAGATATTCTTTGATTAGAGCGGAAGGTGCCTTCATAAGCTTCCAGATGAAGGAGCATTGTGTCGCCTCTATATTATCCTCCCTATCATCCAACTTGTTTATATAATTTTCTCTAATGACTTGATCCCACCATCGGTCCCTACTTGTTTCCATTATCCACCAAATTTTTGCTCCCATTTCCATATTAGCCAATGTTGGGTCACGATCTTATTGTTTTTTATCTAGGTGGATATTGGTGGCCACCCGCCTCTTCCACTTGGACCCCCACCAATGTTTATTTTAGTTTTTCAGTTTCCTTAATTGTAGCACAATTTACTATTAATGTCAGTTTTTCAGGTCCTAAACTTCCAAAGTCGTTATGAGGGACTAAAATACATTTTTAGGAAAAACAGAGAGACCGGAAGAGTCCTAAACTAATTAACTTATCAGCTTTTGGCCTCCTCTTCAAGTTATTCAAAATGAGGTATTATGATAGACAAACGGAGATTGTGTTCCAAAGTTACAACCCCGAGAAGTTGACGTTCCAGATTACCCCAGTGGGGCCCACAAGATTTTGGTGCTTCATCTCTTAGGGTTAGGTTTTTGGATGTTTAGGGTTTATCATTGTTTCTCAATGATAAAATGGCCACCAACCCTCATTGTAACATAGTTCAGAGGCATGTAACCGCCACATATCTTCTCAGAGATAAGATACCAATGCTCGAGCTAGTTTTTTTTTTCCATTTTGTATGTAAGCATATTTTAGTTTTTTGATATTAATTAAATGAAGTTTTATTTTTGCTGCATTTATGTGTTTATGTTTATATATTTATTCTATTGTGTTCTTGCCTAAGTTCGGATCAGTAGTATTAGAGCGGTCTGCTCTTTCTCGCTTTTTCTTTGCATGTCCCCAACGAGGTTAGGGTATAAGGAGTTAGGGATCGATCTAGTTGAACCTTTGCAATATCAACCTCGCAAACCCCGACGACCTCCCATGGCGGAAAAAAAGAAAGATGAAGGAGCAGGAGATCCTTTCAAAATATTGCTCGAGGAGGCCCTCAAGAAACAAAGGAATGCGATGATGGATAAATTTTCCCAAATCCTTCGACGGTTGCCCACAGGCGACACATCTTCATATGGTAGCCACTCTAGAGGCCCCATGCATTTTAAGGAACAAGTTAACTTTGAAATTATCGTATTTGAATGACATCTATATGTTGATGTCATAGATAAATGGTTAAATTTGTTGGAAGGATAGTTCATGTCTTTTCCAACTAGGAAAATATTACTTTTGCACTCCTGAAGGTCGCCCCCCATGTCAAGGACTGGTGGGAAACCTACTGTAAGAAAAAGGATGAGGGAACCCTCACTATTCTCAACTGTACCCACTTGGAATTATTTCTGAAATTGCATCAAGGAACAATATTGCCCTGTCAGTAGGTATGAAGACCAAGACACAAAATGGACCATGCTGCAGCAGGGAAGAGACCAAGATGTGTAAGAGTTCACAAATGATTTTCATGCCCTTGACACGAAGCTGGGTATCAAGGATTTCGAGCAGCATTTGGTACTCAAGTACCATGATTGTTTACATAAGTACATCCAAGACAAAATGGAGTTCTTGGACATCTCCTCGCTCGATGCCTCCTATCGATATGTTGTCAATATCGAGCATAATTTTAAACAAAAGAAGTCATACTTTGGATCTCCGAATCTGAAGCAAGGGAAAGACGCCCCTAAACCACAGAACAAAGGGAAAAGCCAAGGTCTGGCAACCCATGACAACCCATCGAATCTGCAAGCAAAGAACAACACCACAAAGACAAAGAAGGACACGTGAAAGTGGTGTGAGTTCCATAAGATATCCACTCACAACACGAGTGAGTGTCGAGCCAAGTAGTCACTGGTGGTCGAGCTAAAAGCTTTTAAATTAGATGTATGCTTCGACTCTGAGTTAGAACCCGATAAGGGGAATGAAAAAGGGAAGAAGATTATTGATGTGGAGGCCAGTGCCACCGTTGCCACCACCAAGATCCATAAGGATGAGCCCTAAGATCCAAAAGAGGGGGAGCGCCTCTTCCACTCACATATGTGGGTGAATGGTTCTTCGCTACAGTTCATTGTCGACATCGAGAGTAAAAAGAACCTCATTTCAACAAAGGTTGTGAAGTGGCTAGGTCTATCGACTACGGCATACCCATATCTATACACCATCAGGTGGCTTCACCAAAGATGAGATCTTTGCGTCAGCCAACAATGCCACCTTCCCTACAACATCAAGCCCTCCAGGGATGAGGTATTGTGTGATGTTGCTCCTCTCGAAGTTTGTGATGTATTATTAGGCCAACCATACTTGTGGAAGTGACATGTTGTGTATTAATCTAGGCCTCACACTGTTATTATTACTTTGGGAAAGAAGTTATACAAGATATTGGAGGTAGCACTGCCAACCGCCATCTCTCTTATCACTGCGAAGCAATGCAGTAAGATCATCTCCTAAACTGACAAATTTGTTTTCCTTATGATTCACCCTCATGACTAGAAGAATATTCTATACATGACCTCCACACAGGGTTCCTCTGCACGACAACAATAGATGGACAAGCTCTGGGAGGAGTACAAGGAAATTTTCACCTCTCCCACAGGGGTACCTCTACATTGTCAGGTCAAGCACTCCATCGATCTAACCTCGGGCACGCTGCTACCCAATGGGCTGATCTATTAATTTTGTGTTCTAGAGAACGATGAGATCAAGAGGAATATTTAGGAGAAGTTGTAGAAATGGCACATTAGGCCAAGTTCATTGCCTTGTGGGAGCCGAATCATGTTGGTACAAAATAAGGACGGGACCTGGAGAATCTCTATTGACTATCGGGCGTTGAACAAGATCACTGTCCGGAATAGGTATCTGATTCCACGGATCGATGACATGCTGGACCAACTCAAGGAGGCCAAATATTTTAGCAAGATTGACTTGAATTATGGATATCATTGGATACCAATCGAACCCTCTGATGTGTGGAAGACTTCATTCAAATCCAAGGAGGTACTTTTTGAATGGTTGGTCATGCCTTTTGAGTTGAAAAATACCCCTGCAAACTTCATGAGGCTGATGGACGAAATATTGTGATCTTTCACCAACTCATTCATGGTGGTGTATTTGGATGACATCATGATATTTAGCCAAAGTTGGGAAGAGCACCTCCACCACATTTGACAGGTCCTCCAAACACTGCGGCAACACAAGTTGTGTGCAAATTTGTTGAAATGAACTTTTGGCATGAGCCACGTTCAGTATCTGGGGTACATCATCGATGGGAGGGGTGTGCATGTGGACCCAGCCAAGATATAGGTCATTCAATATTGGCCATCCCCAACCACTCTAACAGAGCTCTGCATCTTTCTGGGTCTTGACAACTTCTACCGCAGGTTCATGTTGGCCTTCTCTCGTATCACTTGGACTTTGATTCAAGTCACCAAGGGAGGGGTGAAAGAAAATTTCTTTTGGTTTGAATCCCAATAGAAGGTGTTTGCTAAGTTGAAGCATCGACTCTGTTATGCACCAGCTCTCACATTACCAGAACTGCAACAACCATTTGAGATCGAGATAGATGCCTCCGACTATGTTATTGGTGCAGTTATTACTCAACAGGGGCATCCGGTGGAATATCATAATGAGACACTTTCGGACACAGTCTGAAAATATCCCACCTATGAAAAAGAGTTGTATTCCATTGTGTAGGCATGGCGACAATGGAAACATTACATTATAGAGAAGGAAATGATCATCCACATAGACCGTCGACCCCTGTAGTTCATACAGACACAATGGAAGTTGCAAAATGATATCCATCATAAATGGTCCACATACCTACAACAATTCCATATTAACATTAAGTACAAAAGGGCAGCTCGAGTAATGTTGCAGATTGCCTCAGCCGACCGTCGGTCATGGCGCTGACCACTGTGCTCGACTCTTGCGAGCACGATACTTCGGGGTGGCCGAATCTTTTCAAGAGTGATCTAGAATTCGGCAACATAAACCAGATGCTCTTGGACAACAAGCAAGTTCCATTTTATCACCTCCAAGATGCACTGTTATGCCACTTGTGACACCTTTTTGTTCCTTCAAGCAAGTGTGCGAAGATGATTTGGGAAGCACACTATAGCTGATTTTTTGGACATTTCGGAGTAGAGAAAACAGTGGCAGTACTGTATAAGTGTTTTTATTGGCCGAACCTTTGAAAAGATGTAAGGAATTACATCATATCCTTCACTTCCTGTGCCATTTCCAAATCGAACATCAAGAAGAAAGGCCTATTCTCCTCTACCTACACCTAGTTGACCTTGGGAATCCATATCCATGGATTACATGTTGGGCCTTCATTCTACTAAGCATGACAACAACTGTGTTTTCGTGGTCATCGACATATTCTCTAAGATGGCCATTCTGGCAGCCTGCAAGAAGAGTATCACAACTGAAGCCACTACTAAACGCTTCTTTGAACGAGTGTGGGTGCACTTTGGGGTCCCATAGTCCATTATCTCAGATCGACACATCAAGTTCCTAAATACATTATGGTCAAGTCTATGTTCAATGGTGGATGCCAAGCTCACTAAGTCCACGACTTTCCATCCCCAAATTGATGGTGAAACAGAGGTTGTCAACAGGATGATCATGCACATTATGCACATGTACAACTCGAAGCATCCTCATACATAGGATGAAATCCTTCCCTATGTCCAACACAACTACAACTGAGCTCTCCATAGCTCAACTTGACACAACCCTTTTCATGTGGGATTGGGATTCCAACCACTATGCCCCACTAATGTGGCCATACCATTTGCAGCTACTCAGGCAGATTTGAGTCATGTTGAATCCGAAGCTAACAGGGAAAACAACTTCATTGAGCACATTCAACACATCCTCTAGCAGGTCCATGACATATTGGACAGATCCAATGCTAAGTACAAGCAGTGACATGATCAACATCAAGTGCCGCACGAGCTCCAGGTGGGCGACAAAGTTTGGCTACATTTGTAGAAGGAGCGCCTCGCTAGACCCAGCCGCAAGGTTCGCCTGCTCTGATATGGGTCATACACCATCACCAAGGTTGTAGAAGAAAATTCCTTCGAGCTCAACATTCCACCATTCCTTCGCCTGCACCCAGAGCTCAATGTGGACCACCTTCGGCCATACTTTCCACCATTACTTGACACATCTCACATTGCATAATAACTCCCACCAATATAGCTAAACCCCGATTGCATGGAACATGCCAAAACTAAATTGGATCATTGACACACAGATGAAGAACACTTTCCAGCAGAAGATCCAACTGTATCGGGTTGTCAAAGCTTTCCAACTCCTACACCAAGGCAAGTGGCTCACTAGGGACCAAGTTCAACAGAAGTTTCCCCATCTCTTGGAGGCACTCAACGCAACGGGGACCATTGCTTCCTAAGGGGGGAGGAATGATCCAGGTGGATATTGATGGCCACCCTCCTATTCCACTTAGACCCCCACCATTATTTCTTTCAGTTTTTTAGTTTCCTTAATTGTAGCATAATTTACTATTTTGGCAGTTTTTCAGGTCCTAAACTTCTAGAGCCATTTTGAGGGACTAAAAGATTTTTTTTAGGAAAAACGAAGAAACCGAAAAAAGTCTAGAATTACTCTACTTATTTGTTTTCGGTCTCCTCTTTGAAAACTTTTAAATGAGGTATTATGATAGCCAAATGGAGATCGTATGTCAAAGTTACAACCCCGGGAAGTTGGCATCCCAACACACCCCAACGGGGCCCATAAGTTTTTGGCACTTCATCTCCTAGGGTTAGGTTTTTGGATG
Source organism: Pinus albicaulis (assembly GCA_034641835.2). Lineage (NCBI taxonomy): Eukaryota > Viridiplantae > Streptophyta > Pinopsida > Pinales > Pinaceae > Pinus > Pinus albicaulis. The sequence goes on from CM076574.1 coordinate 556,832,288, forward strand.
TTTAAGGTTTCTCATTGTTTCTCAATGATAAAAAAACCACCAAGCTTCATTGTAACACAATTCATAGGCATGTAGCTACCACATCTCTTCTCAGAGATAAGATACCATCGCCCGAGCTAGTTTTTTTTCCATTTTGTATGTAAGCATATTTCAGTTCTTTGATATTAATGAAATGATGTTTTATTTCTATTGCATTTCTGTGTATATGTTTATGTATGTATTCTATTACTTTCTTGTTTAAACTCGAATCAATTTTCCAATTTACTAGATGCAATTTTTTTTTCTTGCTTTCCTCCTTCCCATAGGAATTTCCTAATATACATTTCAAGTTGCAAGAGAACATATTTCGGGGCCTGAAGGGCGGAAAAATGATAAAGCGAGAGAGAGGACAACATTGACTTCACCAATATTTTTCTCCCAACAATAATTAACCAGATTCCACCCCAGTTTGTTATTTTTGTTTTTTTTTCAAGAATCTTCTACTACGCGATTGGAGTTGCTCTTATGAGGAAGATTGGTAGCCCCTAGGTAGTTGAAGTATTTCCATTCATTGACAAACTTTAAGCCCAATATCTCTTCTATATTTTTCACTTTTTTGGATGAGATGTTCCATGTGTAAACTTGAATTTTTTTTATCATTTGTGGTTGCTCCTGAGGCTTGTTGAAATTTATCCAATTTCACTTCGAAGCGTCTGGTGATTACCAGGAAGGCCCCTCCAAGGAAGACAATGTCATCAAAAAATTGCCCATGGTTTATGCTTCTGATTCCTTCTTTATATCTAATACCTGGAAGACACTGCGTTCGATGGTTTGCCTCCAAATGACGGCTCAAAGCATCCCCCATTATGATATAGAGGAAGGGAGAGAGGGGAAACCCTTGAAGCAATCCCCTAGAGGCTTTGAGGAACCCGACAACCTTTTTGTTTATCAGAGGAGAAATCCAAGGAGAGGTGATGCATAAAGCAATCCATCTTATGAATTTTGGATCAAATCCCATTTTCCTCATAAGTTTAGATATAAATCCATTCTGAACTCTATCAAAATCATTTGTTATGTCTAGCTTTATTATCATGCCTCGATCTCCTCTTTTCTAGCTAGAGTCAATGGCTTCCTAAATTAGAATAATATTGTAAAATATTTGACGACCCAACAAAAAGCCCCCTTTGTTAATAGAAATTAGATCCGGGAGGATAACTTTAAGTCTTGTGGCTAAAAGTTTCAAAATCATTTTGTAAGACATGTTACAGAGAGAGATTGGATTGAATATGGGAAATGAGGATGGACTTGACTCCTTGGGTATGGGGGAAAAAAGGGAAGATTTGATGCTACCTTCTATTATGATTTTTTTGAAGGAAAAGGAAATCATTCTGCAAAAATATTTGTGGATAATCCCCCAAAAGGACTGATAGAAGCTTGTGGAAAAGTCGCCCGGACCAGGAGCTTTATTTGGGGAGAGGGAGAAGATCATCCAATTAATTTCCTCAAAGGACAAAGGGGAGGTAAGGGATTTATTCATTTCCAAAGAGACGTACTCGGGGATAGAGTCCATGAAAAAATCCTCACGGGCCTGGTCACATAAAGGATCCACCTGATATAGGCGCATAAAATGATTCACTATTGTGCTTTTTATTTTTTCAAACTTTGTTATCATCTTTCCCTCATGTTGGATTTACAATGGACTATTTTTTATTTCCTTGTACTTTTTTTGTTTTTTTTTCTTCTTCTTACGTATTTCTATCTCCCACACTTAGCTAGTTGTTTCTGGAATTTATATGCAAACACTCTTCCTCAATTCTCAAATTATTGTGGAGAGATTTGAACATCTCAGCCTCTTTTTGAAAATCAAACGATCCAATCGAGGCCGACTCTATCCGTCCTTGAAGAAAGGCCAATTGGATTTTTGTGTCAATGATAGCATATTTCCTTTCAGTTTTGTTTTCTTTTATCCATATCTTGATTTATGATTTTTACCTTTTTATTTTAGCTTCCCAAATAGAGGTGGGACTTCCTTCAACCCACCTAGCCTAGGAGTTCAAAACCATAGGAGAGAAATCATCAGAATCTAGCTAGAGGGGGTAAAATCTAAAGGGAATAGGACCAAGGTTAATGGATGAAGAAACAAGAAGGAAAATAGGGCGATGGTCCGAGCCACATCAATGGAGGATTTAAGACAAAGTTTTTGCAAGAGAAAACAGTGTGAGGCCGGGAACCTATCAAGTCTCGTGGCAATGTGACTAGGCCCGATGCACTTATTGTTCCATGTATGAAGGAATTTCTATGGTTTTACATCAAAAAGACAAAGGTTAAGGATTATGTCTTCCATGTCTTCTTGGGAGGCATCTCTAACAAGGAAGCCTCCTCTTTTCTCATTTTGACTGAAGGTAGTGCTGAAGTCTCCCCAAAGAATACAATTAATCTCGTACTTTGAGTCTTTTAAGTCCATTAATGACTTCCAACACTCTTGTTTTTCTCTATTATGGGGGCCTCCTGAAGCTCCTCTCGAACTGTTAGCTTTCATTTTACTGAAACCCCACATAGAAGGGTGAGTTGAGGAGATGTTAGTCTCACTCAATTTAGACTCTCGGAGCATGGTTACGTCTGGATTTTCTTTTTGAATTAAGAGCTTTACTTCCATTATTCTCTTTCTAGTACTAAGACCCCTACAATTCTAGGAAATTACCTTCATTATTTACCTTTATAGGTTGCTGCCCCTTTTATTGGGCCAGTTGCATTCCCTTTCTTTCCTCCTTTGGTTCCCAAATCAGCTAACTTTCGTAGGATTGTATATTGGAAGCCTAGTTCCTTATCCTTCTCAATCTTTTCCTTCCTTATCTCTTTCTTTGTTTTCCTTCTTGATTGTCTTGTCTTTCTTTCTTTATTCCTTATACGTGCTCCATCTGACTTTTCTTTTGTCGAGCTTGCAGACATTGCTATTACTACTATTTCTTTTGAGGATAAGAAGCCTTCATCTTCTTCCTCTTCCTCTATTGATTCTTCAACAATGCTAGATGTTTATGGGTTATTGGGTTGAACTGGGATTTGATGCGAAGTTGAAAGAGGGTGGGAGACCTCCTTCCCAACTATTTCCCCCCCGTCTTCCTGAGTCGAGGTTAGGACTGCAAATTTTTTTCCCTCTTAGCATTTTTCCACTGCTTGGTTGCTTCTCCTTGTTGTTCAAAAAGTTCCTTTTGTTTGGGGCATCCTTTTGCAAAGTGCCCATATTCATGGCACATCTTACATTTAAAGGGGAGGTGTTCATAGTCCACTTCCTGAACGTGAACCAATTATCCATATAGAGATTTACTGCAGCAAGAATTCATTTTTCAAGGTTTCCTTCCACACAGATCTGAGCACAAGATAATAGTCCCTTTTTTGGTTCAACACAGTCAATATATTTGTCTAGTGCATTCTCAATCAAACGAAATGTAGCATCATTCCAACGATGGAGTGGAAGGAAGGGGAGCTTAACCCAGATCATAATAGAGGAGGGACTTCACATTCTGGGTTGAAACTAGTGCTCCATCGATCTAAATATAGCCCTTGTGCACCCATGAAGTAAGGGTTGCTTCTGAACATCAGGTCTTTGTCCATCCTGTTCTAAAAAAAAAGGTATCAAAACTTTTCCCGCAAAAGGTTGACATAACTTCACCTTGGGTGAGAGGTTTCCAATTCTTTTCAATCCAGGAGCACACAAAATGGGGAAAATGCCATAGTCCCGTAAGTTTCCCAATAAGCATGTTGTCTGCGAGCTGCAAAGCTCTTGAGTGGGCATGTGGAGCACTAATGGAAATCTTTGGAATGTCCCCAACTTACTTCACAAACCGCGAGGGTCCATGCTTCAAAAAACAGGGAGCCACTGTGACCAAAGAGTTAAATGCAACAATATCTGCATCAATGGCATTGTTTAGGGCCAGTGCAACCATGAGGTTGTCCGGCCAGGAGGAGGGGAAAAAAACGAGTCGAAAGGAGAGCAGGAGGAGGGAGGCAAAGGGGAGAGGGCCAATAGGGAACACTTAGTAGGAGGACGAGCTGATGGGGAAGCCCGCTAAGCAAAGCTCAGGAGTTGCTAGGTCAGACATTAGTTTTTGCAACTGAGGGAGCGTTCTAACTTTTGGATCAAAATTAGAACTAACAACCATTTTCACTATGGTATCCATGGTAATTCCATAATGAGTGCACTTTCTTTGTTTCTAATTCACCACTTTGAAGAAAACACTAAGGCATAGGTTTTTCATCTTCTAATTATATTTTTAATGTATTGAATTTCCTAGGACATATTTTGTATTCTTTATGTAAATGTAGTATTATTTACTTAATTTCTTTCATTTCAATTTCAGTGTATTTAATGTTTTATATGTTAAGATAACAATATTAAATTTAAAAACTAAAATAAAACATTACTCAATAAAAAGTAAACCTAATCTAAATTTAGTAGTCTTTTATCATTGAAAATTTTACAATATACTTTCAAAAGATTTTATTTTTTATTAATTATATCATTAAAACACCAAATTTAAGAGTCTTTTATCAATGAAAATTTTACCAATAAAATTTCAACATATCTTATTTTTTATTAATTATATCATTAAAACACCAATTTTACTATTTTTAATAACTATTAAAGATTATAATAAAAATATTTTATTTTTTATTAATTATATCATTAAAACACCAATTTTACTATTTTAATAGCTATTAAAAATTATAATAACATATTTGTTGAAATGTGGTCCTTCACAATTTTATTAGATATCTTAATATATCGATAAATTTAATCTATTTAAAATATATACGAAAAAATCCCAAAATAATTTTGGGCCACCAATTTATTATTTCATCAATATTAAAAATTAATACAAACAACAAAATTGCTAGAAAACAATAACATTACAAGTTGGAATCATGTGTAAAACAAAAGACAAAAGTTGGAGCAATCTAATTTTTAAAAAATGACAGGTTCATAACACGAGAGAGAAATCTAATGCAATTGTCCAAATTCTCATGTTAGGTGCTGCTTACATTTTCAATGTATATTTTCTCATGTCACACAAAAAGTGAGGGACTTAGGTTACTTTCTGGTTGTCCTATCACATAGTTTGCATGTGTAAAGTTATCAATTGATCCTTAATATATAAAACATATTATTTTTATATTACTATCTTGTCATAAACGCTAAAAATCAACACAGCTAAAAAAAAAATAACATTACAAATTGGCATCATACCTAAAACGATAATTTTTTTTTGGAACAACCGAATTTCCATTTAGAAACCCCCGCCTTATTTCCACTGCCATAGGCCCATAAATGCGCCTAGGCAGGGAATGTCCGCCGTCAGATCAAAACTGTAGATCATCGTGCGGTGAGCATTCCCTGCTTGGACGCATTTATGGGCCTATGGCAGTGGAAATAAGGCTCGCCTATAAACACCAAAAAAAAAAAAAAAAAACCTGACAAGTTCATAATGCAAGAGGGAAAACCTAACGCACATGTCCAAATTCTCCTTTTACGTGGTGCTTACGCTTACTTTTTCAATGTACATTCTCTCACTCAAAAATCAAGGGATTTAGGTGACTTATTATTACAATTATTATTATATTGTAGGGCTCTTAGATTTGTTAAGTTATCATTTTATCTCATATATATATATGATAGAAATGTAACATGTAATTTATATATGGTTAGTTTATAGTAATGTATGTTTTTTATCGAGTTGTTTTTAATGTAATTTTTTGGAAGTTTTTTTGAATTTTTTTGGTCTAATCTAATTTATAGTAATGTGTGCTTGCCAACATCAGAGAAACTATCCTGGTTGAAAAATGGCTCCAAGATGATTGGAAGGCAGAAGGATTTGAAGTACAAATTTTGCATAAGTTAAACCTCCATCCACAAATGTTAGCAGGCAATCTCTGGAAATTCCGACCTCCTCAGCAACATTCCCCTCAATGTTGGCAACCGCCTACTCTGGGATTTATCAAACTTAATTTCGATGGTGCCTCTAAAGGCAATCCTGGGCAAGCTGGCATAGGAGGTGTGTTCAGGAATTCCCAAGGCGAAGTATGCCGAGTTTATGCTCTGGATTTGGGGTATGCAACGAACAATGAAGCAGAATTAACTTCACTCCAACATAGATTAATCATAGCGAAGCGCGAACAGTTCCACCGGCTTATCGTTGAAGGGGACTTTGCTATGGTTATTGGAGCTTTGACTAAACTTCAAGAAGGTACACACTGGGATAAAATTAGCAAAAGTTGGCGCACTGCAAATTTGCTACAGGAAATTGAGACTTTGCTTACTCAATTACATTACATCATTCCGTCTCACACTCGACAAGATTGCAATGAAGCGGCCGACTATTTGGCAAATTGGGGTTGTCAAAATCGTGACCGACATCTAGATATCACCCCCTCTGCTAGGGCTTGGAATATTGAATTTTACTCTCTGCAACTTATAGTAGACAGAGATCTTCGAGACAGAGATATACGAGATAACCCCCGATCGGGGTGCGGGTCAGGCCCTTCGTCGTTAGAAGCCTTTACTGCTTGAGCTGGCTGTCAGTTTCTAATTATGACCATGATCTCCATATGAGGACACGATCGATTGTAATTATACCCTCGCATGCCGATGAGACGACTCTTCATAGCAGATTGCATGTTGGTTGTATGTGCATTTGTATCATTTTCTGGTTTAGTTTTGCGGTTTGGCACAGCGTAGGAGGGTATTTCGGGGGTGCTTTCGATCAGTTCCAGTGATTACTTACAGGGTTTTGGTATGTACTGCCTCACTTTTATACTATTAACTCTGTTCATTCTCCGCAATATGCCATGGATTTCTCAAAGGTGACGGGTTTCTTGATAGTTTTTCCTTCATGTAGTTTACATGATGATGAGGAGGTCGATCCCTGTTTCCAAAGTCCAGTTTTCAATGATTGTTGTATGATATGGTTTTTGAAGGATTTTGATGTGGATTTATTTCACTGCTTTTTATTCTGTCTTTGCAAGTGTTTTACTGGCTGTTATGAAACGCTGGTTTGCGGCACAACAGGGGTTTTTCATTTTGTATGTCGGCTCTGTGGGGTTCTTTGCATCTTGTCCGGCTTTTCCCAGATGATGCTCATCCTTGGTCAATATGACCCTTACTACCCAGTTCTGCGCGCAGTTATTTATGTTCGACCCTGGAACTATTTCTCTATCCTTCAATTGCGTCGGCTTGTTGCATTTTACGAATATGCACCTCTTCGATACTCCTCTCATGCATCTTTCAGATTCCCTGCCTTACTGTTCCACTCTGTTGCTTATTTGTCTCTCACAGGCTTCTCAGGAGCCAGCATGACAAAATAAACCTCACTAGCTCGCACATCAAGAGCCAAGGGTAAGGCAACGAAAATCTCTTCGCGCTCTTGTAAGCGAGGGCGTAAAACAAATGAGCAGGTTGTTGAAAGTTTGGTTAATTCTTATACTGCCATGACCCCTCCGCCTATTCGCAAGAACATTCAGGACTGGGAGAAGCATAGTTCGGAAGAAGAAGTTGATCCGCAGCAGTAGCGAGCAACAATGGATTTCCTGCTTGACCCTGGTAGTACTAGGGGCAGGGTATCTCTTTTCCAGCAAACTGTTAAGATGTATTGGAGGTTTAAATGTGTTCTTTCCAAAGCCCTCATGATTATGAAGGAACAGGAAGCTCATTCTTCTCTGTTATTCGAGCTTAACCATATCAAACAGGACATGACTGCCATGACTAAGATTCAACAGAAGCATAATGACCGCATTAGACGCATTGAAGAGTAGCTGCGAGATATGCAGTGGGTGGAGCTGCTTGGGTCCTCTGCTGAAGATCCAGCCCCTGTGCAATCTTTTGATGGCTAGGCCTCTTTGTTTCTTTTTGTTCATATATATTTTTTGTTCAGCGATATTATAGTTGTTGTTTTATATGTAAGTATTATGGACATAATCGAGTAGTTCTTGTTGCTACAGCTAGACTGAAACAATATCGTTTTTTGTTGGCCTTTAACTTTTTAAGATGGCCAACAGACCTGGTTTCCCTTTGGGCAGGTTGAGACACATTTTCTTGATGTATTTATTTAGCAACTTGCTCTAAATAATAGAAAAGACAGGTCCTACAGAATTCACAAAAAAAAGAAGAAGTAATGTATGTTTTTTATCAAGTTGTTTTTAGTGTGATTTTTTGGAAGCTTTTTCGGTGAATTTTTCTGGTCTAATTTCTTTAATCCAGCAAGAATTGATTGAAATTACAAGTTTGATGGGTGACCTCTGCAAAATCAAAGTGTTCTAGGGGTTTTTCAGGGTGTTGAATCCATATATACACTCAAAATACCAGTTTAAATAACACAAATCAAGATTTCACCTCAAAATTTTCCAGAAAATCCAAAAAATCGCATTAAAGACAACTTCGTTTATTATTATTATTATTATTTTTTTGTACGCTTGATGGGACTGCATTTTTATCGAGGTAAAAAATTGAACTAGTAACTTCACATCAAGGAGTATCTTAACAAAACACCCTATGGCCATTTATCCAAAATTTTGTAGACTTATTATTATTATTATTTAAAATAATTTGTACGTATAAATGTTTATTTTTGTGAAAATATTTTTAGACTTTGTGTAATTATTTTTTAACTCATTTTTTCCCTTAAAAATGATAAAACTTTTAACCAATGAAAAGTATTTTTATGTTTTTATTCGAGAACTAAAAGGTAATTTCATTTAAATGATATTTACTATAAAACTAATGTCATTGAAGTTACTTTTAATCAAATCGTGTAGAAATCATGCACCTTTTAAGTGTTTAGCTTTAATCACATACACAAAATATGTTTTAAATTTAATCAATAATTAAAATTTTTTTTACTTCTAAGTAAAAAAAATTCTACTTCTAATTATAATTTATTTTTTAATTAAAGAAAATTTTTAAATTTTATTATATATATATATATATATATATATATATATATATATATATATATATATATATATATATATATACTCATTTTTAAGTAAAGAAAAAGAATAAAACTTATTAATATCTTACTAAAGTTATATAAATTTTTGTAAATCTTATAGGTATAGTTTAAGTAGCTATTACAACAATATTTCTCATCAATATGTCATTGGCAAGGAATTAAACATGGGATGAGGGAGATAACAACCATTCTGCCCAACCTCCATAAATAACCCCAATTAATAAATCCAAATTGAAAAAATAACAATATTTCTCCTAAAAACTAGTAAAAATAAGACCCATAGGCAATATACTTATCCTCAACCAATTAATGGTAGTGGCTTTGGGATTGAAGCCCACCTCCCTCCACATGAGTGGTAGGCAGTACCATCGCATGGAGCACGAGGTGAGGTGGTGGGACAGAGGCCTGCGCATGGCACTTAAAGTAGGGTAGAGGGACGCGTAGGGGTTTTGTTATGACAATAGACTCTAGTGTAGGCGCGACTGCAGGATAACAAACCTCCATCCACCCTTCACCACAACGAAACTCGGGTATGTGCTTGGTTTCCTCTCCCTTTCTCATGCCATGTTTCTATTTTATTAGTTGGGTTGGTCTCTGTGGGAGCCTAAGGGGATGAAGTTGGACTCGTATAGTCTATTGTTGGGTAGGGGAGAGTGGAACCAATCCGACTTTGGTTGGGGGAAGGTTGGGATTCTTTTGGGTCCCTGCCTCTATGTTAGAGTAGGAATAGGACATGGCCTCATCATGCGCTCGAGTGTGAGTCTGTCGAGTAAGGGAAAACAACAGGAGGGATTGGTGAGGGGTCGAGTAATCTAGCCAGGGTATAGAGTTAAGAAGCAGTCCTAGGCTATGCATAATTTAGAGGCAATGCATGCTAATGCCACCATAAACTACTTAGGCTTTATGCGTGTGGGGACTGGGAGTGAGAACTCCAGCTAGGCCTAAGTAATGGGCATCGACGCCTCCTCTGTCAATTGCGAGGGTGGGAGGTATGACGGGAGAGAGGACATCAGAAGGGAGGTCGGGAGATTGAAGGAAGGGGAGAGATCTTTGGGGTATGGGGATAATTTCTGGGGTGCACACAATCATCAGGGAGAGGGGGTGGCAGAAATTAAGCAGGGTATGAGGGCATTGGGCCCTCAGAGGGACGGGCAGGGGAGAAGTTCTGGGAAGAGCCCCCCGGGTCACCATTATTCTAATATCTGTGATGCATGGACCTTTGATCATTTACATTACATGGAATTACGCCTTCGCTTGATTTTGTGGACATGTCACCCACACGGAAACCTTGCCAAAGACTATGGGATGGCACGCTCCAAGAGCCCTGTAGCTCGAGGTCGCTCCAAGAGCCTAACAGCTTGAGGCCGCAATCAGAAAGATAAGGGGAAGGCGGTTGAAGCTCAACCCAAGTCACCCTCGAGCAAGCTGAGAGGATGGAGGCTTGCAATAGATGTAATCCAAGAGGCAACAAAAGCATACCACAAAAACATAGCAGAGGAAATTCAGAAGCTCATTGAAAAATGGGAAGCTGACATAAATAGACATGTAGAGACAAAGATGGATACTGAGGAATGGAAATGTCTAATACCAGATCCGGGACAAACAAGAGGCAGACTAACACAATTCAAGCAAACACTGTATCTCTATTGGTCTATGAGGAGCATCCTTGGCAAAGCCTTGGAGCAGATCTCTACGAGCTTGGTGACATTAGCCCGAGACTTCCTAGACTACAAGAGCAAGTTCAATAAGATCAAATTCCAGCTAAGGAAACATGATGTGCGCCTCGAGCGCATTGAGTACCACCTCCCGTGTACTGCCAAGCCTTTTGAGCAGGCTGACACCTCGATTCAGGATCCGGCACTAGTGGGTTTGGCCATAGTTCTCGAAGAGGCTGAGTAGTTTATGGATGAGCTAATTTGTCTTTTTGCTTAGTATCTCTATGCGGCTAACATTTAAATTTCTAGTGTCGAGTAAATCTGTTAGTCAATTTGTGAAAAACTGTATATATGTGAGAATCCAGGCTTTGTTTGCTTGGTATGACAGTTTCAAAACCTTATTTTTTTGGATGTCATACCATGTCATCAGGTGGCCAACAAACTCAGTTTCCCACTCAGAACGAGTTGAAGCCACTAAACTGGTAAATCTAGATATTTGATATTTATAAAATTAAAGAAAAAAAAATTCCTACAACTTAAAAAACTTTATAAATACAATTAAATTTGTTTTTATAATATAAATAAGAATTACATTACTTTTATAATCACTTCCAACGTTCAAATATCTCTCTCATTACTTTTAGGGTCGCTTCCAACGTTCAAATATCTCCCATGTTAAGATAGGTTTCGTCAAAGTTAAAATTCATACCTCATTCAAACTATTTAATAGGTTTTTTTCTTTACATGACAAAAGAACCCCATAGTTTACTTAAAAGTGTATATTTGGAAAAAGTATAGTACAGTGCACCGGATAGATGAGTTAATATATTTAAAATAATATTGAATTGAGCGTCAACATATATAACGAAAAGAGTAAAAAAAATGAGAAGACAAAGTGGCTTGCAAATTCAAGCACGGTTCCCATCTCAAAGAGTAAAAAATATATAACGAAAAGAGTAAAAAAAATGAGAAGACAAAGTGGCTTGCAAATTCAAGCACGGTTCCCATCTCAAAGAGTAAAAAATATATAACGAAAAGAGTAAAAAAAATGAGAAGACAAAGTGGCTTGCAAATTCAATCACGGTTCCCATCTCCTTTTTAATATTAAAATATATATAATATTTGAATATTTTTAAAAATATTTATAATATTCGAATAACTTTTTTCACATTACGGTAAAAGTTTTCAACCCTTCCGTTAAAATGCTTTGACTCATTTTCAAAATTAATTTTCCACTCCTTTTAAATTTAAGAGGGTATGGCCACGGAGGATTGGCGGGCAAACCAGGCACCGATAAGATTCCGTTACCAGCACAGTAGAGCAGAGCTGCAGGAGGCGAGCCTCAACATTATCTCATCGATACTGATAGCACATTGGAGAGTTCGACTCGGGAAAGATGATGAAGCGATTATTCAGTTTCAAGAAGAAGAAGGCGGCCCCTCCTCCTCCATCTGTAGAGGAGGCCTCTGAAAAGGTAAGCGTTTAGGCAATTATTACATCTATAATGCAGCTGCCATGGATGATCGGACACAGTAGCTGTGATGGAGTCCACTGTGTAATTTAGTTTTTGTTGTTGGGGGCAGATGAATAAGAGAGGCGATGTGATTAATGAGAAGATCAAGAAATTGGACGCGGAGCTCTGCATATACAAAGAGCAGCTCAAGAAGACCCGACCCGGTCCTTCTCAGAACGCTATCAAAGCACGGGCTATGCGCGTCCTCAAGCAGAAAAAAATGTATGTGTATATGCTCTGCATTTTGAACATTTGTGTGGGTTTTAATCTGTTCGAGATTAAAATGTTTTAATGTTTTAATTACGGAAAATAAAATTATGCACAGCTGAATTTTGAGAATTTGGAGACAAAATGTAGAATTGAGCTGTGCCCGAAGGGTTGTTTGGTGGGTGGCAATTTCTTACCAGTGGGTTTGGGGTTCGAATCCTGCTGGCAAAAAAAACAGAACTCATAAGCTAAGGTGGATGTCCCAGGCTGTGTTGTTTGTGGGGTGGGGTTGGGGGTTCGAATTCTGGTGGATGGCCCACGCGTCTGTTACCTTTCAACATATCAGGGACAAAATCACCGGGGACTTTCAGGCAACAACATAACTTTTGAGACATTTCATTGGGGCGGAGCAGACCACAGCGAGAATGGGACTCTGGTGGATGGGTTAATACTCCAGCAACCCCACCAGTGAACCATTGCCCTATTCACCTTGGAACTCCGGTGGATGGTTTTGATCCCGTTGGTACATAAAACATAAACTTAGAAACTAAGGTGGTTGTCCCAGGCCTCCGTTAACTATTAACATAACGAGGACAAATCACCGGTTAGTTGCACTCGAACTCATACCTTTTTGAGATATTCTATTAGGGGAACAGACCACAGTGAGTATATGTTAATACTCCATCAACCTCACTAGTGAGCCAAAGCCCCATTTACATTGACTTGTTCATGTCACACTAAGTCTTGACCTCTCTGGGCAGCTCCTGAGAAACAGATTTTCCAGCAGGAGAAACCTTGCTGTTAATACAGCTACTAAACCAAGCTATTAAATACGATAACGGTAATGTCCCATATATATCTAGCAATACGAATTACATCACAAATCCATACAGCTAACAAGTTTACAATGACGCTGATAGATGGAGCAGGACAATCTAACTATCTGTCTGATTATTTTACCATACTCTGCTACAGCAATGAGGAATGGAAAAACAAACATTCACAGCAACAGATCAATTACACAGCAGAGACTCCATTGTAGAAAAACTGTAAATTTATTTATTAATGAGAGTTTACAGATTACAATTCATCTTGTGCCTTGGCATTGGCATCAAGGAGTTGATGCTCCGCTCTTATTCCTGTTTTTTCTGCACCTTGCAATGACAGCAGACTTCCTTCCTCTTAGGTGTGTCTCTAATCGCCTGTGTTGTGTCCTCCTGACTGCAGCCTCCTCATCTCCCACTATCCATCTGCCTTTTAACGTACTTAGCAAACCCCAATGATAAAAAATTTCCCAAAATTGTCTTCCTCCAACCGTTTGTGGGTGACTTCGCTGCTAACCTGGCATGAAGCTCACGGGATGCCATTTCTGCTTTTAAATAATCATTTCCTTTTATCGAACTCTGGCTCTTTCAGGACCTGACTCCAGCTCTTGCCCAACATCTCTGGCATTAGTTTAGGCTCTGACCCTGACTTTAGCTCAGTCTTTGACTCTGGCTTTGGCTTTTGCTCAGCCTTGGCTCTGATTTGTGTCCAGCCATTCCTCTTCAAGCCCACATGCTTAAAACTTTATTCAATACAAAAATGAATATGGGAGGCATTTTGAATATTGAAATTTTTTGATACCAAAATAATCAGTCCAGGCATCTCTTGCTGAACAGATTTTACAGCAGGAAACCGGACTGCTAATGCAGTGTTTGTAACAACAAATAAATGAAGCCACTAGACATGATAAAGATGAAGTCCATGTAAATCTGTTAATGCAGATTTCGGCACAAATACCCAAACATCAAAACAAGACTTCAAGGATGCACAGGAATGGGGCATATTAGTTTGTCTATACACGTCATTATTCAACTATATTATGCTACAGCTATAAGGAACAATGGTCAAACAATAACAACAAAAGAACAATTTTGCATCACAGGCTTTCAGAAGGAAATCTAATAATTTATTTATTAAATGAGAGTTTGACAGATGCAAGTCATCTTTCACCCTAGCATTGGCAGCAAGGATTTTATACTCTGTTCGTATTCTTCTTGGCTCTGTCCTGCAAATTGCAATGGCAGCAGCCCTCATTCCTGTTTGGTTGAATTCTGTTGGCAAAGGAAACATATACTCATAAGCTAAAGCGGTTGTCCCACGCTTCTGTTACCTTTTAACATATCAGGGAAAAAATCATCGGGGACTTGCAGGCAACAACATACCTTTTAAGACATTTCATTAGGGCGGAGCAGGCCACAGCAAGAATGGGACTCTGGTGGATGGGTTAATACTCCAGCAACCTCACCAGTGAACCAATGCCCTATTCACATTGGAACTCTGGTGGATGGTTTTGATCCCATTGGCACATAAAACATAGACTTAGAAACTAAGGTGGTTGTCCTAGGCCTCCGTTACCTATTAACATAACGAGGACAAATCACTGGTTAGTTGCACTCGAAATCATACCTTTTTGAGACATTCTATTAGGGGAACAGACCAGAGTGAGTATATGTTAATACTTCATCAGCCTCACTAGTGAGCCAAAGCCCCATTTACATTGACTTGTTCATGTCACACTAAGTCTTGACCTCTCTGGGCAGCTCCTGACAAACAGATTTTCCAGCAGGAGAAACCTTGCTGTTAATACAGCTACTAAACCAAGCTATTAAATACGATAAAGGTAATGCCCCATCTATATCTAGCAATACGAATTACATCACAAATCCATACAGCTAACAGGTTTACAATGATGCTGATAGACGGAGCAGGAAAATCTAACTATCTGCCTGATTATTCTACCATACTCTGCTACAGCAATGAGGAATGGAAAAACAAACATTAACAACAACAGATCAATTACACAGCAGAGAATCCATGATAGAAAAGCTGTAAATTTATTTATTAATGGGAGTTTACAGATATTACAATTCATCTTGTGCCCTGGCACTGGCATCAAGGATTTGATCCTCTGTTCTTATTCCTGTTTTTTCTGCATCTTGCAATGACAACAGACTTCCTTCCTCTTAGGTGTGTCTCTAATCGCCTGTGCTGTGTCCTCCTGACTGCAGCCTCCTCATCTCCCTCTATCCAACTGCCTTTAAACGTACTCAGCAAACCCCAATAATAGGAAATTCCCCAAAATTGTCTTCCTCCAACCGTTTGTGGGTGACTTTGCTGCTAACCTGGCATGAAGCTCACGGGATGTCATTTCTGCTTTTAAATAATCATTTCCTTTTATCGAACTCTGGCTCTTTTTTCAGGACCTGACTCCAGCTTTTGCCCAGCATCTCTGGCTTTAGTTTAGGTTCTGACCCTGACTTTAGCTCAGGCTCTGACTCTGGCTTTCACTTTTGCCCAGCCTTGGCTCTGGTTTTTGTGTCCATCCATTCGTCTTCAAGCCCACATGCTTAAAACATTTATTCAATACAAAAATGATTTTGGGAGGCATTTCCAATATTGAAATTCTCTGATACCAAAATAATCAGTCCAGGCAGCTCTTGCTGAACAATTTTACAGCGGAAACCGGATTGCTAATGCAGTGTTTGTAACAACAAATAAATGAAGCCACTAGACATGATAAAGATGATGTCCATGTAAATCTGTTAATGCAGATTTCGGCACAGATACCCAAACAGCAAAAAAGACTTCAAGGATGCATAGAAATGGGTCATATTAGTTTGTCTATACACGTCAGTATTCAACTATATTATGCTACAGCCATAAGGAACAGTGGTCAAACATTAACAGCAAAAGAACAATTTTGCATCACAGGCTTTCAGAAAGAAATCTAATAATTTATTTATTAAATGAGAGTTTCACAGATGCAAGTCATCTTGCACCCTAGCATTGGCAGCAAGGATTTTATACTCTGTTCTTATTCTTTTTGCCCCTGTCTTGCAAATTGCAATGGCAGCATCCTTCATTCTTTTAACAAACTCAGCAAACCCTAATGACAGAAAATTCCCCAAAACTATCTTCCTCCAACCATTTATGGGTGACTTTACTGCTAATGTGGCATGGATGCTCACATGGTCTTATTTTATGCTTTTTAATTATTATTTACTTTTATCGTTCAGATCTAATTACAGACCAGGTGTCATAAAGTTCAAGCGAAGACAGTGAGTTTTTTTCTTTTTTGGTTCTTTGTGGGGTGAGTGGTGTTGGGTTGGGGGGTGGGGGTGTTGTTAACCATCCCAAACATATTAGATATAGGAGATGGAAATCCATGTTTTGAAATGAAATTGACAAGACATCAAAAGTAGAGAGGTAATGAATGAAAAAGGGAATAACATGCATGAAATCTCTTCAGAACTTCAGATGCATATTTCAGATCAGTTGTGTGCCACCTGGACCCCTAATTCTCCACTTCTGCATGATGGCAGGCTTTTATTAGGTCTCAACTATCAAATGCGTTTGATAAATTTGAATGTGACAAACATCTGTTTTGAATGTCACTGACATCTACATTCATCTGTCAAATTATTGTTAATATTTTTTCAAAGCACTTTTTGAAATCTTTATTTTATTTTTTTGACAAAGGGGAATTTGTAACCACATATCCTAGTATCCACCAGATCATTACAGATCAAGAGTTCAACTCCTGTTGCCACCACTATAACCCTCCCCAGCCTAAGCTAGAGTTGCTGGCAAGAACTGAATTGATGCACCCAGTGGGGGTCAATTGGGGTCTCCGACTGGCTGGCACTCGGCTGAGAGCAACTGGCCTATAGCTCTGCCCCTCACCAGGATTTTTGGAAGCACTTTGAGAAACATGTCCCAAGGGTCTGCACCTCAAGGAGCGGACTTCTATTTGATTGCCTGGTTTGAAGGGTAACAATTTTGCCAAAATTGCCTAGAACTCATGCCATGCATGTGGGATAGACCACAGCAAGAATGGAACCTTAGTAGATAAATTAACACTGTGAATCTCCACAATAAACTATTTCCTCATTGGTAAACAAAGATTGTTAACTAGTCCAACAATGATAAACTAGATTCCAATCAGTGTTGCAAACATCCTGATTTTATTGCGAAAATATCTTAAAATCATGATTTTTTGGCCTAGTCGACGTTTGCTGATTCTTACACATATTTTGGCGGTATCTTAATTTTGCCAATTTTTATCGATATTTTCTCATTTTTTTGATATTTTGGTTTTTCGGACCCTTGCCAATTTTGGGAAAACACCTTAATGCTAAAGCAATCTAATTTTTATCGCAGCCTTAGATCTGCTCATAGTCCTGGAAAATGGTAACGAAATTGCATCTTGTTCATGTAGTAGTCTATCAATAAAAATTTAAGGGAGAAGATTGTTGACTCTTATTGCTTCATTGAGATTAAAAATCTTTTAGCACAGGCTTTGATCATAATTAGTGGTTTCTGTAGAATACATCCGGTGCAATTAATATGCAATAGTTTTAGGGATGGCAGAACCATGTTGTTATCTGTAAAGACATTTGATTTGTATGATGTGGCAACCCCACCTGACCAATAGGCAGGGGGATGTGGCAACATGCCCCCTGCAAGTGGCACATCCAGACATAAGGCGGTTTAAATACTCCTTGGGCAAGATGATACAGCATAACATGGAGGTTGGTGACTTTGTGTGTGGAAAGGACGGGGAGTATATGTTGGTCATGAAGGTGGAAGTGTGTTTGGGGGATTTCGCGGCCGGTGGAGCTGTCCTTGGCAATCGTTCTAGCCTGCAATTGGCATTAATGAGCCCAGCCAAGTGCCAGTGGAATTGCTGCCGACGAGAGGGGGTCAGTTATATTGCACATGTGAGGAGAATGTTAATTGGGCTGTGTATAATGGCAACTATTCTTATCAGGGATGATGTATCTTGGAGCACACTAGAGAAAGTTTGGACAATAGAACAGGGTGAGAGAGGCAAGGAAGTTGGAAGACATAAGGGGACAGGCCAACTTGTAAAGAATTGTAGTTTGTAGACCAATTTCTTATGAGCGATAGTTGAGAAAATGAAAGTTGGTGTTCGAGATTGGTGGGGTGATGTCAATGCGATAAATTCCTTCCTTAACGAAAGGGAGGATTCTGGAAGTTACCATGGGGCATACGAGGAGTGCATACAACTCAGGAATCTGACAAGGAGATGGGGCTCGAGCTGCCAGTGTTCATGTACAGGGTGCAACCCTCTCATGTTTCATCCAAGTAATTTCTATTTTGGTATCCATAACTTTGTTGCTGTGTTTGTGTTTATTTCGCTCCCCCTTAACCTCAGCTGGAAGCTCCCTTTTCTATTGGTTGGATTTTTAGAGAATTTTGGAAAATGTCTATTTGTATGGTACTGTTTCCTCGCTTTTGAGTGGGAAGTGGAGCAGGGAAGGGAGGACGACAAGCAATTGCACTGTTTTTACTCTGTGGGAAGTCAAGGTATTGAGACAAGTTTGGAAGATTGCTTCCCGATTATTTTGGAGGGAGTCATTGGCCTTGGGCTTTGAAATCGAGTTTTTTGGGGAAGCACTTGCTCTGAACTCTAACCGCGCTAGGTCTGGTATGGGTGTCCTCTAGGTGGAAGTAGGAGTGAGGTTGTGAAAGTTGATCCCGTGTTTGCTTGGGATCTGCAATTATATTTTGGAGAGGGGGGGCGGGGTGGGTTGAAAGAAGAGACGACTTTCGCATTCTTTCATTTGTGTGGGTAGGGTGGTGGAATTTTCATCCGAATTTGGGTTGGGGGGTACTCTTAGGTCAGAGAACTAGTAGTTGAAGAGTTATGGGTTTCAATGGCATATGATTGTTGGTAACCACTGCAACAGGGTAGTGGAACCTTCTCAATGGTCCTAGCAGATAATAATCAATCTTTTTACCTTGAAAATTTTACCTTCTATCTAGGGTGTTGAGGTTAAGTCCATTATGTCGAAGGAAAGAGGTTTCATGCAGTGAGGTGTCGCATATTATGAAGAGCGAGCTTGCAGCCCCACCTTTAGAATAGGGCAACTGGCTTTACTGCAAGGTATCGTGAATAGCTTCCTGTGAATGTGCAGGAAGAATTAACTTGGCTGGAAAGGGAAGCTTCGTCGCAACAAACTTCTCTTTCGGATTCTGAAGTGAGGGCGCAATGGGAAAAATGGAATTCAGATATGGGGCAAATAGGGAGTAGAGCAAACCAGTGCATGCCGGCAATAAATCTGTGTTGGAAAATGAAGCTCCTCTTGGGCCACACACTTTTGGACAACCATGTATCGAGGAGGGACTTGTTACAAACTTTGGACCACATGCACGATCATCTAAAGCATTATGATTGCATATTGGAGATGATGGATCCAGTGTTCCACAAGGACACATCCCCTAGGGTCGGGTGCATGCAACCCTTGCACCCCACGCACCCAGGACAAGGGGGCATCTAGGGGTGCGTTTCCCCAAGCACCCCTTTTGGGAAGTCATGGGGAGACACAAGGGGTGTGTTTCCCTAATGTGGGGGATGCGACCCCCCAAAAAGGGTGCTTCTGGTCGTCCCCCCTCGAATTTGTCTAATAACACTTAATAATAAAAAAAATTGAAAATTCACGTATTAAAAAACTTAAGAAAAAAAATAAAAAATAAAACAAAACTAAAAATTAAAAAGTTAAAACTTACCTAGGTTAACTTACCTATTCATTTCTCAAATTCTCCTGCTCATCTCTGCTAAGTGCTCTCTTGCCACTGTCGAGCTTTGCTCTTCTGCCATCAAGCTTTGCTCTCCTACCGTCAAGCTTTGCTCTCCTACCGTCGAGCTCTGCTCTCTTTCCCACTGTTGAGCTCTGCTCTCTTTCTCACTGTCGAGCTCTTCTAAAATGATGAATTTAATTTTTAAATCAATGTAGATTATAGAATGGTGAATGATGATTGATATGGATCAATGTATTTGAATATTCAATTATTGAATTTTATTATTGAATCTCATGGTATGGATGTTGAAAAATGTAACTAGTGTCAGTCTTCATGATATAATAGATCCACTTGAAACAAAGGGGGTGTTGAAAAATGTAACTAGTGTCAGTCTTCATGATATAATAAAATGTATTTTTTATCATGGACATATTTATTATATTCATTATTATTATTTTATTTTTGGTCAAAGAATGTTCCGCATGCTTAGAGTCAATTGAATCAAAAAGAATTTATTATGAGTCAAAAGAAATGTATTTGTGTCAAGTCCCATTTGGACATTCTGTAAAGAAAAGAAAAAGAATTTTTATTTTGAGTCAAATAGTCCACACAAGACCAAGTCGGCCCTCCTTGGACAATTCGACCTAAGAGTCCACACAAGACCAAGTCAGCCCTCCTTGGACAATTCGGCCTATGTGGCAGCCATTTCACCCTCCTGGGCAGCTACAAATACAAGACAACTCAACCTCTTGGGAGATCATTCATTCACACACACATCACATCACTTTCTGTGCAAAACAAGAAGAAAAGACAGCTGAAGCCAAAGGAGAGAGAGAAGACGAGTTCTCTGCCGTCATTCTGCTCACACATGTGAATTTTCCACAATTTTCTGAGGCTACTACAGGGCTGAAATTCGGCCTCTATTGCAGGACTGAAATTTTCTGTGATTTGACCAGATTTCAGAGATTTGACCAGCATTGACTTTTGTTGACCTTGACTTGATTAGAGGAGACTTAGAGGAGGGTTGACTTGGATCTTTGTGGCAGCCTTGGTCTTGGTCTTGGGTTTTGGATATCTCATTTTGATCTGATTCTATAAGGGAAGGATATCTCATTTTGATCTCCTAGAAACCTCCTCAATAATTCATAAATCATGCCAAAGCACAAAAGATGATGAGTTATGCCTCCAAATTTGCAAACTTCCCTAACGGAATGTGACAAATATCATTAAATAGAGAAAAATGATTAAAAATATGTAGAATCACTACCCAAAGGTAAGATTTGCAACAAATCACAGTCCTTTTAGCTTAGGCACTAATCCTAGATCAAGAACTTCTGCTTTCAAAGTCACTTCCATGATATCATGCCCAAGATACAACTCTTGGACAAGATCAAACCCACTATCCTTTATGGTTTAAAGGTTTGAGGACCTTGTACGCTTCAGGCCAATGAATCTAGGATGGAGCACACCATCCTTTGCAAACAAAGGGGTCCTCAATGCATCATCCAAGTAAAGTTCAAGGTCCATCCTTTATACCTCAAGGCCATCTTCAGACTTGTCTTTTTCCTTCACAGGATCCATACCTAGCTCTTTACCATTTTGAGGTTATTGCCTCCACAAGCCCTCCAAGACAAATACATTGTAGCTTTTAGGAAGCTTTTCGATTACTTCGGTCAGTGGTCATCTCTCTTTATCACCCTTCCCCTTGCATGTACTTTTTATGTACTCTAAGTCACCGCCTACATAAAAAGTACTTTTTGGGGGTCGAGGGAACGTCGAGATATATATATATATATATATATATATATATCTCGACGTTCCCTCGACCCCCAAAATATTCCTAAAATTTGAGGGTACTCCCAAATGTTTCCCCTGTGTGTCTCCCCGCATTGAAGTCTTGGTGGAACATAGGATGGATCGTAGGTTGGCACGAATTAAACAACACCTCGACATTCCTCTTGCAACTCCTAGACCTTCGGTAGACCCAATAACCTTGATACCAATGGAGGGCTTGGATTCAGAACCTCCCTGTTGATTTTGTGATGATTTATGTTTATGCCTATGGATTTCTTTTTGTAAATGTTTATGCATTTGGCAGAATAGGTCAGCACCTTAGTGTAGGCCTGTTTAAACTCAATTATATTAGATATTGTATGTCTATGATGTCATTGCGGAGGTACAATTTTGGCTGTGGTCCAGTCCCTTGGGAGAGAGATCAGAGTGACTTATGACTCCTTTTTGATGCAATTTCCTGTTTTGAAGTAATAGATTTCACTTTACAGAAAGAGTAGCATGCCAATGTAGAGTCAGTAGTGTCGATTTGTTGTAGGTTCAGTCCTATTTCTACCATAATAACACGGCTACAATTAATTGCACGACAACCTCAAGGGAGATAAAATATATTAGGAGCAAAAAGAGTAAAAAATAGTTATTTCAAAAGTTCAAAAAGCATGTGTTATATTGTCTACAGTAATATGCATGACTTCCACTTTCAGCCTTCCTCTCCTATTCATTTGCAGTTATACAAATTTTTGTAATGTAGGGCACATCCAGATTAGATAGTAGGGTACTTCAATCCTCATTAATTTTCAACCTCACAACATTCCTTTAAACTTTCTATATAGCGAAGTTCTTGTCCTAATGTCACTTTGTAATGTGCTTGACTCTGTTTCCTTTGGAATGGGGCATAATTTGATCTCAAAGTTTCCTCTTAAATCACTTGGTTTAGGTCCTGTTTAGATGGTAGGCGGTGACTTAGAGTACATAAAAAGTACATGCAAGGGGAAGGGTGATAAAGAGAGATGACCACTGACCGAAGTAATCGAAAAGCTTCCTAAAAGCTACAATGTATTTGTCTTGGAGGGCTTGTGGAGGCAATAACCTCAAAATGGTAAAGAGCTAGGTATGGATCCTGTGAAGGAAAAAGACAAGTCTGAAGATGGCCTTGAGGTATAAAGGATGGACCTTGAACTTTACTTGGATGATGCATTGAGGACCCCTTTGTTTGCAAAGGATGGTGTGCTCCATCCTAGATTCATTGGCCTGAAGCGTACAAGGTCCTCAAACCTTTAAACCATAAAGGATAGTGGGTTTGATCTTGTCCAAGAGTTGTATCTTGGGCATGATATCATGGAAGTGACTTTGAAAGCAGAAGTTCTTGATCTAGGATTAGTGCCTAAGCTAAAAGGACTGTGATTTGTTGCAAATCTTACCTTTGGGTAGTGATTCTACATATTTTTAATCATTTTTCTCTATTTAATGATATTTGTCACATTCCGTTAGGGAAGTTTGCAAATTTGGAGGCATAACTCATCATCTTTTGTGCTTTGGCATGATTTATGAATTATTGAGGAGGTTTCTAGGAGATCAAAATGAGATATCCTTCCCTTATAGAATCAGATCAAAATGAGATATCCAAAACCCAAGACCAAGACCAAGGCTGCCACAAAGATCCAAGTCAACCCTCCTCTAATCAAGTCAAGGTCAACAAAAGTCAATGCTGGTAAAATCTCTGAAATCTGGTCAAATCACAGAAAATTTCAGTCCTGCAATAGAGGCCGAATTTCAGCCCTGTAGTAGCCTCAGAAAATTGTGGAAAATTCACATGTGTGAGCAGAATGACGGCAGAGAACTCGTCTTCTCTCTCTCCTTTGGCTTCAGCTGTCTTTTCTTCTTGTTTTGCACAGAAAGTGATGTGATGTGTGTGTGAATGAATGATCTCCCAAGAGGTTGAGTTGTCTTGTATTTGTAGCTGCCCAGGAGGGTGAAATGGCTGCCACATAGGCCGAATTGTCCAAGGAGGGCTGACTTGGTCTTGTGTGGACTCTTAGGTCGAA
The DNA here is from genome assembly GCA_034641835.2 of Pinus albicaulis. Classification (NCBI taxonomy): domain Eukaryota; kingdom Viridiplantae; phylum Streptophyta; class Pinopsida; order Pinales; family Pinaceae; genus Pinus; species Pinus albicaulis. The sequence continues at coordinate 556,856,070 of CM076574.1, forward strand.
TTGTCCAAGGAGGGCCGACTTGGTCTTGTGTGGACTATTTGACTCAAAATAAAAATTCTTTTTCTTTTCTTTACAGAATGTCCAAATGGGACTTGACACAAATACATTTCTTTTGACTCATAATAAATTCTTTTTGATTCAATTGACTCTAAGCATGCGGAACATTCTTTGACCAAAAATAAAATAATAATAATGAATATAATAAATATGTCCATGATAAAAAATACATTTTATTATATCATGAAGACTGACACTAGTTACATTTTTCAACACCCCCTTTGTTTCAAGTGGATCTATTTGAAGTTTGATACCTGAATCCTTAGCCAAAATAGGTTGCTGTTTTATGATTTTGAATCTGAAGAAGCCTGGAAAGGTCTAGTTTCCTCATCTCTATTGAAGATCAATTGATTGGTGATAACGTCAACCGATTTGTAGGCATTATGGTTGATGTTGTATCCTATGATCATTAGTTTCTTTTTTTCTTAGGGTCTAACTTGGTTATCCTTTCATCTGAAATGTTGGTATACATCGTAGAATAAAATATTTTAAGACGATTGACTCTAAGCCTCCTCAGACACCATGCTTCCTTTGGGGTTTTTTGCTTCATCGCCATTGTTGATATCTACTCAGTAGTTTTGCTGCTGTGAGTGTTGGCTTGGACCAAAACATGTTGGGAACACATCCATTCTCCATCATATATCTGATCATCTCCGTGATGGTGCAATTCCATCTCTTAATCACTCTATTTTGGTGTGGGGTGTAGGTTATAGTAAATTATCTTTTGATCCCATACTTAGTTCATTAAACACTTAAGAATTCGATTTTTAGAAAGTTTACCCACATTTGTATACTATAGTGTTCAACAAACATAAGGAAATACTTGGCACTGTTGACTGATGCTGTGTTTATTTGTCCACAAACATCTGCATGAAACAGTTGAGCTCAAAATTTTAATGGTTGAAATCAAATTTCAAAGGCACTTATAACTATGAAAGCAAATGATGAGTATATGATAGAAATGCACCTTAAGGGAATTATCTTCAAAGTAAATGCATAAAACCACACTACCATGAAAACAATTCACTCTATACAACCAAGAGATTTAGAGAGCTAGATTGAAACATAGCTATATCAATCACATATTACCTAGGATATTGTTTGCATCATGACAAGTGACAGGTAATAGGCTGCCATTAAGCTTCTTGCTTGCAATGGAGGTGGTGTGGTGCAGACCTTGTGGATAAAAGAACAAGAGGTTTTGTGCTGCCAATGCTGTTTCAAGAATGAATTGTCTAACCCTTGCTTCACTCCTAACTTCTGAATTATCCTCCCAGTATGACTGCTTGTCATACTGTTTCTAAGAGAATAAAGCTTGAAAGTATTGCTACTGTTTACTTTATCCTCTTTAACTCAATGGATCTGAATCTGTTGGGCAAGAGGTTGAACTGGTGTTATGTCATTTTCCCACCAAAAAAAGGGGCTCTTATTGCCATTTGCATAAAGAAAAAAAATATCCTTTTTACCATTTTATAAGTTGGCAAGCACTATCCTTTAGTGCACTCTCCTTTATTTATTTATTTCAGCTACACCATTTGACTATTCATCCCTCCTCATATCTTTAGATCCCTAAATATGTCATTCACGCAAGCTATCTGGAAAGCCTTTCAAGCTGTACAAATCTTCTACAGAAATACTTCTTTAAAACGTGTGGTCTATTGACAATTATATTGGGGGAAGGCTCAGAATGGAAGCAAACCATGAATGTAGTAAAATTGTACACAGTTTTACTTTTTATGGCTTCATCAATAAGATCCTTGCAGCATGTTTTCAGATCATTGTGTTCTTGCTGCTTATGCCTGGCGAACTCATCTGTATTTTGGCTTGTAAAACTTCCCAGATACATGAAAAGAAATTCATCATCTTTAGACAATTTTGTTTTCTTTATCTCAGGTTCTGCACTGAAATGCCTACCACCAACATTAAGATCTTTCATACCTTGTATGCCAATTACCCAAAACCCTTGTGACATTCAACTGACAATTCAAATAAACATCATACACGTGTCCTCCTAATCGTTGAATATGTTTTCTTTGTCTTGTGCAACAAGGCCTGTGATCCCTTGACATTTCTACAGCCTGTCCATGCCTAGGCAACACAGCTTGACAGTCTCCAGCATTTAAAACCAGTAGAGTTCTCCCAGAAACCACTGCAGTTAGGGTTGCTGTACTTGACGAGAGAACAATGTGAAGTAAACAAGCCTTAGCAAATGCTTTATCTGTCTCTGTAATTTTTTTTCTAATTGCTATCTCCAGTGCTAAAGAAAAATCAGGATTCTTTACAATGAACCTGGATAGATTGTCATTAACAAAATGGGTAGCAGCTTTTCCTCCATGTCCATCAAACACCCTATAGAAGACAACAGGACATTGACCAAGCTATCTGAAATGCCTTTCAAGCTGTACAAATCTTCTACAGAAATACTTCTTCAAAATGTGTGGTCTATTGACAATGATATTGGGGGGAGGCTCAGAATGGAAGTAAACCATGAACATGGTAAACTTGTCCACAGTTTTACTTTATACATCTTCATCAATAAGATCCTTGCAGCATGTTTTCAGATCATTGTGTTCTTGTTGCTTATGCCTGGCGAACTGATCTGCATTTTGGCTTGTAAAACTTCCCAGATACATGAAAAGAAATTCATCATCTTTAGACAATTTTGTTTTCTTTATCTCAGGTTATGCACTCAAATGCTGACCATCAACAGTAAGATCTGTCATACCTTGTATGCCAGTTGCCCAAAACCCTTGTGACATTCAACTGACAATTCAAATAAACATCATCCGTGTTCTCCTAATCCTTGAATATGTTTCCTTTGTCTTGTGCAACAAGGCCTGTGATCCCTTGACATTTCTACAGCCTGTCAATGCCTAGGCAACACAGCTTGACAGTCTCCAGCATTTACAACCAGTAGAGTTCTTCCTGAAACCACTGCAGTTAGGGTTGTTGTACTTATGAGAGAACAATGTGAAGTAAACAAGCCTTAGCAAATGCTTTATCTGTCTCTGTAAATTTTTTTCTAATTGCTTTCTCCAGTGCTAAGGGAAAATCAGGATTCTGTACAATGAACTGGATAGATTGTCATTAACAAAATGGGTAGCAGCTTTTCCTCGATGTCCATCAAACACCCTATAGAAGACAACAGGGCATTGACCAAAGGAACTCTGGTTATATGTTTTTGGAAAAATCAACAATGCATAAATTTTTAGCTTCCATGTTTTCATTAACTCCTATATCGGACCCGAATTGAGAGTCAAGGATTGGCATAAAGTCTGTTGTCAAACATTCTCTATTTTTATTTTAAACAGTGCTGGAAATCATCATGCAATATCTGTATTACCCCTCTGTGACACTGATAGAACCCTTCAAATCTGAACAGCGATATACTACTGTAGCATTTGCCTTATTAGAGCATGGCGAAGGTGGCAGTTCTGAAACCTTTTCGAGTGCTGAAGTAGTTGTACATAATACCATTTTACTGGTTGAAATGATGCTGTTTGATGACCTGTAATGTTGAAACTACCTACAGAAGACCCTCCTGCAATAGTATTTCTATGCAACTGCTGTCATGTTAACATTTATTTTCCTACTACACAGGAATAACTCCAACCATTTGTTCCTTCTGTCTGTTGCTTGCATTTGCCTCCTTTAATGCTGATTAATAATATAAAATACTGACCAATATTTTCTAGATTAACACCGCCATATAAAATACTGACCAATAAGTTGTTCTTCGAAATAAGACTTGTACTGACTACCTGAATATATCACTGTTTTACGGCTACCATTTCTAATCGATCAGTGTATACTCTAAGGAATAATTTGAAATCTAACGGTCAACAAAATAAAACAGCAGGGGATAACACCACCCAGTGTTTCATTCATCCAATGAGCCTTGGAGAAAACATAAAAAAGGTGAAGGCCAATTCTGTCTTCAACGAGCAATGACACAAAAACAATCTTTTTCTAGCCTAGTGCGTCCTTGTTCCCAATTGAGCAACAACAGTTTGCTTTAGGCCCTCTGATTTTGTGTGTGGATAGGATAAAGGCCTTTTTTCCACTTTTAAATCTAAATTTGATTTCAAGTTGTTAACCTGGTAAATCGAGTTCCTTCTCATTTGGTTTCAAACTTTAGATTTCACTTACTCAACCATGATTAAAACGACTAGGGTATGAACTTTGAACATGCTGGGAATTTTACATGGAGGACTTTGAACATGTTGGGACTTGTCAACCTCTTACTCATTTATCTGAAATTACCGCTAAAGGTTCATTTTAAAATCAACATTTAAAGACTAAAATATAAAAGAACTAAAATGACATAGGCAATACTCAGCCAATTGATAACAAAATTCGCTCATATGGGCTACATCTCTGGGTTCGCTTCAATTAACAAATCGATCTATTCATAAAGATGCAAAGTACATCATGTTTCTTCTTTACATCAAAATAATGGCCTCAATCCATAGAAACTACCTCTAATGTTCTCTAGGAAGATGACAATGGCTTCTTCCTGCAATCCATGAACTTAGGCTTGCCTTGTTCTCCTGATGAAGGGGCACTCTGCTGCCAATTGAATCCCATAACCCGAATCTATTGCCTTTTATTCTTGCTAAAGCATTGTTGAATCCAGAGGCCTTTTAGATGCGAACACAGGCAGCTAACTCATACATGTCTTCATACTTAGGAAAATTCTTCCTCTTGCTCGTTTAGCGATCCAGTGCATAGACTGTGGTATGTGTGGGAGATTTCTTTACAGAGGTGTTGGCTCCTTGAATTTCTTCAGCTCTTGATTTGTAGATCCCATTTTTTGATCTCATTAAGCAACGTGCTCCACTCGCTTGCTTGTGATTTTGAGTGCTTCCATCACCTTCTCCTTTGCATCCATCATAGGAGTCCTGATTAAGGTACGCTGTGGCACCGTTGGCAAGCTCACGTGTGCTCCCCATGGCCTATATCTTGGTCTTCTAGAATTATCCCATAGGGATTTCTTTGTTTAGATCAGTTGTGTGTGTGGACCCTCCTAAATCACTCCTTCCCACTAAGAAACTTTTGGACCACCAAAAGTTTGATTTCATTTGGAAAATAAGTGGGGGTATAGCAGTCTCTCACTTTTTTGGTTTCCATCCATCCTGCTTTACTTGGATGCATTCCTTTTAAACACCTCATGAAGTTACTCCATACCACCTCTTCGTGAAGTTCTCACCTTTTTATCAAGAATAACATTTTCCCACAATTGATTAGGATTTTCAGGGGCAAAAGCTTCAACATTAGTCGTGGAATATATCTTTCCGTGATGAAGCAGGTAGCAGCCTTTGCAAAAAACTAGGATGAACGACTTTGCTACCAAGTTTGAGAAAGATATTTTCAAAGGAATCTCGCCTTTCTACTAGTGTCGTTTTGAGGAACGCTTGGTATGTGGATAATGGAGCATCTAGGCAACTATGATATACCTATAGGTTGATGCACCTACTTTTTTTATTAAGATAGTTTAACTAAATTCCTATTGATATCGTCCTTTTCCAAAATAGGGCCAAACTTTATCTTGCATTGGAAATGATTTGATGATTTAGGGATGATACAGAGAGGTTTTTGAAGCTCCATAGTAGTAATTAAAAACTGTTTTTTGTTTTAAAAGTTTGAATGTAGTGCTGTTCCATCGTTAAGTCTCTTGACAAAGTTTACATCTTGTGGATTCTTAGTAATTTGTAAATGTGTAAAGCACAACATCGACTCAGGTATGCTCACTTTAAATGTGTGGTCACTGGTGTTTATATGTATAGAGAAATATCTAATAAGATAATTTTTGAAAAAAAGTGTATAGAGAAATATCTAATAAGATAATTTTTGAAAAAAAGAAAGAATTTGAAACGGTTTTTAACTCGATCCCTCCACTAGTGTTAATTTCCAAAAGCCAAGTTTGCATTACAAAGGCGTCAAACTCTTTATCTTGGGCATTAAAATTTAAAAGTAATGAGGTTGTTATAGATCTATAATGTCTTATGAAAGATCACCTGAACACTTATTATTAGATATCCGACTATATCCATGTTTTATTTTACATGTTGATCTTATGAATATTAGTCATTTTTAGTTTTAGCAACATCATATGAGCTGTCAAAAATAGTGAGATTACTTCATGGTTCTAAATAGCAGTTTTTGCACCAGTTCATCAAGAACGTCACTTTTGATGTGCTTGGATGTGTAGATAGTACAGCCTGCCTTGTAGGGTGCTCCAGTGTTATACTTTCTCATAGTTCTTCACGATGGGATGCTCCAATTCACTTCATCTATGGGTACAGGATATACTAAGTTGTCTGTAGTACATGTGTTATTTACACGTATTGATTTTTCTACACCTATCGCACTTTCGCGAAGATGATCTTGTTGTAAGTACATCAGATTATGTAGGTGAATACATGTTAATAACACGTATTTGTTTTTTAAATTGTAATGACTTAGAAGGCATTATATTTTTAAGGCATTTTATGAAGAGATTAATTTGGGATTCATTATGCACCTAATGATGGTGTTGTTCCCAAATTTAGGGAAAATTGATGTGCATTATCATGGTAGCGTTAATAGGAAAAAGGTTAAAAACCAACCTATGAACAAACATTGGCTCTATCAATGTAGAGAGACATTGAGTTTCCTGAATGTGTAAGCTGACTCAATAATTTGGAATTTTGGATACCTTTCATGCATTTTCATTCACAGGTTAAATAGTGGAATTAGATCTTATGGATCGCAATTGTAAATCATTTTAATTACATGATAGAATTTGGAAGTAAACTTTTCCAGCCTATTACAAAATAAAGTAAATTTTTCCAGCATATTACAAAATGGCAGTTGATATATTCTTTTGAAAATGAACTGCGCTAGATGCCTTGAATCATTTTCTTTTGTCTGTGAAACTAATATTTTGTGTATTTGTTCCATATTTCTGTGGATATGTATCTGCAATAGGTATGAAGGGCAGAGGGATATGCTTTATAATCAAGCTTTTAGCCTTGATCAAGTTTCATTTGCATCAGAGGGTATAAAAGATGCTCAACATACAGTAAGGATTACTACTTTGTCTATCATTTTTGACATTTGTTGAAGCGTAACTTGTAGATCTCACTTCTTGCCTCCTGATTCAACGCTTTTCTTCGTCTTACTCTTTCATTTTAAAATGTGTTGGCAAAAAATCTCTCAACAGAAAGAAATGGATATAATGAAGGATATGAAAAGCAATATGGCTTAGACGTCAAACAAATTGAGAAGCATACGAATAATGAAATTGGATAGCATACCATAGAAAATCTTTATTTATGAGAATGATTTATGGTATGTTATCTATGGTATGTTATCCGATTTTATTCGATAGAAAAAATAAGATAGGCGTATCATAGCATAATTTCATTTGCGGTATCTCATTTTGCAGTATTTTACCTTTTCTCTGTGTCAAAAAAGTTATTATTGTTTATACAAATTTGGAGTCGCAGGTCCTAAGACTCTTATTAAAATCAATATTTTCTTGTATGTCTTTTTCCTCAGTTGACTCCATTTTCAGACTTCATTACATATTATGTGATTATTGCAGTTGTATATAGTCTAATTTTAAATTACGTCGCTTTGAATATTTTTGTAATATCTGTTTCATAGATTCACTTATTTATTGTGGCTTAGAAGTTCATGCTGGAGTCTAGGTGGAGCGTTGTGGAATCTGAAGTAGAATTGGGAAATTACTTGCCACAAAGGATGAATCGGACTTTTGTTTAAAACGAAACATCCAATAGCAAAATTGATCGAGTTTGTAGTTTTCACATTAGATTCTACAACATCATTACAATTAAATTTTACTTTTAATACGTATATGTTTATAATGGATGAAAATTAACTCGTGAGAAGGTTAAGTGGCTAAACATTTCAGTAATAATTACTAGAAAAAATTCCTAGAAGTCTCTTTAGATAGTTTCTTAACAAAGACATGCTTATTTTATGATAGTTTCTTAACACCTTATGTTATTGTAGTTGGATTTTATAGACAAAATATAAATTTGTAAACGCAAGTAGTTCTTAGTTTTATGACGTTGACATTAACACTTTTAATTTGACAACATTATTTAGGGAAGTTGAAGGGGACGTTCTATTGGTGTCTTTTTTAGTTTATTCAAAATTTGCTAAACCATCTACTTGTTATTGGTGCAGCAGTGAAGCCAATTTCACCATTTATGTTCTCATAAACCTTGAAGTTGTGATCATGAACATTTGTTATATGATATTATCAATATCTGAGATTGTTTGAATCACTAGTTTGTTTAACTTAAGTCTTAAACCATTAGTTCTTGGAAATTTTGGAAATGGTAAAACAAATAACCATTTTATTTTCTATCCAAAATTTATAGGATATTGTAACAAGTTATAGAGGCCTCCATACAATTTTAAGACAAAGTATCAAATTGATCTGCATTCAATATAGTATTCTATTGTTATATTGTAAACAAATTAAACGATAAAATTGAATTATTTGAGTATTGTGCTGATTGCAATGATCATGGTGTGGCTATCAACGATATGGTTTTGACACAAAAAGTGGGTAGTGTCATGCATTTCATATTTGTAAATTTGTAATAGGCCTAAAGTATTATGGCGTGTTTTATGCACATTATGGCATTGGTGCCATATTAATAATCAATTTAAAGACAGAGTTGGACAGATTGTAAGTTTGTGTTGGGTAGAGTTGAAGATGAAGGATCTTAAACAAAGCACTAGAAGATTCTAGGTCAGATTTCTCTTTTATGGTGTTTGAATATTGATTGAAGGAGCTTCATGAATAGGTGGTGTAACCCACCAAAAGTGGGTACCCCTAGGAGAACTTTTCTCTTAATCATCTTCTTCCAGATGGCAGCCAGCAGCCCTTGACAGCCACCTTGTAGCCGATGTGATGTGCCATTTGTTGAAATGTGTAACTAGGTTCGGTCTTCATAATGCCTATTGTAATCATGATTTTATATATTTGATATTAAAGAGAAAATAAATTTAGTATTGTCATTCTTGATGCATGGGTTTCAAGCTCAAGATACATTTATTTATAGGTCAAGCATCCATTGAGTGCTTCTAGGTCTGTCATAGAGTTATGAAGTCAAAAGAGTTATTGTCATACATGTAAGACCCCTTTGGGAATGTTGCATCTTGTAAAGAAAATTTTTGTAAAGTCAAAAGTGTCATAAAGACCCTCGAAGACCTTGCCAAACAAGTCGGCCTCATGGATAGCAATTCAACCTTCAAAGAAGCCTATAAATAAGAGACATCGATCTCACTTGAAGATCACTCACTCAACACATAAGAAGTTCAATCAAGGAATAAAAAGAGACCTAAAAGAGCAAAGAAGAATAGGGCTAGAAGAAGGAAAGGAATGAAGTCTTTGAGTATTGTTTTTGGGCTATCTTCTCCTCATACGTGTGAAGATTAGGGCAACAAACCGAATTGCAGAAAGAAGACGAGTTAGGGCACCAAAGAGTCTACTTTGCAAGCTGAGTTCCCGAGAAAGAAGAACCAATTCAAGTGAAGGAATAAGAGGGAAGAAATCACCATCATTTCCCACACATGCAAGAGCTAGGGTTTTTGTAGTAGTCAAAGTTGCAAAAGAAACTGCTGGGAAAGTTGAAGTTGCAGAAGAAGTTGCTAGGAAGGTTGAAGTTGTTGGAAGTTGCAGGGCTCGAGGTTGCTGGAAGCTGACTTGGTCTTGGAGGGGTCTTTGACAAGAATCTTAGGCCTTCAAATTCGTCGTCTGGACATTCTATAAGAAGAGAAGAATTCATGTGGGTCTAGCTCTCAAGAGGAGAGGTTTTGGCCCTGGCTTGCAACCTACATTTTGTGTCCTCTTGTCTATTTGATCTTCATAGTTTGGTAGCCATTGATGATGAGAACATAATAATAATCAAGTGAAAGAAGAAGCGAATCAAGTTAAGTAAAAATTCTTCACAAGCAGTTATCAAAGTAAAAGAAATCACTTAATTAAGTTGCCCCTAGATTTCTCAACATGGTATCAGAGCTAAGGTGACATCAACAAGGAAAGGAAACTTGAAGTTCCTTAATTGAAGAAGGATACATAAGGGATGAGCATATGGAGATCATCAAGAAGGACTAATCCACACATCATCTTGAAGGAAGGAACTAAGGAACATCAAAGAGGACTACCCATCTCATCACAAGGATCATACCATCTAGAAGGATCAACACTTTGTAAACGAAGAAGACTTCAAGGACCCTACCTCAGTCAAAGGACTCTACACTTGAAGCATTCTTGGGAAGCCTACACATTCTACAATCATCTAACAAGGAAGCAAGAAAGAGCTCTTCATCATCAAAGTGATCTACCTCACATTGAAGAAAGGATCACATCTCACTCATCCTTATAGAAGATCAACAAGTCATCATCATCAAGAAGGCATCTTCAATAATCAACATCATCAAGAAGGTATCAAGTTGAAGGTATCATCATCAAGGAGCATCTTCACTTGACAAGTAAGTATCTTTTATATTTATATCTGAATCTACTATCAACATGACTTCATTTTGCATGGAAAGCAACAAATTGGTTGGGTTATGAAATTTCCTTACATGGAAGAAGAGGATGTGAAAATTCCAAGTCTTGGATCTGGAATCCTACTACAGCAAATTGAATTAACTTCACCTACTTGTAAATTAGATTAACAAGTTATTTGCAGATTTCTTCTGTAAATACTGAAGCAATTACTGAAGCAACCTTCACTTACTTAAATTAATAAGTGAAATAAGAAACTGAGCAAGAGAAAAATATCACACAGGACATCGTTGTTTTTGGACAGATGTCCCCAGAAAAACCCAATGCGAGAAAACTGGTGCAATAGATCTGAGGGTTTTATTATTAAGCAACAGTTATATCTGAATACATGTCTAAATGTCTCTCTAGACAATTCAGTTATAGAGAATATCACTGATAGAGAAAAATAGTGAGATTACCTCACTTTGCAAGTCTCGGCTGATTCGGTAGTTGAAATGACAAGACCCCAGCACCCTTTGTGTTGCCTCTCCACAGTAATTGCGTAGGCCCACGTGGGGACCTCTGACGGACTGCATCACCTCCTCTGTTGGATCAATCTGCTCTCAAAAAAACCGATTCCAGCCCTCTCGACTCAGAATCTCGATCTCCTAGCAAAATCTCGGACTATAGCTCGGAAACTCTGTGCTGCCTCTGTGTGTGGCTTGCGTGACCCTGCATCACCCTTTCTGGGTGCTGCTAAGTATTCTTGGCCCTAGAGAAGATCCTTCGACCAACACTGCTTCTGCCCCTCAACTACGTGAGAATCTCTCGATCAAAGTTTTCCTCTGAGCATTGCTCACTTCAGAAAATTCGATCTTTTGATCTCTCAGTGTTTCTTTCCAAATGACCCCCAAGATTTCTTTATAGTCTTCTCGTTGAGACTTCAATGACCGAGATTAGATCTCCAATCAACGACTAAGATTACATTTTGACTCGATCTGCTTTTTCTAGAAGAGTTACACCCACAATTTAGATTAATACCTAATAATTATTTTAATTTCCTAAGTTTAGACTTAGGGTGGAATTTACCAAAAGGATTTCTGGGTTATATGGGATACATGTGTCTAAGCCTCTCCACAAAGTTTGAGACTTAGAGCACATCCGATGCTATCCCAAATCAACACTCCCTCTTAGCGAGGAATGTGCTCTAGCAAATATGCCTTGCTGCACATTGCTTTGACTCTGAGGCATCTCCCTCTGCGCTGCTAATGTCTGACATGCTGTCCACCAACTATTGCGTTGCTGTTGCAACTGTACTGCTGCTGACCCTCCCACAATCAACACTGTATCCGTACTGCAACTCCCTCTCAAATGTTGCATTTGCTAACTCTACACTGCAACTCCGTTGCTGAGAGAAGCAACTGAAAAATATCCAAAAATCTGAACAAGTGTTTAGTATGCATCTCGATGCTGAAACTCTTACTGCTGCTAGTCCCACGCTATCCCTCTGAAGCACTGCACTATTGCATTGTGTCTCTCTGCATTGCGCTGCTCAGATTTAGTGTCGCTAACTACTGCATCTGTCGCTCCAACACTCCTATGCACCAACTGAAACTCCTCCAGCCTGCTACTATTGATCTTGGGCTCTCGTAGCACGGATGTGATCCAAGAGGTGGACTCCTCAAGGATCCTGCCCAACTGAAGTTCTTGCGAACTTACAACTCAATATCATCCCATCTCCCTCCTAGAGATGCATGGGCACTCATGACACAGGATACCGTTGTATTTGGAAAAATGTCCCCGAAAAAACCCAATGCAGGAAAACCAGTGCATCAGATTTGAGGGTTTTATTATTAAGCAACAATTATATCTGAATACATGTTTGAATGTCTCTCCAGACAATTCAGTTATAGAGAATATCACTGACAAATAAAAATAGTGAGATTACCTCACTCTGCAAGTCCCGACTGATCCAGTAGTTGAAATGACAAGCCCCCAACACCCTCTGGGCTGCCTCTGCGTAGTAGTTGTGTAGGCCTGTGTGGGGATCTCTGAAGGACTGCGTCACCTCCTCCACTGGATCGATCTGCTCTCAGAAAACCTGATTCCAGCCCTCCTGGCTCAGAATCCCGATTTCCCAGCAAAATCTTAGACTATAGCTCGGAAACTTTGCACTGCCTCTGTGTGTGGCCTGTGTGACCCTCTCTGGGTGCTGCATCACCCTCTCTGGGCTCTGCGCTGCTTCCTCTGCGTCTTTCTCTGCCTCTCTGCTGAGTATTCTTGGCCCCGGAGAAGATCCTCTGTCCAAAACTACTTCTGCCCCTCAGCTGCATGAGAATCTCTTGATAAAAGTTTTCCTTTGAGCACTTCTCACTTCAGAAAATTCGTTCTCTTGATCTCTCGGTGTGTCTTTCCAAATGACCCTCAAGCTTTCTTTATAGTCTTCTCGTTGAGACTTCAATGACTGAGATTAGATCTCCAATCAACAACTAAGATTACATTTTGACCTGATCTATTTTTTCTAGAAGTTACATCCACAGTTTAGATTAATACCCATTAATTATTTTAATTTCCTAATAGACTTAGGGTCTCATTAAAAATAAATAATTTATTAAATAAAACTGTCTCTGGGTGGAATTTCCCAAAACGATTTTTGGGTTATCTGGAATACATGTGTCTAAGCCTCTCCATAAAGTTTGAGACTTAGAGCACATCCGATGCTACCCCAAATCGATAGAGGATAGATATGATCCTCATAGAGAATGAAATTATTGAATATGTTAAGAGTTCAATCTCCAAACAATCTCAAGAGCAATCTCAAGCTTTATCAAAGTACATGAAAGGGGAAGTAAGGGCTCCAATAATCCTCATAGAATCAATCAAGGATTCACTCATTCCTTATGTAGCAAAGATGGAGACTTTGACAGAAATCTATGAAAAGTTGGTATAATTGTTTTCTATAAGCACTACAGGAGAAGTCATATCTTTGAGAACTGAACTATACAAAATGAAGGTATCAAAGGAAGGAGGGGTAGCCTCATACCTTATGAGAGTATGACAAATAAGAGATCAACTACAAGAACTAGGAGAAATAGTGTCTGATAAAGAAATGACCACCGTTGTCCTCATTGCACTACCTGATGAATGGGGAAAATTTGTATCAAGTATCTATGGAAAGAAGTAAGCCACTCCATTCAGTGAACTTTGGTCATTATGTAAGATTGAAGAAACTAGGTTGAAAGCAAAAAGGGGTAGCTCATACCTTATGAGGGTATCTCAAATAAGATATCAATTACAAGAACTAGGAAAATTAATGTCTGATAAAGAAATGACTACCGTTGTGCTCAATGCACTACTTGAAGGAAAGAAGGAAGCCACTCCATTCAATGAACTTTGGTCATTATGTAAGATTGAAGAAACTAGGTTGAAAGAAAAAAACGATGTTGGATCAAGTGAACAAACTCAAGCATGTGTTGCCATGGCTAGAAAGAAGGAGAAGTTTGGAAAGTTTGATCCAAACTTATGCCTATTCACATGTCTATTCACTTATGCCATTAGCAAATGGAATATTTGTAAACATGAGGTAAAGGAGGTGGATTAGGGATACAATAAGCAATTGGAGCATAAGTTGTTGAATTGGGCTACTTGCTTTCAAATATCACTTGGCCTTGTTCATCAATTGCTCTATTTCAATTCTCACCTGTTAATGAAGTATGCATTATTAGAGATTATGGATTTCAAATTCGTGTCAAATATCAATTATTTTCCAACTCTTCTGTAAGCATACATGTATCTATTTTGGAGCAAAGATGCTACTATTCTGAGCACTGAAGCTTATATAATGGTATGTTCTTCCTATTTTTAACATAAATCTTGTTTCTAAATTTCTTTTGGGATGTACATCGATAATTTATATGTATATGTGAAATGATATGAGATTATCTTTTGAGCCTGAATGGATACTTCTCTAGTTTTTGTTGTGATTGATTGCAATTTATGTTTAATTTTGTATGAACTAATTACTTGTATTTCTATGCAGATAGCAGCCATGAGAGTCGGAAATAAGGAGCTTACTGGAACATTGAAGCGATTGACGATAGATGATGTTGATGTATGCATTCACACTCTGGCAGCTAGTGCCTGCATTAAAGACAGTTTTATTGTGTCATCTTCTTTGTATTGGTTATGCTTTTTCTGCAAGTTGTGTTGACTCTTTCTTCTGCCTTAAATTGATTATTTACGAGTTATTGCATCTGTTTCACTATGAAATTTAGGGGATTAGAAATTATTCTCCTAGAGTAAGCTGCCTGATGAAATTCAATTTATCCAATAAAATTGTTATGTTATTCTTGTCCTAATACATCCAATTTTCAGTAATTATAGCAACAGAGGACTAATATTTGAAAGTACCACAATAAGCTTAGAAAGGGGCTTATATTTCATAATGGTAATTGAAATCTCAGTTGGAGGCTTTCGGCTATAAAAAACTGGTGTGGCATGCCTCATCCTATAATCAAATCCAAACAATGGCATTGTTTGTTTGGCTAGGCTCTGACGTCCTTCTGGTTTTGCTTTAACAGAAAGTTCAAGAAGATATTCAGGATCTGGCTGGTTATAGCTCAGAGATGCAGGATTCTTTGGTTGGAAGCTACACAGTGCCCGATCATTTAGATGAAGAAGAGCTAATGGGAGGTAATAGGTCTTTTCGTTTTTGGAATGCATTGGAATGCATTACAGTGTTACTGTAGGTAGTTGAAACTAGTAGAAGCTAAATCTTTGTATTAGTCTGATGTTCCATGCCTTTTGTGTTATGAAGTAATTTAAATATCCGGTTTGTATTACCATTGAAACAGAGCTGGGTGGTTTGGAGAATGACATGGTATCTGAAATTGACGAGGATCAAATGCCTGCATATTTGCAACCTGAGAAAGCAGCCGAGTCTGAAGCAGATTTGAAATCACCATCTGCATCTTTTGTACACGGAACTCCAACATCTCAGTCTGGCAGCCAGGTATGTTAAACTCTGAAGCTTCAATGATCCCTTCTTATTATCCGTGTGCTGTGTTAATTGTCTTCAACTTCAATACGGGATATACATATCTAATGTTACGCAACTCAAATTGCGTATATGATATATCTGATAGCATATCTATATATCCAATTTGTTCTACTTTAAATGGAGCATAAATATTTATGCGTGTATGGAGGCATGGCATATACGAAATATGGATGAAAAGGAATAGGAGCTTATCATTTAGGAAGCCATGGCAGCTGACCCACAATCCCATAAATCTTAAGATGTGTGCCAGATGGATAAATCTGAGGGTACAATAAGGCCTAAGGAGCGGTGTATAAAATAATATTAAATGTAAAATACATACACACGCACATAATACAAGTTATAGTTAGTGTTTACATGTGTGTTTACAGATTACAACGCTGTGGGGCAATGTGAAAAACCTACAACTTTGATCTCCTTAATTATTGAATGACTACCACATGCCTAGGGACCTATGTTTGGGGAAATAATTCAATGCGAGTGTTTCCTTCCGGCCACAGGCATTAGCTTGTGTAGGTGCCAGTCCCATACTGAGCAATGAAATAAGAAGGGTGAATTTACTGGCTATGGCTCTAGCTTTTCTTACTTACCTCAATTTCTAGATATCACAACCCATAAATTAGCATGGGAAACCATTCTTGCTACAACAATCCTACTCAACCAACCCCCTTTTCGCGTCAGCCTATGCAACACAAGGAATTGGATCCCTTTTTCTGCTAAACCATCCCTCAGGGCTATCCCTCTTCCATCTCATGCTTTGGTACAGGCTGGTCAAGAAATCTCTATGGTTGGGAACTAGGGAATTTCAACTATAACTTAATTTCCTCTTTTTCTCAATAATTATCTATGGATTCAGTCATGGTTTCCACATAGTTTAATGGTAGCAAACTATCACAGCATATCCGTTTGGCAGAATGCACTATTCCAACAGCAGTACACAAATGAGAGAATAAATGATTGACTCCAAAAAGGTTGAGTGTAATCCCATCCCCATGGCTTGCATGGACATCATACTTGCATGGGTTTCAAAAGGAAATAATATAGAAAGGATTGGGAAAACCGTTGGAGAAAGAACCATAGAAATGATGAAACCGTTGATTTTTTCTCATTCTCAGTGCAAGGTCCTAGCCCTTGCCTACCAGGAAGAAGAACCCCCCATACCCAAGACTAAGACTTTACGACCTCTGGAAGTTGACAAAACTCGTGCGAGATCATCCAATATGCATCTGGTAAGAAGGAAGCCATCCTATTAAACACCATGTTGAAGCACACACATGGTGTATGAGGAGAATGAGCACACACACAAGAAACTCAAGACAATGAAGGATAAGCGTGAGGCTTTCTTATTTTCCATTATACATGATGTACATTTATAATACAATGGTGTGACTCTTGGTTTCATATTCCAAGGTCACTTGGACTCCATTGTGACTTTTCACATTCCACACCTACCCATGTAAGATTAGGTGTTCCAACATCCCCCCTTAATCTAAAGGGGTATGTGTGAGTCCAAGAAAAGAGTTGTAATACAAATCTGCAAAGTATACATGGCACCACTTGGGCTGAATCAACTCTTTGAAATGTTGGAAAAAAGAGGCGGTTTTAGGATGACCACAAACACTGGAACGCAAAACTTGTTGCAGTTCTCGGAACTCTTCCAAAACTGGCAAGAAGCTGAAGGCTTCTGCTAGAGGAATTGTCCCTCATAAAAAAGGGAGACCTTCAACCTAAAAGAAGGGAGGTCTACTACCTGTGATGGTTTTAGGATTACCAAAAACTCTGGAATGCTTGTAGCATTTCCTGGAACTCAACCAAAGCTGGCAAGAAGCTGAAGGCTTCTGCTAGAGGAAGTGTTCCTCATATATGAAAGGGAGACCTTTGACCTAAAAGAAGGGAGGTCTACTACCTGTGATGGTTTTAGGTTATCCACCAACCAAAGATGATGGTTTTAGGTTATCCACCAACCGAAGGCATGCTCATGGGCATCCGTGTCTCTGGCTACATCTCTGAATCCGGAATGACGAATTGTGACTCAGGCTCGCTTGAACTGCTGGCTACAACTCTGAACATGGAATGAGAGATTGTGGCTCAGGCTCTCTTGATTTGTCGTCGAAGCTTGTACATGAACACCATTTTCCCCCCTGTCAGGGACAAGGCGAGATAATGGCGAAAACTCAACTGCAATTTTGCTCAATATCCGTGAACAAGTTCTAACATGTGTCGTAAACTTCTTCTTGGCTGCTGATGCCCATTGCCAAGAAGCGATCCATCCAAGATGAATCTTGGTTCTTGCAGGAGGCTTGTTTCTGAAGCATCTGTCTGAAGAGTGGGTGTGCCGACCACAGTGCTTGCATGGATGAAGATCAAAACAGTGATCTTTCATATGGCCAACTCGATTACAGTGTTGGCATTTTTCAATCTGTTGTTGTGGAAGCGGAACAGGATCTGAAACAGCTGCAGGTGAATTGTCATACATGAATCCGACACTCTGAAATATGATGGGCTTTGTGTAGTCCGGAATATGAAAGGACACATCCTTTTCATATCCAAGACCAGTTCGGTGCTTGTTGTGGACAAGCTCTTCCCAAGGTCTGATGATGGGCTTAGGAAGTGCAGGCTGAGCTGCTGCATCTGCATGTACATCTGCTCTAGTGCAATGAACTGAATGTGGATCAACTGCAACTTTATCTTCTTTCTTCTGATGAGAGTCCTTCTCAATCTTCTGAACAGAAACAGGTTCAGAATGGTGACTCTTTCGCTGAAGTTCATCTTGTTGGAGTTGAGATTCCAACTGCAAAAACTCAATCTTTTCATGTGCATATAGCAAATAACTTTGAATGTTACAAAGAGCATCCTTGCTCATTTTTATCATGTCATCAACATTTGAATGAATGAGGTTATTCAACAACTCTAATGCCTCATTGATTTTGGCCATTTTCAACAACTTAGACTAAAAAAATGAAAGGGTGTCGGCTACAACCGAAAATGCACCCGTTTACAATGTGATTCAACAACAAATACAAATGACTCAAGAAATTCTCAAAGTACAAAGTGTGCTTCTCAAATGATGGAGGGCAATCAACAATCCAACAACTCAAACACTGATTGCAACTATGAAGAAGCTACAAATTCCACTCAAAATACAACATCAGCTCAATACATATCTTTGCAAAATATTTGTAAAGGTGTAGTTGAAAACACGTGCAGGAATCTTTTTATGGCAGCTGAATTTTCTTCTTCAAAGAGCTGTTTTCAATGATGGCAAACTTGTCTTCAAATGTCAAATTCTTCAGAAAATCACCCTCTTATATATGCCACAAATCATATAATGTAAAACTGCAATATGTGTGTACCATTTCCTCATGTGCCATTTCTTCTTTTACTGCTGTTCATGTCTTCTTCTTTCCTCTCTCTCTCTGTTTTTTTTTTTTTTTAAATTAAAAAATAATTAAAAAAATTAATTAAAAATGGGAATAATTTAAAAGGAAAGAAAAAATTATGGGAATGGGATTAATTAAAGGAGAAGGAATTTTAAAATGGGGAGGAATTTATGGGGGTGGGGGATTATATTAAAATAGGAATTAATAAAAAGGGAGTTATTTAATAAAAAAGGGGTTATTAAAAAAGAGAATGGGGGTTATTTAATTAAAAAAGAAGGGGGTATTAATTTATTGAAATGAGAGGGGAGGGAATTTAATAATGGAGTGGGAAGTCATATTATATGGGAGGGGAGGGAATTTAATAATGAGGAGTGAGAAGTCGTATTATATGAGAGGGGAGAGAATTTAATAATGAAGTGGGAAGTCGTATTATATGGGAGGGGAGGGAATTTAATAATGAGGGGTGAATATTAAAAAGGGAAGGAGGGTTGAGTGGAGCGGGATAGGCGTTGAAGGGAGAAGGGGATGCGTTGAACGCTGGGGTGAGTGTATTGTGAAGGGGCATTGGGAGAGCGGCTGTAGGCTGCGTATTGCAGTGGAGTATGGAGAGATAAGAGTATAGCAGCAGGGGCCGTAAGGTTTGAGGGCGGGGTAAGGTGAATAGAAGGGGCCGCGGATTGTAAGTTGGGGAGCGGAGTGATAAGGGTTGATAAGGGCGAGTGTGAGATTGGGAGGCCGTGTGAGGAAGGGCGAGGTAGGAGCGATAGGGTGGAGAGTTTAAGGACGGGGTCGAGTGTGGTAAGGTGCGTAGAGAGAGCCGTAGCGAGTGAGTTGTAGAGAGGGCCAAAGGCCAATTTTTTTTTTGTTTTTATTTTTTGTTTTTATTTTTATTTTTAAATTTAAACAGCAGAGTAGAATAGAGACTTTTAGAATTGCAGCAGAATTTTTTCTTCCAAATACACAACAATTTTTTTTTTTTCAAATGTATAGCAGAACAAATCCAGCAGCAGTAGAAAGTGCAGAAATGAGGGCGACTTCAGAATTTTTCCAGCAGCAGAGAATGAGAATGCAGAATATTCCAGAAGATTTCAGCAGTAAAACCCAGAAATTTTTCCAATAGCCCAGCAGCAGAAGAACCCAGAATTTAGAGAACTTAGAAATCTCAGAAATTTCTTTAAAACCCTTTTTAAACTATTTTCCAGCAGCTTAAAAATGCAGAAACTTTCAATGGAAAAACTCAGAATTCTTTTTCATTAAAAACCAGAAACTTCTTCTTCAGAAACCCAATTTAAAACACTATTTCAGCAGCTCTTTAAGATGGAGAATTTAAAGGCATAAATGAGCAGTGAGAAAACCTTCAGATGCACAAAGCTGCGTTTCTCCAAACCAATTTCTGAATGCTGCCAAGGATTTTGAATGCTGCTGCTTCTCAAAACACTTCTGAATGGCGGCAAAAACACTGCTGCAAAAACTCTCTAAATGCTGCAAAAATTATCAACAATTTTCCAGATATGCACAGGCCATAAACACAAATAGCTCACTCAATTTGGAGCAGGACCAGCAATCGCCCGCTCTGATACCATGTTAAACACCATGTTGAAGCACACACATGGTGTATGAGGAGAATGAGCACACACACAAGAAACTCAAGACAATGAAGGATAAGCGTGAGGCTTTCTTATTTTCCATTATACATGATGTACATCTATAATACAATGGTGTGACTCTTGGTTTCATATTCCAAGGTCACTTGGACTCCATTGTGACTTTTCACATTCCACACCTACCCATGT
Source organism: Pinus albicaulis (assembly GCA_034641835.2). Classification (NCBI taxonomy): domain Eukaryota; kingdom Viridiplantae; phylum Streptophyta; class Pinopsida; order Pinales; family Pinaceae; genus Pinus; species Pinus albicaulis. The sequence continues at coordinate 556,876,872 of CM076574.1, forward strand.
AGGATTAGGTGTTCCAACACATCCAATCCCCCATCCAATCCCAAAGACGTAGATACTTGTCAAGAACAGTAATATATTATTAATTCTTGACTCACCCTACTTCCTCATTTGTTGGTTTATTGCACCCATGGTGCTCTTAGGAATTGCAACCCACGTGTAACATACTATTGTATAATTCTTATCCTATATTAATTCCAAAGTAGTAAAATGGTAATTCAGTTTTCAAACTTACCACATACTTAGGCATTATGCTCATATGCTCATATTGCATATGGGGTATTATATGCTCTAACGCCACTTGATGGCTTCACAGACTTTCCAAATTTTTGATCTGCAAACATGCCTGGAATATGAACCTTTGTTGAGGTTGATACTAAATTTTGAAAGTTGAGATTTGACCCTTTTTTTCTGAACAGTGCTCCATGTAAATACACCTTTGCAAAAGGACCTTCTAGTTTTCTTGTCCTTCTATAGATATAACTAACCACTTGGCACAAAGGCTCCGAGCTTGACAGTTTGGTTAAATCATCCCCATATATATCCAATCCTGTGGACTACAACAAAGATCCTAATTAATGTGATTAAGCCCTTCTTCCCTTGTTGGCAAACTTGGAGAAAGTGTTGCTAGAGATTCTCTAGTGAAGGATAGGTTGTATGAGAAGGGAGCCAAGATGATGAGTAATAAGTATGGGTAGTAGTGAGGGCCTTATAACATATTTGGAACCTTGCTGCTAGACATTGGGTTATGGAGATCCATTTTTCCACTTTATTGGCAATTCGTTGGAGCATGACGTTCCACAAGGGCTTCTACAAGGCTTGGAATGTGAATGAAATCTCCATAAATTTAAAGATCTGGTGGGCTGGAATCCAATACAAGCTCTGGCAAGCAAGCTAATCTGGAAGGGCTTTCCAGGACAATCATAACACTATGTTATGGTTGGTTGGAGCTTAAAGCCTGAGGCTTCATTAAAAATCTGGATGTAGTCCAGGGTGTTGTCCATTGATTCATTGTGCTCTAAAATGGAAGGAAAAGAGACATCAACAAATCTCTGTTGACCATTTGACCAACATTTGGCCCAGGGAGGGGAATACTCTTAATCAGACCTTGAGAGGTCCTATGGTGCATAAGGTATTCCAGGTTCCTAACCTTCTGTGGCCATTGCATAAGGCATTGAAGCAGAGGGGCATGCTTATCTTATTGACTAGAAGATCTGAAGTCCCTTAAACTTGGTTCGATTAAGAGACAGACATGTCGAAGTATTCTAGGCAGAAAGTGTCTCAACTGCAAAGCCCTTTCCCATGACACATTATCATATGGTGTTCCTTTCAATGTTGACAACCAATTGTAACGAACACCATGATTCTAGGGGTTATGTGATCTTGTAGAGACACTGTGAGTGTCATTGCTGGTATGAGAGGGAATTTGATAGGGAAATTGTTTTTGTGAGTGTAGAGGTTGTGCGAGAATATGAATCACTCTGCTTGGCTTTCCATAAAGGGGAGTTAGTGGTTTGGCTCTTCTTGCGTGCAGTGCATCATGCGCTGGTATAGATTTCCCGAGGGATTGTATTCTAGAGAAATCATGTTTAAGCTGTGTTTTATATGCTTGAATGAAGAAAGTTCCATAGTTGATTGAAGGTTGAATAATGTACATACTACTAGGAGTGTCTTATATTGTCTGGATTGAACAAGTCATGAGCGTTGTTGGTTGTATTAAGTTGATGTATGTCCATAGTTCGTTTCTTTGGCATTTTGGCCTCATAACCCAAATTGTAGGTGTAATCTATGTTGGATGCTTAGGGAGGTGAATCACTCCTACACTAGTTACTTGGACCACTTATTATTTTAATAAGTATTTAATCTTTGTTTTACATGCCTGTAATTTAGTTTTAAAATTATTCCATGATGAAGAAATCTATTGTAAATTTTTGTAGATGTTCTATGCTAGGAGCAATTTTACTTTTCTCACAGCAATCATACAAATAGTTAAGTAAAATGCAGATAGAACATATAAGTGGATCTTACAGAAGACAAATCAGAAACAGGAAAAATGTGGTGGTTCGTTATGGCGGTCAACAGGATGCTTCAACCAGCAAAGTCTCCTTGGTCAGCCAACCCAGCATGTGTCACAACAGTCCTCCAATCAGCAAACGAGTCAACCCAAGTCAACTCCAAAAAAGTCAATGCTGTCCTGAAAAAGTCAACGCAGGGAAGTAAGCTAAAAGTCAACGCAGCAGCAGATTGGTCAACCCTTTGACCTCGATTTCTGTGCCAAATAGTACGGCCTTCCAAAATCGAACTTCCCATAAATTTTCAGCCCAATTGGACCATGCGTTGACCAAAGTCAACGCTGGTCAAACTTTCTGCAAAACCCTAACTGCAGAAAATCGTCCTTCAGCTTAGCCGTACAGTTTGTCCTTCTCCTCCACATGTGTGGCTGAACTCGTCCTCCAAGGAGCTCGTACTAAATCAGATGAGAGAAGATGTTGTGAGTTGTGTTGTGATGAAATGCTCTCCAACTTTGCCTGTATTTATATCCATCTTTGGGGCGTGTGACACATCTGCTGGGGGTGTGAAACCTTAAGGCCGACCTGCACATATAATTTATTATGAATAATAAATTCAAAATAAATGTTCTGCTCATCGGATTAAGACATATTATATATGGATTTTACACCTCTTCGAAAGAGGAATCCAACAAAAATATTAGCCTCTTAATCTGAGCATCATAACATGGAGTTTGGACCTAGTTGTCCAAATTTAACACTCCCTCTCAACTAGGGAGAACTCCATCCATCGGTGCAATCAAACATCGTGCGTCATCCCGCCGTAACTTGCTTTGCTGGCCTCTTTATTTCAGAACAGAAGTGGGTCAGTCACAAAGACATCATCCCCCGACTGACATAATCAGTCCAGAGGTTCAAAAACTCTATCAAACTCATGAAGAGTATCCAACCAACCCAAAGTTGGTTCATCTGACCCGAAGTCAGGCAGAGGTCCCAGACCTCACTAAACTTGATCCCAGATCAAGTGGTTGGACCGTGCCATCCTAGATAGAGAGTACGGAAATCTCTGATGCGTCCATTAGTCTTTGCTAATAGTCTCTAGCTTTTCCCACCTCATTGGCCAAATGAGAGGTACTTCCCATGAGCCCTGAACTCAATGGGTAGGATGCATACGGGGCACAGATAAATGAGAGGCGAACCAGCTCAATAATCACAAGGGTGGGGCAGAAACATTATGAGTGCTTATAGCTCCGAGAAGCTATCCCCAAAGCCCCCCAGAGCTCCCAGAGCTCATCGTCCAACAGGACCCACATCATAGGGTCTTTCCACAACACCAAGACTCTCACGGAAGGTTAGGAACTTGACCTTCCCCAAGGGCTTAGTGAGAATATCCGCGACCTGCTCATCAGTTCCTATATGATCGAGCCTTACGGCGCCTCGCTGTACCATATCCCGGATAAAGTGGTACCTGATATCAATATGCTTGGATCGGTCGTGGAACACAAGATTCTCAGTCATACGAATCCCACTCTGATTATCACAGAGTATCACAATGGTATCTAGCACATGTCCAAACAGCTCACTAAAGAGCTTCCGCAACCAAACTGCTTCACAACAGGCCATACTAGCAGCAATGTATTCGGCCTCCGCGGTGCTCAAAGCCACCGACTTCTGCTTCCTGCTCATCCATGAGATCGAAGCAGAACCAAGATTGAAGTAGCATCCCGATGTGCTCTTACGATCCACCACACTGCCAGCCCAATCGGCATCAGTATATCCACGGAGTGTCACACTCCCGGCAGTGTATCTCAGCCCATGGTTTATCGTGCTCCGAAGATATCTCAGAAGATTCTTGGCACCAACCCAGTGAAAATGATGAGGCTCAACCATCTGTTGACTCAAAGTGTTCACTGCAAAACATATATCTGGTCGGGTGTTCACTAAGAACATCAAAGCTCCTATGAGTTGACGATACTCAGTAGGATTGGCCAAGATAGGTCCAGCAGCGCTGCCACTCAACTTCTTAAAGTTGAGTTCCATCGGTGTCGACACGGACTTACAGTCCACCATCCCAAATCTTTCCAGAAGCTTCACAATGTATTTTCCTTGAGAAAGGAAAATCTCTCCAGGTCTCTGCCAGACCTCCAGGCCTAGGAAGTAGTGCATTAGTCCTAGGTCCTTCATCTCGAACTCAACAGCGAGCTCCCTCTTACATTGATGAATGAGAGGGTCAGCACCTGTCAGGAAGAGGTCGTCCACATACAACACTAGAATGAGAGGCTTCTCCCGCACAACCTTGAAGTAAAGGTTCGGATCAGCATTACTTCGAGTGAAGCCCAACTTCATCAAGTAACTATCCATCCTCTCGTACCAAGCTCTGGGTGCTTGCTTTAACCCATAGAGGGCTTTCTTCAATCTGCAGACATGAGTGTCTCGATCCTGAACTTCAAATCCCAGAGGTTGTTCTACATACACCTCTTCCTTTATTGTACCATGCAGAAAAGCGGTCTTGACATCCATCTGATGAAGACTCCATCCTTGCGTAGCAGCAAGGGCTATGATTGATCGAATGGTGGTATATCGTGCCACAAGTGCAAATATGTCATCATAATCTATTCCTTCCTTTTGAGAGAAGCCACGGGCAACAAATCTTGCCTTGAAATTTTCAGTACTTCCATCAGATCCATGCTTGATCTTGTAGAGCCATTTCGCGGTGACAACTGATTTGTCCTTCGGTCTTGGAACCACATCCCAGACATCATTCTTCATTATGGACTCATATTCTTCGTGCATAGCATCCTTCCAGACTTGATGTTTTACGGCTTCCTCAAAAGATCCAGGTTCAGATTGTACAATAGTACTCATGGCAGCTAGATACCCTTGGTATCTACACGGCTTCTTGCTTTCTCGAAATGTCCCCCTTGGGGCAGCATGACCCTCAGCATCTTCGAGGGTGTCCCTGTCCTCGAGCCATGATGGTCTTCTCCGTTGAAGGAGATGGACTCAATAGGGTCCATTGGTCCTTCAATATAGTCTCATCCCCGGGGTTCTTCCGCATTTCCGGTGCCTTCTTCATGCGTATCTCCATCTAGGAAGATCTACTACTTTCTTCGTGGGAAGCACTTCCGTCAAAAGTGACATCATGGCTTATTCCTACTTCTCTTTGACCAGGCACATAGACTCTATATGCCTTAGAAGTCTCACCGTAGCCCACAAACATTCCTTTCTTCACAAGAGCATCCAAATTACTTTAACTTTTCTGCACAATAGTATTACAGATGACATCCAAAAATTCTCAAATGTGAGACATCAGGTTTCTTACCAGAGAAAACCTCTTCGGGAGTTTTGGAGTCCAAAGCGGAATGAGGGCATCGGTTTTGAATGTACACATCAGTATTTGCAGCTTCTCCCCACAGAAACTTCGGTAGACCCTGGTCACATAGCATGGCACGGGCAACTTCCACAATAGTCCTATTCTTGCGTTCAACAACACCATTCTGCTCAGGAGTATATGCAGTGGTAGTCTCCCTCTTAATGCCAGCTTCTCTGCAAAAGTCTTTGAACTCATTTGACTCATATTCAGTGCCATTGTCAGTCCTCAAAAATCTTGATCTTCTTTCCGGTCATATTTTCCACCAAGGCTTTGAAGGTACGGAACCACATGAAAGCCTCATCCTTCTTCTTCAAGAAGTATATCCAGGTTTTGCGAGAGAAGTCATCAGTAAATGTCATGTAGTAAGAACATCCCCCCAGGGATGTCACGGGCAACATACCAGATAGATTAGAATGGACTAGTTGCAATATATCAGATGTCTTTGTGACACTTGAGAGGAAAGGTCCCCTTGTATGTTTTCCTTCAGCACAGCCCTTACATACACCTTCATGATTATTTCCAAAGTCAGGTATCCCTGTCACCACCTTCCTAGCTTCGGGAAGGGCCTTGTAATGAAGGTGTCCAAATCTTCGGTGCCATAGTTCGGTTTGACGGATAGTATCACAAGTCATAGCTCCCAACGGACTCCCTCCAACCTGGTAGAGTGTACCAACTCTAAAACTAATTGAGATAGCTTCCTTGAAGCTCTCCTTCCACATGAGCACCTTTCCATCAGAGAAAGTTACATTGAATCCTTTGTCTTCCATGGCAGATACAGACACAAGGTTCTTCTTTAATTTAGGTACATAGAGTACATCTTGCAAACGTAGGACTTGTCCTTGAGACAAGTGGAGGGTCACAGTCCCTGTCCCTTTCACAAGATAAGTGGCATTATCCCCAAGGATAATTTCTAGATTAGTATCCCTTTCAACCATGTCAGAAAGTGCTTCCTTGAATCCGGTGATGTGTCTTGAGGCACCACTATCGATTAGCCAGACATCCATAGTGTCGGGCGGAGATGCAGCTGAGAGAGCAGACACAAGAATATACTCATTTCTTTTATCAACAACATTAGACTCCTCATACCTGGTATTTCTGGACCTTTTAGAAGGTTGATTGTTTCCACCAAAGTGAGCCTTTCTCTTTCCTTTGGATTTGTCATTTCTTCGATTCCCATTCCTTCGGTTGTTGTTGTTATCATCACTATCGGGAGAATCCTTCTTGAAGGGGCATTCTCTAGCATAGTGACCAGGCCTATGGTAGGTGAAACATTTTCCCTTCTTCTCTTGAGTCCTTGTTCTTCCTTTGTCCTTAGAACCACCAGAGTTCTTCTTTCGGGTATGAGCACCATAGGCAGCATTTCTGTCATTATCGAATTCCTTCATCCTTGTTTCTTCTTGCATACATCTAGACAGAAGGTCATCAAAGTTAGGAATGGTATTATTGTTGAGAATGGTAGTTGTGAATACTTGCCATTCATATGGGAGTCCTCCAAGTGCGGTGAGAACCATCTCACGATCAGCTATTGTCTCCCCAATAGCTAGCAGATTGTTCCTTGTTTCGGTCAATTTCAGAAAGAAAGTTTGAATAGACTCATCCCGCCCCTTCTTCATATTCTTCAACTTGTTCTTGAGGAATAGCACTTGGTTCACATTATTTACCTTGAACATGAGGATCAATTTGTCATACATCTCCTTGGATGTGCCTAGTTCAGATATATAAGCAACCAGACTCTTATGTATGGATTCCCTGATCAACAGCTTTGCTCTGATTTCTCCCTTCTTATACTTGTTTCTAACAGCAGCGGTAGCATTGGATGGAGGTTCTTGAATCTTCCCCGTCACATGATCCAAGAGATCATGATCTTCCAATTTGAGATCTAATATCATCTTCCAGGCATGGAAGTCATCCCTTCCAGTCAGCTCGTCATTCTCCTTGAATTCAAGACTAGTGGAACCCATTTCTTCCGGTGGTGATTGCTAAAGATAGAGTTTGTCTTCACCTCAGCTCTGATACCATGTAAATTTTTGTAGATGTTCTATGCTAGGAGCAATTTTACTTTTCTCACAGGAATCATACAAATAGTTAAGCAAACTGCAGATAGAACATATAGGTGGATCTTACAGAAGACAAATCAGAAACAGGAAAAATGTGGTGGTTCGTTATGGCGGTCAACAGGATGCTTCAACCAGCAAAGTCTCCTTGGTCAGCCAACCCAGCATGTGTCACAACAGTCCTCCAATCAGCGAACGAGTCAACCCAAGTCAACTCCAAAAAAGTCAACGCTGTCCTGAAAAAGTCAACGCAGGGCAGCAAGCTAAAAATCAACGCAGCAGCAGATTGGTCAACCCTTTGACCTCGATTTCTGTGCCAAATAGCACGGCCTTCCAAAATCGAACTTCCCACAAATTTTCAGCCCAATTGGACCATGCGTTGACCAAAGTCAACGCTGGTCAAACTTTCTGCAAAACCCTAACTGCAGAAAATCGTCCTTCAACTCAGCTGTACTGTTTTGTCCTTCTTCTCCTTCACACGTGTGGCTGAACTCGTCCTCCAAGGAGCTCGTACTAACTCAGAAGAGAGAAGATGTTGTGAGTTGTGTTGTGATGAAATGCTCTCCAACTTTGCCTGTATTTATATCCATCATTTGGGGCGTGTGACACATCTGCTAAGGGTGTGAAACCTTAAGGCCGACCTGCACATATAATTTATTAAGAATAATAAATTCAAAATAAATGTTCTGCTCATCGGATTAAGACATATTATATATGGATTTTACACCTCTCCGAAAGAGGAATCCAACAAAAATATTAGCCTCTTAATTTGAGCATCATAACATGGAGTTTGGACCTAGTTGTCCAAATTTAACATCTATGCATGCATTATCTTTACATTTTAAAATTTTACATCTATGATTCCATGCTCTCCATGATTATTTTTACATTTTGTTGTTGCATCTTTATCTCTGTAGTGGGCATGCAGAAATAGTGAACTTGGCTTGTTAGTGGTTGAAATTTAAGATTCGATTAATTTGTTGGCTTGGAGGGCATGGGTGGGCATGCCACACTTATGGGCATGGAGTTTCTATGTACACAATGGTTGCAAACGATTGCACTAACCCATACATAATCATGACCTCTTTATTACTAAGCTCCTAATTAATGTTTCAAATTCTGTTTGAGGAAGATATCGGAGTGGGTTCTAAAAAAAACTTATAAAAAATATTGAGGAAAGTATTAACAAAGCATAAACATGGACTTTTAAAACTTGGAAAATTTGGGAAATATTGACAGCTCGAAAAAATTGAAAAAATTAAAAAACTGAAAGAGAGATTTTCAACAATACTCCTAATCATGATTGCCCTAATTCAACTTCATGACCCCTTCTCTTATAACTTTCAACCATGTGTTTTCTTTATAATGCTTACATAAGATTTATGCACATATACACAATATCCGAGAGTTATAGAGAGGAAAATTATTTTGATGTTCACAAGTGGCCCAAATAGGTCAATGAAAGTAGTCCCCAAGGTGAGAGAGAAAGACCTAGGTTTTCCCTCTTAGGATAGCACCTACGGCAGGAGATTTTATGGATGAAACTTGGGTGGATTCCCACCAAACTTGGAGCATAGGTAACCTAGACCTTGAGCTTGATGTTTGGATCCTCAGATTCCCAAAAAATAATATCCCTAAAATTTTGCTGCAAGCCCTAGATTTCTGCCCTCCCTTTACGGGGCCGAAATTTAGGAGGAAAGATGGAGAAAAGAGAAGTTGATCACCAAACCTCTTGGACTAGTGCCTAGTCCTTTGGGCAATGGAGTCCTAGATGTGTTAGATTGGCCAAAATTGTCCTTAAGGAGGTCAAAAGTTGATGCCCTAGCTACTAGCCTTCAACAATTACCTACTATTAGAATATAGAGCTTCATGAAGAAAAATAACATTTCATCACTAGGAACATTCATTGCATGTTATATCATGAGTAACATATGCAAGACCTCACCAAATAACTTCCAAAAAATATCTTCAACAAAATTAGGGTACAATAGCATTTACATTAGTTGCAACAATTACATATATGATACATTAGACATTTTTAAGAGAAATATTTCATCAACAAAAGAACTTGCAAGATAATCATGCAATATATCCATCCGTATTCAAGAAGTAGCTCCAAGACAAGATCAAAAATCAACTCCAAATATCATAGTGCATCCAAGATATTCCAATAGCTTCCAAAGAAAAAGTGTGAGTTCTTTTACAAGAGAAGAATCCAAGTGACGTTGATGATGTTGCTCTCACAAATGAGAGTCATCTTTATTTATATGATCCTCCTATTTTGAATTAGCCTAATAGCCCCTACTATCATAAAATAATGCACAAATAACATGTCCCTGGTGACAAGCCCACCAAGTAGCTCATAAAGTGAAGAAGCCGTTCAAAAGTGAGCCGAAATGATGAAACCATGGTCTATAAGGGTTGTTGGAAGGCAAGTTGAGTCCTCAAGGTGCCATAATGAAGGAGAGGGCTCCATGAATGATGGACTAGGGGCTAGCCCCTTAATCTCTGAATAAATGATCATGCGGTTCTCCCAAGTGGCTCTTGGGCACATGAAACGATCTCATGGGTCTCCTGGTGAGGGAACAAAAAATGGTGCTTGCCCTCCCATGTCTCAAGTATGAGGCAGACCTCCTATGCATCTTAGATCAGCTGCCAAACCCTGTATATACTGCTAAGCCGACTGGGGGCATTGCTGGTTCAAATGCATCATCTCGTATATAATGTGGGGCAATGAACAAACTGCTGAGGGTGTTGAGGGTGCCCATAAGATGAGACAATGTTATATCACATGATAGAGTCCCATGGCTCTCAACGCATCCCCTACATGTGTCAATATGATCCTTTGGTGGGCTTGGGCCCCAGTTAAGTTGCACAACTTGTGATGAAACCACTTGCCAATCCTGTATAATCGGCTATTGTATATTAATCATGAAATCTATCATACCTGAACTATAACCAGTGAAATCTATCATACCTGAACTATAACCAGTTTTACAAGTTTGACAGTCGACTTAATATTAGAGATATGTTACTTTGCAGAAATGACATTTGAGCCTTTTGAGAAGTTGGAATCACTATGAATGATTATATTGAGAGTGTTTGAGTGTCTTGCAAATCTGCAGTCGAATTGAATCTTAGTATTGATCAACTGATTCTAAACGAGTGGTCAAGTAAGGATCAAAGCAGTAAATAAATCTGGGAAGGTTCCACATCATTTTCATGAAACCCTTGTGACTCACTTGGGACGAGACCAAGGCCAATGGTTTACCTGGTTTACCATCCACAAAGTATCCACAAAGTATGGGGAAGTATTCCAGGGTTTCATGTGCTTTCATTCCAATTATAAAGGGGTTGCCTAGCATCTTCAAACTCCAAAACACTCATTCTAGCTTGGTAGTCCTTGAAAGAGATTGTATCAGCAAAATGCTTGGCTTTGTCTAGTAACATGTTTCCCTATTTGTTAGTGGGTCTGGTCCTAGTTCTATTTTAATGGATTCCAGAGAGATACAAGAAGTAAGAAGGGTGCTATGGAATCACGAGGAGCAAATTCAATGTAACAGGTCCTCCCTCCTCTCAGTCATTGCAAAGGTACATGATAAGCATCAAGCTGTATCTCAATTTGCCTCAATTATAGGAACATTAGTGCAACAGAAAGAGGAGATAGCCACCTTGAAAGCAAAGTGTAGCATGCTGAGAAATATGGTTTTGAATCTAAGGGAGCCCAGTCAGGGGCTTCAAACCAACGAATGTCAGTTAGCTCAGCTCGCTCAGCCCATGAGGAGCTAAGGTAAGAAAAAACAATGCACCGGTTGGTCAAAGATATAGAGATCGGAAAGCAAGACTTGGTACCATCAAACGTTTGCCTGGATGAGGCTGCCAATCGTCATGTGTTATATTCAGTGAATCAGTATTATGTCTTTTAAAGTATTAGTATACTAGGAGCCATTTATAGAATTTATAGCTGCAGCAAGAACTGGGACTTTCTGTGCAAATTCATATGTAAATTTTGTATCTGTTTGGCAAGGAGCTATCGTATTTTGGTTAAAATCTATGGACATGAAGTACATGTATTATCGCTGCTAACCTTGCATCAGCTTTTAATAATATAAAACCTGCCAGTTTTGGTTTCAGAATGAAAAAAAAAGAATAATAATATATAGTTTAATAATTATTGTTGATGTTTGTAGCATCGGATGGGAACTTCTACACAGGCCTAATTTCAAACGTAATTTCAAACGTGTGGAAGTCATACAATCATCCTCAAAATCATCCTCAATTTTGACATCTGGATATATATTTATGACAGGAGCATATGTTGAGGAGCTTTCTCAACTCAGTTGTTTATATGAATTTTTCGTACCTTCCACAACCATTTTTTTTTTCTTTATTAAACAATGGAACGGGAAGAAAATAATCTGATTCCCATTGCATTTGTTTTGGGCTGTCTCATCAAGCTACTCATATTTTTGTTATTGACGAAACTTGTGTTTTGTGCAGGGTATAGATGAGCATGATCTTCCTACAACGCCCAAAGTTTCCTCCATAAAGTTATAATTCAAGTGGAGACTATTTTGTAATAATTGTAATAATTGCAGCGAGCGATTCTTATTACAAACTATTTTGTATATCAGAACTTTCATAATGTTTAATATGCGGGTAAATGTAATTAAGTTAAATTAGAAAGAATGCATGATTACATAATTTCTTCTTAAAGGAAATTAAGTTAGAAAGAAATGTCATATTACAGTTTTTTCCCATAGTTGTAATTATTTTCTGTCTTCGATGCATTCATTTTTAGTTATTTTGTGACTTACTATTTAAGTTGATTTAATGACATTATATCTTCCATGCATTCACTCTATTGGCGTTGAAGTCAAATGCTGAAGTTATGGTTGATGCATTTCAAACAGTAAGGCAAATGGGTTTGCTATATGTTTTTAAGCTTTGACAACACATTTTATTCAACAATAAATTTTGAATACTGTAATACATCATAATTTTTTAATACTGTAATACATCTGGAGTCGTAAGCATAAGGCTTGACAGTGTTTCGAATAAATATTGGTTCATGAAAAACTATTAAGCATGAAACGCTACTAAATAATCCTTAGAAACTGTATTTGTACCAGCATTATATATAGCATGCCCCACTTTATATCATTTTTTGATTCGTTATTTAGCATTTCCTGTGCATGAATATTTAAAAAATATCAAATTGTAGAACTTTCAAGTGGATTCACTTTTTTATTTTTTATTTTTTATTTTATTTTTATTTTTTCAATAATGGATTCATATACTTAAAAAAGCATCAAATGGAACTTTTGAGTGGATTCACACATGCTTAAAATGGCGTTTTAAATTTATCAATATCTTCAGCATTTTTGTTATTAAATGATGTAAGTTTTATAGATTTGATTTGATCATTGAAGTTTGATAGAGAAGATTGAATGATTATCGAGAAGATTTCATTCGATTATTCAAGTTAATTCAAGTCCATAGAGAACAGTAACTTGGGGATGTACAATGTTATAAGAGTATGTTGGTATACCCATTTTATATATAAAGAAAATTAAGACAATAAAATTGCAAAGAATAAATGAAGTATAATATTTAGAAAATTTATCATAGAGCTAGGACATTGATTGATTCAGGGGGATATCGGTGGCCTCCCACCTATTCTATTTGGACCCGCAGCATCAATTCTTTCAGTTTTTCAGCTTCAACACAACTTACTATTTATAGTAGGTTTTCGGGTCCTGCACACCCGGAGCCGTTTTGGGGCATTAATAATCCAGGTGGATATTGGTGGCCACCCATGAAGTCCATTTGAACCCCCGCCATCAATTATTTCAGTTTGTAAGTTTCGGCACAACTTACTATTTTTAGCAGTTTTTCGGGTCTTAAACTTTCGGAGCCGTTTTGAGGCCCTAAACGACATTTTTTGGGAAAACGGAGAGCAACATGGGTCCATGGACCAATGTTGCTCATTCAAAAGTTGTAATCGGATAGATCTTTCTAACGAGCTATTGAGCGCGTCAAACGGAGATCGGATGCCAAAGTTGCGTCCCCGGGAAATTGAACCACCAATTTACCCAAACGGGGCCCACAGTTTTGGCGCTTCATCTCCTACGATTAGGGTTTTGGACGTTTCGGATTCTACATTGTTTCTCAACAATAAATAGGCCCTCGAGCCTCATTGTAATACAGTTCAGGGGGCTGGGAGCCGATACATCTCTTCTTAGAGATAAGCGCTACCAGTGCCCTAGCTCACTTGTTCTGATCATGCCTATATTGTAACACAGTTCAGGGGCTAGTAGCCGCCACATCTCTTCTCAGGGATACGCTGCTAGTGCTCTAGCTCATATATTTCCATTATGTTTGTAATAGGCCTGCGAGCCTCAATGTAACACAGTTCAGAGGCCTGCGTACGCTACATCTCTTCTCAGAGATACGCTACCAGCGCCCTAGCTTGCTTCCATTATGTTTGTAACCTTATTTCAGTCATTCTTTTATTAATAAAATGAAGCATTCTTTTCGCTGCATCTCTGTATCTATGGTTATATCTGTATTCTGTTGCGTTCCTGCATAAATCCGGATCAGTGGTATCAAAGCGGGTCTGCTCTTTCTCTGTTTTTCTCTTCATGTCCCCAATGCGGCTAGGGTATAAGGAGTTCAACCTCGCAACCCCGACGATCCCCCATGGCGGAAGGAAAGAAAGACGAGGGAGCAGGAGATCCTGTCAAAATTTTGCTCGAGGATGCCCTCGAGAAACAGAGGAACGCGATGATGGACAATTTTTATTTATTTATTTATTTATTTATTTATTTTTTTTTTTTTTATTTATTTATTTATTTTTTTATTTTTTTCAGATCCTGGACAAATCCAACACCAAAATTCCCCCCCTCCCCTCCCCCCCCCATGGAGGAACTTAACGCAATGGAGACCATTGCTTCCTAAGGAGGGAGGAATGATCCAGGTGGATATCGGTGGCCTCCCACCTATTCCATTTGGACCCGCAACATCAATTCTTTCAGTTTTTCAGCTTGACACAACTAGACATTTATAGCGAGGTTTCGGGTCTGCACACACAGCGTTTGGGGCATTAATAATCCGAATTGGATATTGGTGGCCACCCATGCCTATCCCATTTGAACCACCACCATCGATTCTTTCGGTTGTAAGTTTCGGCACAACACTATTTTACTTGATTTTAGGGTCTTAAACTTAGAGATGGTTTTGAGGCCCTAAACAACGATTTTTGGGAAAACGGAGAGCAACATGGGTCCATAGACCGATGTTGCTCATTCAAAAGTTGTACTCCTCGGATAGATCTTTCTAACAAGCTATTGAGCGCGTCAAACGGAGATCGGATGCCAAAGTTACGTCCCCGGGAAGTTGAACCACCAATTTACCCAAACGGGGCCCACAGTTTTGGCGCTTCATCTCCTACGGTTAGGGTTTTGGACGTTTCGGACTCTACATTGTTTCTCAACAATAAATAGGCCCTCGAGCCTCATTGTAATGTCTGATTCATTTGAGGCCGTCACATCTCTTCTCGGAGATCGCTACCAGCGGTGCCCTAGCTTCCTTGTTGTTGGCATGCCTATATTGTGTAACATAGTTCGGGGGCTAGTAGCCGACACATCTCTTCTCGGGGATATTTACAGTGCCTAGCTCATATATTTCCATTATGTCTGTAATAGGCCTGCGAGCCTCAATGTAACACAGTTCAAAGGCCTGCGTACGCTACATCTCTTCTCAGAGATACGCTACCAGCGCCCTAGCTTGCTTCCATTATGTTTGTAAGCTTATTTCAGTCATTCTTTTATTAATAAAATGAAGCATTCTTTCCGCTGCATCTATGTATCTATGGTTATATCTGTATTCTGTTGCGTTCCTGCATAAATCCGGATCATTGATCTTGCTTTATAAGAAATTCATGGGTTGCATACAGGGTTTACAACTGCATGTATTTATACAATTTTTTGGCCTGCATTTGAAGAATGTGCAAAGCCAAATGTTTTGAAATCACCCTATTGTTTAAAAGAGGAATAGTAATTTTTTTGAAAAATGTTTTATTGTCACAAATCCAATAATCTCCATCTCAGCAACAATTTGCTTGATACCCTGCCCACGCTCATTTCATCACCTTTTCTGCAATCCAAGAGAAGCCAAACTCCATTGTATCTTCTCTAACAACATTGGTTTGTGAAAATGTTTGCCCAGTTTTTTGGGTATGAGCCTTCTTAAGATCTTCTTCATCTCCATCGATAACTTGTCTTACAAAATGGTATTTAACATCCATTCATGATTACATCCATTCAGATATGTGATGGCCATTTAGATTTTATCGGTGACATGAACAAAAGGAGATCTATTTTTGATTATGTCTTTACTCTTGCATGAAAATCTGTTAGTTGGATGTCAAAGCTTCAAGAATTGGTTGCATTATACACTACTGAGGTAGAAAATAGCAATGTCTCACATCCATGCAAATAGGTAATTTGATTAAAGGGTCTTCTAGATGAGTTTGGAAACAAGTAGAACAACGTGAAGATATTATGTGATAGTCAAAGTAGGAAATGGCTGTCACATATCTGAATGAATGTAATCAAGAATACCTTTATTAGTATGACTCCATTTTTAAAACTTTTGTCTACATTGCTTTCCAATGACACGATGTTTGTAGAAATTCAAATTCAAAGATTTCAAATATGGAATAGTTTATCAATACCTTTAGTCTTTCTCACTCATATCACCCAATTGTTGATGCCATAAGCGAGTAGATTTATTAGCTTCCTCAAATAAAAATGCCACTTCATTGGTTCGAGTGTTGCCTTTCAACTTCTAAATATTCCCAATCTTTGTATCCTTCATAGACACCAGGATGCCCTTCGACACTTTTAGTGTGTCGTCTTAACCTGTAAACCTGTGACCTCCAAAATCCAAAGCTCCCATTTTTTTTTTTTGGGTTGTTGTGAATTTATATTGATATTACGTCAGAATAGAAAAATATCAAAATACATCAGCCAGATAACTATAGTTTAAATAGATTTCATCGTAGGCAATTTCAATCTGCCATAAAGGAAACTAGATATTTTAGCCCCCTATAGAGGAAATACTGTCCAAAATAAAATCAACTTCTGCAAAATAGGTCCATCTACTATTGAATTGCAATAAAAGGAGCTACTATCATGCTTAATAAGAAGTCGAGAATCTGAAGAAGTCACTGGAGGAGGGTCTTTGGCACTGGACCATGGAGGAGCTAGAATATTTGATTCACACTGAAGGTGGCTCTCTAAATGGGCTAGCCTGGCATCTAGTCTTTCTAGGCAAACATGTTGATGACGTTGGACATGCTTAATATTATTCAAAGCAGAGAAGATGTCGTACCACTCTTCGTGTTTATCTTTCAAGACCTTGGGAAAGAGAGTCTTCATCTTCCAGTACAAGGAAATGGAGTTGAGATATTGTTTCTGTCTTTCCCCTATATGGCCAAGGATAAGAACCCAATGAGATACCTCATTAAGAATCTATGAGTTTGAAAAAGCTTGATAGTCCACAATAGTAAGGGACTCAATGTGGCAAATCTCATTGCATATTTTAGGAGGGATGGTAGAGTGGAATGTATCTGTAGCCCCTTGTGCCTATGTCTCAGCGCGATTTCAACCTTGGGTACCTCAGCCACTGCAGCCTCAGCGACTGTGCATGCACTGTTAAGGAATGTTGCATAGGGGATGGAAACGCCGAGGGTCTAGACACTACACACCGGAGGCAAAGGGATAAAGACAAGGGAGGACAAAATAAAGATAGGAATGGAAAGGAGAAAACCATAACAAAAAATACCAACACAAAGTGGGATATAGAGAAACACGAGGGAAAAATGGATGCCTAAGACATGGTAATACTTCTAGATGCTGACAATGCACTGCTAGCCATGTAACTAGAACCCAACAAATATAATGCACCCAATTGAACTGAAGCCAATTAAATCACAAGACAAGGAGGTAACGACAAAGGCAAGAGACTCAAGAATTACCCTTGTATGGACGTCTGTCATTGTCCTAACTTTCAATTGTAGCAAGGCTAGAGATGACAAGTTAATGGCTAACTTAGATGACTCCATAATTGGAAAGAAACAACCTGACGAATGAGCAACCCCGTTAAAACAACCAACATTATTTTCTATCCCCCCTCCTCAATGATGCTGTAACCATCAAGCCTTCTAAAGAACATAGGCCAAACTATTGCCCCAATAGAAAGAAACCACCGTAAGACTAGTAATAGGCATAGTCATACTCGTTATAGAGTAAAGAAAGAAAGAATTCCCTAGGAGTATAGTGTAACTATCATGCATTGGCCCTCGTTGCTAGTGGCATCCACAAGAAATCCTACATGCGACAAGGCACAAGCATATTCCACCACAAATAACGTAGAGGAAGAGTGTTACAAATAGAGCAAAAACTTGGATGTACAATTGGCATGTTAATTAAGTGATGAATGCTCACATGATTGTATATTTAGGGGATTGGCCACACCACTCCCCTCATAAATGTTTCACTCGTCGATGGGGTGGCGAGCTCACCCCAAACTCCTTCCCTTCCTCAATATTCACCTCGATTGGGGACCCAAAGAAACAAAAATATTTTTAAGTCAATGCCCTTACAATACCATAAAAAATTCTAGTCTCAATCTTGCCAACCCCATTAGTATTACATGACACATTGTTCCCCATAAGAACAATACCAACATCAATAATTTGATATGACGAAAGCCAACTCCTATGTGCTCACATATGATGTGAAGCACTAGAATCTAATAACCATTCTTCATGATATTGAGAGGCATTACAAATAAATAAAAATTCATTAACCATACTTGAATTTGATTCAACCAAGTTTGTCTACTTTTTGGGGTCTTCCTTGGATTCTTGCCGCTTTGAACAATCCTTCTTGAGATGCCTTGTTATATTGCGCTAGAAACATTTTAGCTTACCCTTATTTCCTTTTGACTTAGGTCTTGATGTATGACTCAATTTCTCCCCTCTCTGGATTGACTTCTAGTCACCATTGCTTCAAGTGTGGAAGTTTCTACACTAGATTTTATCTACACCTTCTCATACAATAATGCTCCCACAACAAATTCATAGTCAAGAGAATTGGTTGTACTAAAACTAATGAAAGTGACAAGATGGTTCCAAGGTTCAAGCAACATGCAAAATAACATAATTTCCTTTTCTTCCTTATCGATTTTTACATTCATACTAGCTAACTGGCATATAAGAGTATTGAATACATTCAAATGATCATTAATTTTGGTACCTTTTTTCATCTGTAGACTATACAATTTTTGCTTCAAGTAGATTCAGTTTGTTAGAGATTGTCATATAGAGGCTCTGTATTCTTCTCCATAGGCTCAATCCCATTTCCTCTCCAATAATATTGAAAATGACATCGTCTACCAAACACAACCGAATGGTGGTGAGAGCTCTCATATCTAGATTTTCTTAGTCTTCAGCAAACATGTCCACTGGTTTTTTTCTCTTGCCATCTAGAGCCTTGTGCAACCCTTGTTTTCCCAACAAATAATACATCTTTAGCTTCCACAATTTGAAGTTATTCTTCCCATTGAACCTTCACCTCTAACTTTGCACTTAAAATATTCACCATTCTCTACACACAGGTACCCTCTTAGTCCAACAAAGAGTTGAAGTCTGTAACGATTCATTCTCTCATGTTCAACAATTAAGTCATTCTAGATTAGAAAACAAGTTTACTTTAATAATAATTTCATTCACCATTGGATTTAGAATATTTTCCCTGAACATCAATGGGAGACGAGTCTATTTGTTTCAGTTGGGAATGCTCAACACAATTTTTCCTCAGGATATCAATTTCATTGTGACGTGTTAAATTGATGGGAATATTCGAAACATTCCCTTTTTTCATTGGATTTGGTTCTCATCATATCAACCATTGTTTTCCTTTCCAAAATGTTTTCACATTTGCATATTTTGTTCTAACTCCTAGTAGTACGAGAGCACTACAATGCATCATTGTGGTACCCCATGACCTGGAGTTTGCACTGTAAATTTTTATACGATTAAGTATGGTTGTTGATTTAAATTTAAAGACCTATTTGGAACAAGTTTATCAATGATATAATGTTAAATGTAAATTTGTATTTATTACGATGTTAATAAAATAAAGGAATCTGGAAATTAATGTTGAAGCTACACCTGGCTGAAAGAGATATGGCCACAACTTAATGTTGGACATTGATTAACCCTATTAATTAAGTCCCATGCATCTAATATGAATTATTAGATTATAAATGATAATGGAAATGAGTAATCATTAAACTTCCCTTAAAGACAAGAGCTGTCTTTTGTAGGTTTTAACTTTGTACAAAAATTATCTGCAAACGAATTCTTAAAAACAAAAAATAAACAATAGCGAGAGCATAAAACATAAAACATATATACATAAATATTTTCCCCTGGATCCCAAAGCAAGACTACAACTTTATTTTTCATTCTATTCCTTTTAGTATTGCAACACACACACACACACACACACACACACACACACACACACATATATACATGCAGAAACATTCATAAACCCCAATCCATTAACACTGGATTAGAACATAACCATAGTTCCTTGATTAGATCTACAAAAATACCTTGAGCCGAAAACCATCATGCCCAAAACCATGTGCAAACCCATGGACAAAACCATAAGCGAAATAGGGTCCAATTTTTTTTTTCTTCCCCAGGGTGCTGCCCCAGATCCCGTGCAAGGGGGCTAACGCCCCCCTGCAAAGGGCCTTGACAGGGGGGGCTGCTGCCCCCTCACCCCCCCCGCTTCGTGCCTGCTTCTAATCGTGGAAAGAATATAAAACACACCCAACATCTTTGAGAATGGGGAATTAGGGCTCATAATATAGCTACTAACTACCTACCACATGTTGGATGAGGTGGAGGTAGTTACCAACTACCAATTGTTTTGGTAAAAGGGTATTCTGTTTTTGTCATTTCCTCGCTGAAAGTCACACAACGGAAAAATTGGTGAAAGGAAAAATGTGACAAAATAAATACTGAAAGAGGATTTGCAGGCCTGAGTGCTAAGGGAGATTTTTTTGGGAAAAAGTGTTAAGGTTAGAAGAAGCTAGTTAGCTCTAGTTTTAATTTACAAATTATTAACTTCAAGTTAGTAACCTATAACTTTTTGAAGTTTAATAAGTATAAATTGTTTTTTATTTTATTTTATTTTATTTATTATTATTATTATTATTATTTTTTAATGCAAGTTCAAGATTTGAATTAAAATGCTAAAGACAGTAAAATAAAAGTTGGGAATTTACATGGCGAAGTACTGTAATCATTTGAGATTTTGCATGCATTTAGACCCGTGGAAAACGTACAGTAGATGTTGAAAAGAAGGAAGAAAAATTCAAATGATTAGATTTATTGTTTGAGATATCTATAAGAATATTATTGTGTAAATTTCAAAGAGACGGGTTGTTAATTAGAAATGACTAGTTGTTTTATGAACTTATTTATATATATATATATATATATCATTGAAGTAAGACATGATATGCATAAATATTATCCTTTTAAATTAGAGAAAAAACAAATAATTGTTTTCAAGTCGAAAGGACTTGAAGTACTAGTGTGTTAAGGATACAATCATTAATAAAAAAAATTAGGAATAACTCAATGTCCAAGTTAATATTTAAATATCAACTACAACATATGGAAAAATACTGAAGAAAAACTAGGACATATACAAGGGGAATGCATACATATACTATATACACCTACAATAGTGTAAACTATACCATGATTACAAAGCAAAAAGACTAAAAAAGACTAGTTACCATTGTACTATACAAATAATGTAAAAAAGGTCGAGAAGACATCAAATACAATACTAAACAAAATTAATAAACATACAAATCATTTATGGAAAGATGATTGGAAATAGATAAATATGTTAATCATTTCACACTATTAGTTGGATAATATCTAATTCTTCAATCTACAATATAGATACAAGAGTATAAGAACATATAGAGAAACAACTATAGTCATTACTTTGAAGAAATCAACACACGACACTTTTATTAACAGTGCAAAAACTCCTGTAATTGCATTGTGGTCAAGAATGGCCATAATAACAATAAATATGTTACGACTGTTGAATGTTTTGGGTTAAAAGCACCCTTAACCAAATCACATGCCAGAAATAAAAGCCTATTGAACATAAAATTTCTTACAGGGAGTTGCACTGAAACATCATTCTATGAACTAAATACAAAAGACAGAAACCATGGCATCTTGTCCTCAAACATATAGTCATGCACAAGAAGAGAAGTAATTAGAGGTCTTAGGGACACTTGACCTGGAAAGAAAGAAGCCAAACTTTATGCAGTTAGGGAAATAATTCCAGTCTGTGTCGTTCGAAGGTAAAACTTCCAAAATTTCCCTAAAGGTTTATATGTTACTGTTGTAGCTGCTACAACCCACCTCCAAAATTTTGGCCTATACCAAATTTCAGAGCCTTCCTTGGTCTTGTTCATTGCTCTCACAAACTTTGAGGTTCATTTTATTGCTTTTCTTAAAGTGTTGTGATCCCTTTTACAAGATAAACAAAGTGTCATATTTTGGCATGTTGAATTTCGTATTGTATGTACGAGCTTGTTCTAATGGTTCCAAGAGGTCACCTTAGTGCAAGTGAGTGTTTTAACCTTGTAAGTATTCTTTGCACTCATTTCCAAAGTTTTGAGCACCATCGCACAAGTGTTGTCATGGTCGTCGTAAAGTATATATTTGGCGGCACACTTGTCATAATTAATTGTAAAGATGTCACACAGAGGAGAATGATTTAATTGTATGTCATGGATGATCTATTTTGTTTGAGTCATCAAGATATGCTAAGTATGTGATCACAATCAACGTTCATCACTGTTCAGATCGATCTCACCAGTTCCACACTTACTCATTTTTCGAAAAAAATTCTCGACCAAGCAACTTAGCTTCACCCGACCTCCCCTGTGCTGCACAATGTGCAGTATCAACCCTCAAGTTGTGAACTTGCTGCTTAGAACTACGTAGTGAAAAGTAATTTCCTACCAAGATTTCTCCATTGCAAAATTTTTGTGACTAAGCCTTGACCTTGACCCCCTAAATTGCACAGTCATGGCCTCCAACCCGGCTTGAACTGTGCACTTCACAACCTCAATCTTCAAGCTCACCCCATGAGCCCTGGAACTGCGCACTGCACAGTCACCCAGGCATTCCTTGACGCCCATAACTACGCAGTAATTTATCCCAGTGCCCATCCCTGCAATCTGTCCCCTTGGCTCCAGAAACTGCGTAGTCATGCCCCCAAGCCTAGCTTGAACTGCGCATTGCCCAGTATCAAGGCTCAGGGCTTCCCATTTCCTACCTGAACTACATAGCTATGCGGTCATTGAGCCTCCTTGTATATCTTGTCACTTGTTCCGAGCTCAGTTCATGGATAAGAATGCATCATTTTAGGCTAGGGATTTTCGGATTGATGTCGTCCCATCATGAGTGAATTGCAGGAAAATGTACTCTATCATGTCATGGAGGGATGATGAAGGAAGAGAATAAGGAGGGAAGCATGCTCAAAGATACTCTTGCAGCTGAAAGGACACTAGTTCGCGACCACTATGCAAGACTTGAGATCATTAAAGACTCCTTATCACCAAGGCATGCAAAGGATAAAAGGAAAACTCTTTCATAAAGACACTCAACTCTCAACAACAATATTTGTTTGACATTTCCATGTCATCAAGCAATTCATGTCAACAGTGTCATGTGATCATATGCCACATCACTATTATGTATCATGTATATTGTAATCAAAATGTATTGTAAAGTGGAAGTCCAAAGGACACACATGAATGTAAAGATTCATGTAAGTAAAAGTCACGGGAAGTCAAACAATCACGAGGGTAGTCAAAGAGTCACCCTTGGTTATATATACCCCCTCATTGTATGAGAAAAGGAATTTTCACCTTGGCTCCACCAGCAAAGCATTAGAGAAATATGCTAGTTCTTTTGTGGAGCAAGGAGTGGCTCCAACGCTCCACTATTGGAGATAGTGATGTTCATTGTAGATATGTGTCTTGGAAATTTTACTTAATAACATAAGCCTTCTGAGGCCAACACCTTCTTCATGCATGGACTATGAATGTTTGTAAGACTATTCTGCGAATGTTTGTATTTCATTTTTGCTTTCACATGTACTAAGATAGTTGAACTATTTTGGTTATTTTAGTGCTTATATTGTTGATAATGTGTTGTAATGGTTGTTACTGTTGTCCCATCCTCGTGGAATATTTAACAAGATATTAGGAAAATATTTCTCAATTGTTGGTTGTAATGACCGTCGCCTCCCTTGTAGAATATTCTGTTGGATGTTATATGGATCCTTCAGTTCATATGTGTCTCTTCCTGGGTGGTACTATTACCTCTCTCTTAGAGGCTCACTTCTTTCACCCCCCCGCAGTAGAAGAACCTTGACATACTTGCAATTGGACATTCACCATGCACACCGATTTTATTTTTAAAAGTACATTTGCATCCCTCTCTCTTACTGACAATCAGAGTCAAGGAAAATATTTAAGAATATGGAAACCAAGCCTTTATTCCGGATGGGACTCCTATACCAAACGATATGAGGTCTAGTTAGGACTTCATGATTAGGTGATCATGTCCTAATTGGAGAAAATGCTCAAAATTTTATTTTCTCAGAATTGGTTGAAACTAGAATGACAGGAAAGGTCTCGTCAAAACGATCCTGTAGCCGTGAACGACACTCAAAACCGATACTGTATGTGGAAGATATTCAAGTTTGAAGTTTCTCGATTTCAGGGAAAAGCCCAAGTTGACTCAGTTTGACTTTGAATAAAAAATTATTAAAAAAAAGAATATTCCACAGAATATTTCGAGAATATTCCACAAAATATTCTATGCGGGCCAATCAAAGGGTGCCACGTGGCCTACCCAGAGGCCGCCATGTGGCCCCAAGACTTCAAAAAATGGATTATGTAAAATTATATATGGCATCGACGAGGCTTGAACCCAGGTCTGGGCGCTACCAGCCAGGCGGCCCGACCGGGTGCTCTACGATGAGTCTTAACTATGTTGGGTCACAACTTATATTTAAACCTTATGTAAATTTGGGCGGGCTCGAAAGGGGGCCAACACCTTAGGGCTATCCCCCTCTACAAGTGACCCATCACTAGGATCCAAGAGCTTAACACTCCGGCGGTTTCAAACAATGTTACGGTTATGCAGATAGGTCACATGTAGCGGCGACGGGTTCAGAAATTTAATGTTACGGTTTTAAAACCGTCAGTCCCACATAATATCCTAGTGGCCACATCCAGCTTACATTTAATTCTAACCCCTGACCGCGCGGTAAAGTTGGCGGAGTTCGCCTTTTTAGGCATGATTGCCATGTTTAGCGGGCTTAATTCCAGTTAGCTCAGATTTGGTGGAGTTTGTTTAGGGAAAACTGGGCAAAACTTCAGTTGGACATAACTTTTGCTAGGAAAGTCCATTTGGAGCAATTTTTTTTTTTGATTTTGGGTAATTTGAGCATTCCAGAGCTAATGGTGCAAGTTTCAGAGGCAACATAGATCATCTTTAGGTACTTTTTTAGCAGAGAATCCTGGAGAGCCATCAGGACCTAGGGAGTGTTGGAGCTGTATTGGGCTATGGTTAACCTTTGGAGGTGAAACAAAAGCCTATATTTACTGTTTTCAGTGTTATGAACTCATTTCTACAGCTATTTTTGCCTGTTTAGGCTTTCTTCACAATGTATAACTAATTTTTAGCATAATAAGAGCAAGAACATGCCCATTTTGGGGCCTTGGACTCGACAGATGTAGCCCAGGAGGGGTGAACTGCCTTATCATATGCTATGTTATATTCTGTGATTTATTTGCTGTGTTTTATCAGAGTTAAAGATGTTAAACAGTAAAAATAAATAAGCCTGCTACACACAAAAAGACTCATCAATTCATCAAAAGCATTTTGTTCCAATTGCAAAACATATTAAACAGTTTGCTAACATAAGTTTATGGTTAATGAATACCTTGCACCAACAAACAAGTAGTTTCATTTCCAGATCATTAATGATTACTTCTGTTATTTCTTTAGGCAGAGTCTGTAAAGGACCAGAAAGCTTCAGGATATCATTTGTTCTTTAAAGGTGACATATTCTGTAAATGCCCCTACAATCCATCTCTGTATTAGAAATAAGAAGTTCTCACATTTCAGATCAGATTGGTATCAGAGGATAGGTTTGAACATAGATTTGAGCTCAAAATTTTTGAGTTTTGTGCAAAGAAATATTTTACTGTTTTGCAAATTTGATGCTTACTAGGCTTAAACTTAAAATAGGGGAAGGAAAATTGATTAGAGCACAAGATAATCCTCAACCAAGGAGGGCCAGAGTGCCATTATCTCCACCTTCTCTCTCACCCTCAATAGCCTCAGAAGCAGCTACAAGCATGCCTTCAAGAGAAGAAGAAGCTCATGAAGAAATGGATCCTAAGGAAGAAGAAAGGGTTTTTTGGAAAGCTTTCTTGGATATGACTGAAATGGTAAGGATCCTCTATCGAGAAAGAAATGATAGGATTGCTGGAGAGGGATCTAAAAACCAAAAAAAAGGAGAGGATTCCTCAGGAGGAAAGAAGGACAAGGATAAGTCTAAGAAAGGGAATGGAGGAAATGGTGATCCTTCATCTCCATCGTCATCCTCTTCCTCAAAATCATATTCTTCGACTTCCGTAAATCAGTCACATAAGTTTAAAACCACTGGTAAAAATCCTTTTCTAAAGCTTGATGTCAAATTTGAATTGCCCATGTTTAATGGTGAAGTCAACGCATAGAAACTAGACAATTGGATCAAACAATTGGAAGTTTATTTAAGGATTCAAAACCTTCATGATGACGAAACCAAGATTCAGATAGCCTCATTAAGGATGGAAGGAGCAGCTTTGGTATGGTGGGAAGCCAAGACCAAAGAGGAATTTCGAAAACATGGTAAGCTTACTTTATCATGGGTTGAATTTATTTCCGCAATTAAGAAGCAATTTTATCCTCTTTCTCATCTTCAGAAGGCTATAATGAACTGACAAAACTTTAGACAGCTTAAAGGACAAAGTATTCAAGACTACACTCAAGAGTTTAGGAGAAGAGCACTATTGTTAGGAGTAGACTTACAAAGTCAAGATACTTTGCTGAAGTATATAGGTGGTTTTCATAATTACCTTATACATACTATCCTTATGGTTAATCCTACTAGTCTAGACGAAATTTGTGTACAAGCCACACATTTAGAGGCTAGAGGGAAAAACATTTTTGATGCACTGAATGAGGGTAGTGATTTTAAAAGCAAAGGAAGAAAAATGATTGCAAGTTCCAGAAAGGAAAAAGGAAAATTATTTTGCAAGAATTGTTAAAAAACAAGCCATGATGAAGACCACTGTTGGAAGCTTCATCCGGAGCTGAAACTAGAGAAATATAAAAACAAAGACAAAACCAAAGAAAAGGGAAAAACTGCTACAACTGTTGAACAGGACTTAGGGTCTGAATCAGGTGATGAGACAAAAAGTATCGCCATGGTATTAAAGAACATAAAGGGGAAAGAGGTTGTACAAGAAAAAAATCCCAGTTCTAGCACATTAAACTGTCACAAAGAAACTCAAAATGAAAAGAGGAGGATAGAGCTATTTTATGTGAGGATAATCTTAAACCACACAAAGATAGACACACTTTTTGATATTGGGTCTCAAGCTAATATCATCTCAAAATATTTGGTCAAACAACTGAAACTTGAGACAATTCCACACCCAAAGCCTTATCCACTTGGGTGGATATGCAGGGATGCAAACTTACAAGTCTCCAAGAAGTGCATCTTGTGCTTCGCCATAACATCTCATTATGTTGATTGGGTTGAACTGGATGTAGTACCACTTGACATTACAGGTATTGTGTTGGGTAGTCCATATTTATATGACAGAAAGGCCATCTTTCATCGCCATGAGAACAAGTATCACTTGTTCAAGGATGGAAAAGAGTACATTGTGAGAGCACATAAGAATAAGCTAGAATCTTCCTTAGTCCATACAGGGCAATTGAAAAGGCTAGTTAATGCAAGTCAAAATCTGACTTTGTTAATGGTTAAACAACAAGATTTTGTACATTTTCCTTTTCATGATATTTCTAATGATGTTATGTTTCATTCTGATAATAGTTCGTCTTTGAAAGAAGATGACATTATGTTGCACAAGGTACCTTTGGTGATGATCGGTGCAGAGAACGAAGTGTCGGTGCAAAGCAGTGCAAAAGTCCACGAGATGGAAAGGCATGCAAGCAAAGAGGGAACATAGTTAAACATGGGTTAATATTGGTTTCAGAATGGTACATTTGTATGGCAAGAAAACTTGGTTGGGAATCGGCACAAGTACAGGGTTCATTCAACAAAAATTCGCCATGTGAACAGTTGGCAAGGTGAATCTCATTTTCAGTCTTCTTTGAAGCTTGATCATTGTAGAGACAATATGATTTTTGCAAATTATAGTTGTTGTTCTGCAAATTTCAAGAATTTGCGTCACGACTTAGTAAATTTTAGCAACGGTCGGTCAGTGAATTCAAGGAACAATTTATCGTTTTATGAGAAGCTCAATTTGATGAAGTTAGGAAGATTTCAGTGGTTCAAAGTTGGAAGAGTGGAGAATCAGTCTCCTCATATTCATTTTCTGTAATCAGAGAGATTTTGTGGGTCCAAAAGCTTCCCATTTGGGAGGTGTGATCAGGTGATCATGTCCTAATTGGAGAAAATGCTCAAAATTTTATTTGCTTAGAATTGGTTGAAACTAGAACGATAGGAAAGGTCTCGTCAAAATGATCCTGTAGCCATGAACGGAACTCAAAACTGATACTCTATGTGGAAGATATTCAAGTTTGAAGTTTCTCGATTTCAGGGAAAAGCCCAAGTTGAATCAATTTGACTTTGAATAAAAAATTATTAAAAAAAGAATATTCCATAGAATATTCCGAGAACATTCTGTGCAGGCCAATCAAAGGGCGCCACGTGGCCTACCCGGAGGCTACCACGTGGCCCCAATACTTCAAACAATGGATTGTGTAAAATTATATATGGCATCGACGAGGTTTGAACCTGGGTCTGGGCGCTGCCAGCCGGGCAGCCCGACCGGGCGCTCTACAGTGAGTCTTAACTATGTTGGGTCACAACTTATATTTAAACCTTATGTTAAATTCGGGCGGGCCTGAAAGGGGGCTAGCCCCTTAGGGCCATCCCCCTCTAAAAGTGACCCATCGCTCAGATCCAAGAGCTTAACACTCTGGCGGTTTCAAACAATGTTACGGTTATGCAGATAGGTCACATGTAGCGGCGGCGGGTTTGGAAATTTAATGTTACAGTTTTAAAACTGTCAGTCCCATATAATATGTCGACACATGTGGCCACGTCCAGCTTAAATTTAATGCTAACCCCTGACCGCGCGGTAAAGTTGGCGGAGTCTGCCTTTTTAGGCGTGATTTCCATGTTTAGCGGGCTTAACTCCAGTTAGCCCAGATTTGGTGGAGTTTGTTCAGGGCAAACTGGACAAAACTTCAGTTGGACATAACTTTTGCTAAGAGAGTCCAATTGGAGCGATTTTTTTTTTTTGATTTTGGGTAATTTGAGCATTCTAGAGCCAATGGTGTAGGTTGCAGAGGCAATAGAGATCATATTAATATACTTTTTGGCAGAGAATATTGGAGAGCCATTAGGGCCTAAGGAGTGTTGGAGCTGTATTGGGCTATGGTTAACCTTTGGAGGTGAAAAAAAGCCTATATTTACTGTTTTCAGTGTTCTGAACTCATTTATACAGCTAGTTTTTCCTGTTTAGGCTTTCTTCACAATGTATAACTAATTTTTAGCATAATAAGAGCAAGGACATGCCCATTTGGGGGCCTTGGACCCGGAAGATGTAACCCAGGAGGGGTGAAATGCCTTATCATATGTTGTGTTATATTATATGACTTATTTGCTGTGTTTTATCAGAGTTAAAGATGTTAAACAATAAAAAGAAATAAGCCTCCTACACACAAAAAGACTCATAAATTCACCAAAAACATTTTGTTCCAATTGCAAAACATATTAAATAGTTTGCACACATAAGTTTATGGATAATGAATATCTTGCACCAACAAACAAGTAGTTTCATTTCCAAATCATTAGTGATTACTTCTATTATTTTTTTAGGCAGAGTCTGTAAAGGGCCAGAAAGCTTCGGGATCTCATCCTTTCTTTAAAGGTGACATATCCTGTAAATGCCCCTACAGTCCATCTCTGTATTAGAGATAAGAAGTTCTCACATTTTAGATCACTTCATATCGAGGATATTCCCTGAATGTTGGCGGATCCAACACCTTCAACTTTTCTGGTGCTAGAAGGAGGTAAACCAGTATTTTATGGATGATGAACCCACAACCACAACATCTCATCTTCTTATCAAGGAAACAACATTCAATACACCTCCCCCACTCATGTTTCTAAAGTTGGTGACTTTTTCCAACCACAACCCACTCAAACTTGTGAAATACCATATAATCAACTTCGGTCTATCTTTCCTATAACCATTCAGTTTGCAAAAGCAGTTGGATTGATCCCAAGAGTACTTATTCTTCCATATTTTGCACCAAAGAACAAAACTACCCCTACTGGGATAGTGGTTTCCTATCTTGAAGACGTAGTTCTTTCCACCATTGAATATCTAGAAAGTTATGTGGGAAACGCAGTAGAACCTCTAGTTTTTAGTGGTGGCAACAAAGTTAACCTCGTGCTCTTAAGCATAAATTTCTTCGGGTTGGGCAATGAGGAAGAAGAAGAAGAGCCATCAGAATCTGACAAAGAAGGGGAGAAGAGTGAAGAAGAAGAAATGGTAGACCAAGATTTGGATTGGACGACTCAGGGACCACTTTCCCTTCTGGGTACGTTGCACAAGATGCCAAAGAATTCAGAGAAGCTCCTAACGAAGTATGATCCTAATAAAAGAGTAAAGGACGAAGACCATCTGGACAACTTTTACCTACATCTGTAAACACCTGAGGTATGTCACGATGATTTTGCATGTATAATTTTCCCATGTACCTTGGATGGTAGAGAAACTATATTCTATCACAGCCTTCCGATGAACTCCATCATAAATTGGAGGGGGTTTAAGAAAGTGTTCCTTGAGAAATTTGCTGATGATAAGACCCCCACCATGTTATTGAAAGAGTTGGGTAATCTAAAGATGGAGAATAAAGAGAAAGTGAAAGACTTCAACCAAAGTTTCAATCATATTTTGAAACAATTTCCAGAAGATATAAAACCTCATGACTCCATCACTAGGGATTACTACACTTCTGATTTTCTAGCAAGCATTCCGCAGTTCATGAAGCGAACTGTGAAACCATCACTTATGGAAAATTATGAAGAGGCTATCGCAGTTGAGAAATACTTTCATGCAATTGGAGTCATCTCAGATGATGAACCAACAAAGGACTCCAAAGGCACGAGTAGAAGGTCTCAGGCCTTTGTAAGTAAGGCCAAAGAGAAAGAATCGTCTGATCTTGAGAACTTGACCCACATGGTTAATAATTTGTCAAATGATTTGGAAAAAATCAAACAAAGGTCAAGTGAGACCCCTGTGAGTGGAAAGCCTCCGTGATACAACTAGCTCGGGAGGATTACAAATTCAGGTAACAACAGTAACCAACCAGAAAAATATGCACAAAGCTCAAATGTTGCGCTGAATTTTGATAACATGGGAAACTTGGGCATGGAATTATACTATTCATATCATCAAGATTATGATTCTGAGAAAACATTCCCACAATGGAATCATGCCATGTACTCTCTTGCTATGCATCTTTGTGCACCAGCCCATAAGGGAATAGCGGAGAAACAACGTCTGAGTGACCCTTTGGCCTAACATTAGAACAACCGATATAACTTAAGAATCCAAGGGCCGCCCATTACAACAATGTTGAAAAAGAATAAAATAGAAGAAGCAATGTTAAGGAAAATCAGTCCGCCAGTCAACTCAGCACAAAACAATTAGATAAATTATGGGAAAGTAGTCCCAACAAAGAGTACTTCTGCAAAAAACAAAGACAATTCCATCGCTCCGGAAGTCACAAGTCAAACTATCTCCCTAGACACTTCGGCTTCTGACGACAACAAAACTGAAAGTCAACCCCAAGGAGAGCTGGTCAAGTGTAGTCGTGGCTCTATCAGCGTTTCTATTCTAAAACCCCGTTCTTTTCTCCACGTGGTCTACTTTCTCTTCCTCGGAATTTTATTTATCAAATTCGTGGAATTTTATAAACAAAAATTATCCACAATCTTTGGAAATTAAATTATATAATTGAACTCTATGTTAATAACCAACGCTTTTATCAAATGACTTTTAAATAGACCTTTGGTTCTGGCCCCACATACATAATCGATGGCCCAATCAAATGCTCGTACCGCACCTGGTTATCTTCCGCGCATCTTTATCAAACGATCACCATCCGATGGCTCCTTCCCAGATCAACAACATTCCACGATATCGCTCGACTTCCTTATATGGAATTTAACGTGCGATGGCGCACAACAACGACGGTATTTTGTGGGTTCACCTCACCACGTGTCGAATACTCTATGGAATCGCTCCCCAACCAGGAAATACCGCTTATCAGGGGAAGGCGGTGTGATATGGCAAGGTGGTTTCATCAATCCGCTCGCGGTTTTGGTACAGTGATTAACCACGGTTCACGTTGGTTTGTGTAATTGTTCGTATGCCTTAACTCAGGTTCACAACTCGGGTTTATTTCAATAGAGTTCGCCGATCGTTCGGTGGGGAGTTTCATAGTAATACAGACGGGGGAATGCGTTGGGATTAATTCACAGAGTTTATCCAAACAATTCATGGGAAAAATAGACAGAGAAAAGAGGAATTACTAGTACACAATCACCTCACGGTTAAAAAATTCTTCACAATTAACAGTTCGAGACAATTCAATGGCCAACGAGCACTGAAATTATTTAACTGGAAACAATTGTTAACACACAGATATTTTATTACAGAAAAGCTCTCTCTCCTTCTCTTCTCCCCCCTATACATCCGAAGAATACAAATTATATACATTACAATGCGTCTCTTCGGTTCCTCTGTGAGGACCGTTTTATAAAATCAAACGCCTAATTACAATTATTCAACTAACTGAACCATGCCAGATGGATTAACTGAACTATTTGGCTTCTACAACTCTAACTACTCTAAATGGTACAGTCAGCTGAGGTATTGACACCTAGCTATTACAGTTTAGATGATTTCGAACCCTCTTAGCCACACCATGTGGACAAAACCTCCTACATTGCTGGCTAGTGTCTAATTCCCCTGCATCAGACTCCCGAGGGAAATTTTCTTCATGGGCTCCTGTCCATGAGCTCTTCCACTGATCTGCCTATCTTCTGCAACATTCCTTCAGTCATCCAAGTGGCATCTTCCTCTGGCTTATCCTTCCATTTGATTAAGTACTGAAAGTACTCTTGTCCTCTGGTCTTCCTGAACACTCTTTTGTCCAATATCTTCTCTGGTTGCAATGGTTGCGTTGGAGGTAGCTGTTCTTTCCACTCAATCTGTCCCTTGTCTGCTGATCTTTCTCCTTCACCATCATCTTCATACTTGTACAAATCTGCAACATTAAAAATGGGAGATCTTCCAACATCAGGAGGTAATTCAATCTCATAAGCATTTGTAGAAAACTTTCTAAGTATCTTGCATGGCCCAATCTTTTTGAACTTCAATTTGTTATACTGCTTCCTTGGGAATCTCTCCTTTCTCAAGTGTGCCAAAACTAGATATCCTACTTCAAAATGAACTTCTTTTCTGCTCAAGTCTGCTCTGCTTTTGTATTTGATGATGCTGCCTTGTAGTTGCTATTTCACTTGTTCATGTATGGCCTGGATCTTTGAAGAAAATTCCTCACCATTTGCACTTTTTAGCTCTGCCCTTCCCAGATTTCTTAACTCTGATATTCCTCTGGGGTGCATTCCATAAAAAATATGGAATGGAATCTACCTTGTGCTCCTTTTTGGTGAGTCATTATATGCATATTCTGCCTGGGGAAAAATATGATCTCACTGATTGGGATGCTCTCCTGCAAGACTTCTCAACAAATTTCCCAGACTCCTATTCACTACCTCAGTTTTTCCATCAGTATGGGGATGATACACTGAGCTGAAACTCAGTTTGGTACCAAGTTTCTTCCACAGTGTCCTCCAAAAGTGATCCACAAATCTGGTGTCTCTATCTGAAACAATGCCCTTGAGCAACCCATGCAATCTAACAACTTCTTTGAAAAACAAGTTGGCAACATGGGTGGCATCACTAGTTTTATAACATGGAATAAAATGTGCCATTTTGGAGAATCTGCCCATTACAACAAAGACTGCATCATTCCCTCTCTGAGTCTTGGGCAATCCTAGAACAAAATCCATACTCATCATGTCCCAAGGCCTGTCTGGAATAGGCAAGGGAGTGTACAATCCTGCATTATGGCTCCTTCCTTTAGCATATTGACAGATTTTGCAATTCTTCACAAACTTATCCACTTCTGTTCTCATCCTAGGCCAGTAATAGAAGTGACTCAACTGATCATAGGTTTTATCAGTACCAAAGTGTCCAGCAAGTCCACCACTATGCTTCTCCTTAATCAAGTTTTCTCTCATAGAACACTTTGGAACACACAGTTGGTTTCTTTTGAATAGTAAGTCCTCCTGCAAGAAATTTTCCAGCCACTGGCTTCTATCTGTTAAAACAGGGTTACAACATGCCTCAAATGCTTCCTTAAAATTTGAATTTGTTTTGTACATTTTTTTGAGAAAATCCAACCCTACAACTTCAAAATTAGTTTCTTGAACAAGCATGTGCCTCCTACTCAAAGCATCAACTAATTTATTTGCTTGGCCACTGATATGTTTCAATTTTTTTTTAAAACATTGGAGATACTCAACCCATTTAGCATGCTTATGCTTCAACTTGGGCCGCTATACAATATACTGCAAAGCATGATTGTCAGAATACAATACAAATTCCATGGACATCAAATAATGTCTCCACTTTTTCAATGCCTGAACAATTGCAAAGAATTCCTTCTCATAAGAGGAATAATTTCTCTTGGTGTCATTTAGCTTCTCAATGAAATAGGCTACAGGCCTATCATCCTGACTCAACACAGCTCCAATGGCCTCTCCACTGGCATCACATTTCACTTGAAATGGTTTGATAAAATCAGGCAGGATCAAAACAAGCTTCTCAGTTATCTTTTTCTTCAAAAGTTTAAAATTTCTTTCTGCTTCAGCAGTCCACTTAAATGGATGTTTTCTCTTCTTTATTGTCTCAATTATGGGTGCATTGATCCTACTGAAGTTTCTTATAAACTTTCTGTAAAAACTAGCAAGTCCATGGGAACTTCTTACTTCAAAAACATTCCTGGGTGAAGGCCACTCCACAATTGCCTTAACCTTTTCTGGGTCCATCTTCAATCCTTCTGCGGAAAAAAAAAAAGCCCAAATACAACAACTCTTCCTTCATTAATGAGAATTTCTTTAAATTTATCAGTATTTTCTCTTGGTGCAGCTTCTTCAAGACATAATTGAGATGTCTCAAGTGTTCTTCTTTAGTTTTGCTGAAAACTAATATATCATCCAGATACACTATCACAAATTTACCAATTAATTCTTTCAATACTTCATTCATAAGTCTCATGAAAGTGCTAGGTGCATTTGAAAACCCAAAAGGCATTACCATCCATTCATATAGTCCTTCATTCATTTTAAAGGCAGTTTTCCACTCATCACCCTCTCTTATTCTAATATGATGGTATCCACTTTTCAAATCTATCTTTGAAAAATACTTAGCACCACTCAAACATTCCATTAAATCCTCAACTCTGGGCAAAAGGAATCTGTACATGATTGTGATCTTATTGATTGCTATGGAATCAGTACACATTCTCCAGCCTCCATCTTTCTTTGGGCTCAATACTGCTGGTACTGCACATGGACTCAAACTTTTTCTGATCAACCCCTTGTCCACCAATTCCTGTACTTGTCTCTTGATTTCCTCATTTTCCTTGGGAGTCATTCTGTAGGCTGCCTTATTTGGCAGATTTGAACCAGGGATAAAATCTATCTGATGGATGATATTTCTCACAGGTGGCATCTTATCAGGTAAATCATCCACAATAATGTCACAATAATTGTCTAACATCTCTTGGATTTCTACTGGAAAATCAAAAATCTTTGTAGAAGTAAGAACTACCTTAGGTTTGCAAACTAAAACAAAACTTACCTCTTCTTCTTCTATCTGCTGCAGATATTCCTTCCCGCTCAGCAACAAGGTCTTTGGATCAATCACTCTGTTGGATGGCTCTCCTTCTTCCATGGGTATCAATGTATGATGTACCCCATCCTTGAAGAACCTGTAAGTGTTCTTCTTGCCATCATGCACTGCTGCTCTGTCAAACTGCCAGGGTCTATCCAGCAGTATATGACACACATCCATGGGCATTACATCACACAGGACCTTATCTTTGTATTTTCCCATTTGCAGCTCTATCTCACACTGTTCTTTTACAACCAACTAGTTCCCTTTATGTAGCCAGGACACCTTGTAGGGAGTTGGATGCTCCCTTGTCTTCAACTTCAACTTCTCTGTCACCTCAGTGGAAACTAGATTGTCTATGCTGCCACTATCAATGACTAGCTGGCAGCATTTCCCTTTGACTTTGCATATGATCCTAAACAAAGTCTTCCTTTGTGCAGGCTCAGTGACCTCTTTGGCTTGCTTCAACAGGACCTTATTTACCACCAAGGACTCTCCCCTCTCTGGTAGAATTTCTTCTTCAATTTCTGCCTCTTCTCCATCCTGGGCAACAACAACATTTCTTGGACTAGCACCCACATTCTCTGGACACTCATAGTGCTTATGTTCCACTTGCTGACATGTATAACACCTCAACTCTCTACCCCTGCCTCTGTCTCTGCCTCGTATTCCCTTTTCTCTGTAAAAACCCCTTCTGCCCCTTGCATCATCCTCTGTAGATGCATTCGGAGGTGAGCTACTATTAGCTCCATCTCTGGGTGTAGTAGGCTTTCCTCTACCACCCTGACTTCCCTTTCCACGGAAAGTACCTCTCTTCTTGGCAGATTGTTTCCTCAGGAGTTTCTCCTCTACTTTCAAATCCATCTGATAGGCCTCTTAAACTGTCTTAGGAGACAGGAGACCAATCTCATCTTGGATCTCCAGCTTGAGACCATTCACATATCTGGCAGTCTTCTCTGGCGTGTCTTGGAATTTCCCAGCTCTTATGCTTACTCTGTAGAATTCCTCTGTGTATTCTTTTACTGTCAGCAACCTCTGTCTCAGGTTCTGCATTTTCCTATACAATGTTAGCTGATAATCACTAGGCAAGAATTTAACTTTTAGTTTAGTCATCATTCTGGTCCAGCTCTTGATAGGTTTCTTGCCAACTCTCCTCCTTTCTTCCTGCACTCCATCCCACCAAAGTGCAACATGTCCCTTCAGCTTTGTCACTGCAAACTTGACCTTTTTATCTTCGCTTATTTCTTCATAGTCGAATCGCTTATTTCTTCATTTCATTAATCCAGTCCACCAGCTCCTTTGGATTCAATCCTCCTGCAAAATTTGATACTTCAATCCTAGGCTTAACTGCAGACCCCAGAACAGTTCTGAGGAGCCTCATGTTAGGAGGAATTTCAACATTTTCTTCTGCTTCTTCTGTTTCAGGTTCACTTATGTCTTCAGGATCTCTGGGCTATCTTCAATCCATGGCATCCATTCTGGCCTCGACCCTCTGCAACATCCCCAACACCTCTACGTTGGCAACAGGTCTCCTTCTGCCAGCACCTCTACCAACTCGGATTGCCATGTCAGCTCAAAAACAACTCGGAAACAACAGCTCTGATACCAAAAATGATGGAAAAAAAACTGAAAGTCAACCCCAAGGAGAGCTGGTCAAGTGTAGTCGTGGCTCTGTCAGAGTTTCTGTTCTAAAACCCCATTCTTTTCTCCATGTGGTCTACTTTCTCTTCCTCAGAATTTTATTTATCAAATTCATGGAATTTGATAAACAAACATTATCCACAATCTTTGGCAATTAAATTATATAATTGAACTTTATGTTAATAACCAACGATTTTATCAAATGAATTTTAAATAGACCTTTGGTTCCGGCCCCACATACATAATCGACGGCCCAATCAAATTCTCGTACCGCACCTGGTTATCTTCCGCGCATCTTTATCAAACGATCACCGTCTGATGGCTCCTTCCCAGATCAACGACGTTCCACGATATCGCTTGGCTTCCTTATATGGACTTTAACATGCGATGGCGCGCAAAAATGGCGTTATTTTGTGGGTCCACCTCTCCACGTGTCGAATACTCTATGGAATCGCTCCCCAACCAGGAAATACCGCTTATCGCCGGAAGGCGGTGCGATATGGCAGGGTGGTTTCATCAATCCACTCGCGGTTTTGGTACAACGATTAACCACGGTTCACGTCAGTTTGCGTAATCCTTTGTATGCCTTAACTCAGGTTCACAACTTGGGTTTATTTCAATAGAGTTCGCCGGTCGTTCGGTGGGGAGTTTCATAGTAATACAGACGGGGGACTACGTTGGGATTAATTCACAGAGTTTATCCAAACAATTCACGGGAAAAATAGACAGAGAAAAGCAGAATTACCAGTACGCAATCACCTCATGGTTAAACAATTCTTCACAATTAACAGTTCGAGACAATTCAATGGCCAACGAGCACTGAAATTATTTAACTGGAAACAATTGTTAACACACAAAGATTTTATTACAGAAAAGCTCTCTCTCCTTCTCTTCTCCCCCCTATACATCCGAAGAATAAAAATTATATACATTACAATGCATCTCTTCGGTTCCTCTGTGAGGACCGTTTTAGAAAATCAAATGCCTAATTACAATTATTCAACTAACTAAACCATGACAGATGGATTAACTGAACTATTCGGCTTCTACAACTCTAACTACTCTAAATGGTACAGTCAGCTGAGGTATTGACACCTAGCTGTTACAGTTTAGATGATTTCGAACCCTCCTAGCCACAACATGTGGACAAAACATCCTACATTGCTGGCTAGTGTCCAATGCCCCCGCATTAGCTTCCCTTCCCATTGTGGACTATAACATAATTAAAGACGTGAAGAAGGTTTGTTCAAAAATTTCACTGTTTGAGTTAACAAAGATCACGAGCCAATGTGACATTCTCTTACACACACTTGGGAAATCCATCATAGGTATCAATTCCCCTTCACACAAAGTATTAGGTACATATTTTGGTTCCCCAGAATCAATACTTCATGCTTTAACAATGGAAGAAAACACTCTCTAACCTCCTTTGCTCTTAACATTTGAAATTTTCAACTTCAATGTACATAATTTATTGGTTGATTCCGGTGCATTAGTGAATGTAATTCCAATATCCATCGCAAAGAAAATCAATGCAAAATGGGATAGAA
This sequence comes from Pinus albicaulis, assembly GCA_034641835.2. NCBI lineage: Eukaryota > Viridiplantae > Streptophyta > Pinopsida > Pinales > Pinaceae > Pinus > Pinus albicaulis. The sequence continues at coordinate 556,915,978 of CM076574.1, forward strand.
CATATGCACAAATACTTCAGCTAAACAAGACTCTTGTCCACGCGGTTGGTGAACTCAGAGATGTGATCATTCGATGGAGGAGTTCCCCAATGCATAAACATAGTGATTGTGGACATACCAAAGGCATACAAAATTTTGTTAAGTAGAGATTGGTCAAGTAAGTTACGAGGATATTTTTCCACAGAATGGTCACACTTGTGGCTTCTGTATAAGGGCAGAAACAACCAGATTCTAATGAATAAGAAAGATACATGAAACATAATGTCACTCCTTTGAAAGGATAGAATGAACTAGTGGATTTTGCAGACCTTATTTTCAAAAATTTCTTCCTGGTGACACAACTGGGGTGTTATCTTGCACAACCATCCCCAGTCCCACCAGAAACATAGTTGGAGCTCCTTCCTAGTCCAACTGGTGCAAATGACCTTTGTACAACAAGTAGTAGTAGTAGCACTAGTACTAGTGTAGTTCATGATCCTTGTATAGATAAAATGGGTACTTTGTAATTTTATGGTTCTAATACACAGTAAGGCTCCAGAGCTAGTTGCATTTTAATAGATCTGCTGTAGAAAAACACTTGATCTCAAGTCACTTGGAATTTGAGTGCACAAAAAAAAAACTAAGTATGAGGCACTCATCTTAGGCTTACAAAGAGCCACTGGCCTCAAGGTTGCATCCTTAAAAGTAGTAGGTGATTCATAAATTGTGGTGTGACAGGTACGTGACACCATACATTGTATTTCACCTTATGTAAAGAGTTACCAACAAGAGGTATGGCGTTTAATTTTGAATTTCCAAGATTTTAATATTAGTTTTGTTCCAAGAGTGCGTAATGCAGCTGCAGATGCATTAGAAAATGTTGTTGCTAGGTTGTCACCATTGAGGGACAAATTTTCTATAGAAATTATTTAACCATTCATCACTGATAACGTCACTAACTTATGCGTTTTTAATGATGACCAACACATATTGTGCTTCATGGACAACGTTGATGTGTTCAAAGTCGCAACTATTAATGAGGAAGAGCATGAAAGGGCACTGCAAGATGAAACCAACTTGAGTAAAGGAAATCTCATCCCAAAGGGTGTGGTATCTTTAGAGAAGTTGTATGACCTGCATAATCTCTTCCGAGGACTTGTTAATGATGAAACCCACAATTCCACGTCGCACGAACATATAACTTGGGAACAAAAAAAGATCTGAAACATGCCAATATTGGTACTTTATTTACACCACAAGAGAGACAAGACTTTATCCGCTTATTCAATCAATACCAATATGTGTTCGTGTGGACATATTATGAGCTAAGAACTTATGACACATGAATCATCCAGCTTGTGATACCAATAAAAGAAGGGGCCAAGCCATTTCAATAGAAACTGAGAAAAGGGCATTGAATGCTTGAACCCCTCATTTAAAAAGAGCTAAAGAAGTTTATGGATGCTTGGATCATATACAAAGTGCGGAACTCCACCTGGGTGTCAAATTTTGGTCCATGTTAGAAAGAAATCCAGGGAGATCCGTTTGTGCGTTGATTTCAGAAATCTCAATCGTGTATAAATTTTAATAAAAATTATGTATTGCCTGGATTCCCCTGATCTAAAAATTATATGCCACTATTAAATACAGAATCACTTCTACAAAAATCTTTGTGGAATTTATAACACGATCGCCAATTGCAATATCAAGAAGAAAGATCAATCACACATAACACAGATGTTTTTACTGCGAAAGGATAAATCTAAAAACCCCACTATCATTTATTATGTATATATCTTGGATCATGAATCAATATCATAAAAAAATCTAATCCAAGAGCTCTCGGTACAATATACAATCGTCTCACACTGTCATACAAAAATTGGCAAATTCATGGGCAGATTTATTACCTCCAAACAACCTGCCTCCACTACGTAATCCAAACTGATAACAATCCCTGAATGAATGGAATCCTGCTTGCCTTGACTGCGCAATCCTCATGGGCACATCCAATGTATGTGTGGTTGCATGAGTGCACCCACTAATGTTACAACTGATAGTCAAACTGTCCCTTTCACCTACATCTCAACTGGGTCTCTACCGGATCTGACATGCATGTAGTTAACCGTAGTAAATATTCAGTTGCATGTGAGACCATTGATTGTGAATTAATTAAATAATTAATTCATTGATCTCTCACTAGTGTATCTTCAGTTACAACTAGCAAAAAACTCAAATTTCCTATAGTGAAATTATTTTCCACTTTAGTTAACTACTTCCAAGTGCTCATTGAGAATATATTATTGTTTATTTTCCAACTATTATTAAGGGATACTAATAGTCGACATGCATCTATAAATAGACATGCGATCTATAAATAGAACATCATCTATAAATTGACTTTTCTCATCATCTATAAATATAATTCCACCTAAAAATAACCTGAGGCTCCATCCTAGTGTAGGTGCATAATTTTCACTAGGATCTTTTTGTTGAATCTCAACACACCCTCTCAACAAGAAAGGGATTATCCTTCACCCCGATCCTATCTCTATGGTATTCGAATTTTCTCCTGGTGAGCGCTTTTGTCAGCATTTGCATCTTGTTCTTTCGTACGAATGTACTGAAGCAACATGATATTTCGCTGCAAAAAATATCTGATATGATGATACCAGATATCTATATGCTTAGATCTATCATGAAACACATGATTAACCAAGAGTCTAATGCAACTATGATTATCAAAATGAATCACTGTCGGATCTAAATGAGAACCAAACAAACCAACCAAGATATTTCTCATCCAGATAGCCTCACATGCAGCTTGAATTTCTGCCATGTATTCTTATTCCACCGAACTGAGTGCCACGGATCTTTGCTTCTTGCTGTACCAAGAAAAAAACTGTAGATTTGATACTAAATATCCCCCCTGATGTGATCTTTCTTTCCGTTGGGCTGCCTACCCAATCTGCATCTGTGAAGCAATGCAACTTCACCTCATCCATCTGTTTGTACCTTAAGCCATACTCAGATGTGCCCCAAAGGTATCTCAGGACATGCTTGCCTACCTTCCAAAAGAGCTTGGTAGGCTTAAACATTGCTTTACTTAGCTGGTTAACCGCATAGCATATGTTTGGTCTTCTGTTCACTAAATACATTAGCGAACCCACTAAATGTTGATAGGCAGTAGCATCCACTACCTCTCCAGATGTAGCATCCTCTTTCCTCCATTTTCCTGGAAGAGGAGTATCCATGGGTTTTCAGCCCTCCATGTGAAACTTACCCAGTATCTCCCTTGCATACTTGCCTTGAGACAAAAAAATTTCACCATCTTGCTGCCATATTTCCAATCCAAGTAAATAATGAAGGAGGCCTATATCCTTCATCTCGAACTCCTTTTCAAGGTCCTCCTTGCATGAGTGTATCAACTGCTCATCACCAGTAAATATTAAATCATCAACATAAAGAAAAATGATTAAAAGCTTACCATCCACCACAATTTGGTATAGGTTTTCATCCACCTCACTCTTGGTGAAGCCCAGTCTGGTGAAATAACTGTCTATCCGAGTGTACGAAGCACGAGGTGCTTGCTTCAGCCCATACAACGCTCTCTTGAGTCGGCACACATGTGACTCGCTGCTGAAGATCTCAAATCCTTCAGGCTACTCCATGTACACCTCTTCCTCAATGATCCCATTGAGAAATGCAGTATTCACATCCATCTGATGAATGCGCTAGACCATCCGTGCTCAGAGAGAAAGGATTGTCCTTATGGAAGAATACCGTGCAACAGGTGCAAAGGTTTCTTCATAATCAATCCCATTGATCTATGATAAGCCCCAAACCATAAATATGGCCTTGTATTTCTCAACACTCCCATAAGCAACTTGCTTTACCTTGTAGATCCATCTCGAACCTACCACTGAATTATCAACCGACCTTGGAACAATTTCCCAAGCACTCTTTCTGACATTGGAGTCATAATCCTCCACCATTTCATCTACCCACGTGGGCTCTTGCACTACTTCCTGAAAGGAAGATGGCTCAGTCACAATACATTTTCTCTGTAAATCGGTCAGGAGACTGTCTTTATCTGCGCTGTGAAGTAGGGGCTTCTACATTCCGCGCAGCATCAAGTCTCAGCCTATTAGCTTCTGTGATATGACTTCTGCTAGTTTTGATGTTTGGATTTGCGTGAGTGGACTCCTCCACTCCATGAACCTCCTCCTGTGGATGATCCACATCTAGATACTCATATTTGGGAACCAACAGTTCCTCCTGTGCATGCAAGTCCAAATCCCTCTCAAGCGACAACCGCATGGATTTCCCCTCATCGAATTTTATATCCCGTCACAAAACAATCATCTTACTGTTAGGAAAACACACATGATAATTATGGAATGTTTCTGTGTACCCCAAAAATATTCCAACTTCAACAGTAAGCTCCAGCTTCTTCTTGGCATTCTTGGTCACATGCACATAAACAGATGAACCACAAATATTAAAGTGAGAAACATCCATTTTCTTACCAGTGAAAGCTTCTTCAGGTGTATTCATGCCAAGTACTCTATGAGGACAACGGTTTTGCACATAAACCGCAGTGTTGCATGCTTCCGCCCACAAATGCGCTGGTAGGCCCTGATCATGTAACGTTACTCGTGCTGCACCCACGATCGTTCTATTCTTCCTCTCCGCGACCCCATTTTTCTGTGGGTTATGAGGCACTATGAGTTCTATTTGAATTCCTTCTTTGTTGCAGAAGTCTTTGAATTCATTAGAGATGTATTCTCCACAATTATTGCTACTTAGAGAATATTTCTCCACGAATGCCTTAAACTCACAGAACTTTGAGAATTTTTGATCCTTCTTCTACATGAAGAAGATCCAACATTTACAAGAAAATTCATTAAAAAAAAAACATAATACTTATGTTTTGCTGTTGAAGCAACCGAAAACGGTCCACACACGACTGTGTGAACTATCTCTAGGATCACTGAAGCACGGTTCTCCTTTTCATGAAAGGTGGACTTTACATACTTCCCCATGGTGTAGCCCTTGCACTAATCTAATTGAGCAAGTTTTCCCATTAGAAGTCCAATAGATATTTTTTGCATGAATTTCAAGGCTCCATGATGAAGATGGCCTAATCGCCTATGCCATAATTCACCCTCATCTCGGCTCACCACTTTTTCTGCCTTTCCCATCATGGAAGCACAACCATCTACCTCCAGCTTGTAGATATTCTTAACTTGAATCCCTATCCTCTTGGCTTGACCCATTTTTTTATGTCGTAGGAAAGCTTTTCCATCACTGAAAACAACGTCATAGCCTCTGTCCTCCAACATTGCGACTGAGACCAAGTTTTTCTTCAGACTTGGAACATGCATAACATATTTCAAGTGAAATGGTTTACCTGAATCCCTCTCAAAGGTAATGGTACCAATTCCATTCACACTATATCGTCCATTGTCACCCATCTCTTTATGCATTTGGAGATCTTTCTCCTCCAAGACACTGAAAATCTCCTTATCTCCCGTCATGTAGAAGGAAGCGCCACTATCCAAATACCACACTAATCGCAATGCACTTGACACCATGCATGCCATCAAAGAGAAGTCAATTTAAAATTGCGAGTCAAGGGTCTCACCAGCTGTAGCTCCAACAACCTTCTTGTTCTTCTTCTTTTGCAGGCAATTAGTAGCGAGATGCCCATGTTCGTGACAGTGAAAACACTTCACCTTGGAAAAATCAAGCTTCTTGCCTTTAGACTCAGATTTTGAATGGAATTTCTTCCCCTTCCCGTTCCTGCCTTGGCAGCCAAAGCACAATCCTCTTCATCATCATGCTTTGATGAAGAGCCATCTTTGGTGTTTTTCCTGAACTCCTCCTGCACTAGATCTGATCATAGTCGTTCCCAATTCGACAGTTTTTCCCGTCCGTTGACAGATTTTTCATAACTGTGCCAACTCTTAAGAAGTACCAAGAGAGCTAAGCTCACCAGATCATCATAAAAAACAATGATTCCCACACTCCTTATTTCATCCCGATAATGGAAAAACTTCATGAGATACTTTGGAATGTTGTCTCCCTTTTCCATCTTGATCTTCTTGAATTTATCTTTCAGCGCCAATTTCCTATGGTCGTTGCTACTTTGGAAAAGATCCGTCAAAACCTTCCACATAGAATATGGTGTGGCTTTCCCATGAAGGCTTGAGAAAATGTGGTCTCGTACACCTTCTAACATAATCCTTCTCACCTTTGCCACTTTCTTTTTCCATGCATCAAGTAATGCGACATCTGTTGAAGTGGGCTTAGGAACATCACTGTTGATGAATTCCTTCAAGCCATTATCTTTGAGCACCGCCTCCATCCTGTCCTTCCAGGAAATGTAGTTCGAGCTTCCCTCGAGTGCATACTCTAGCCGCAAGCCATTGAAATCCATTTCGATGTTTACTCAACTGTAGCACCAAGAAAATCTTTCTTCAAATTTGAATTCTTTCCACCAAAAAACTCAACTCCTGCTTTAAAATTGCAATCTTCTGTGCTCCGATACCATGTAGAAATTTTAATACAAATTATGTATTGCCTATATTCTCCTGATCTAACAATTATATGCCACTGTTAAATACATAATCACTTCTAAAAAAATCTTTGCGGAATTTAAAACACGATCACCAATTGCAATATCAAGAAGAACGATCAATCACACATAACATAGATGTTTTTACCGGGAAAGCATAAAGATAATAACCCCACTATCATATATTATGTATATATCATGTATCATGAAAAAATATCATAAAAAACTCTAATCCAAGAGCTATCAGTACAATATACAATCGTCTCACACTATCATAAAAAAATTGGCAAATTCATGTGCCAATTTACTGCCTCCACTACGCAATCCCAGCTGATAGAAATCCTTGAATGAATGGAATCATGCTTGCCTTGACTGCATAATACTCATGGGAAAATCCAATGTGTGTGTGGTTGCATGAGTGCACCCACTAATGTCACAACTGATAGTCAAACTGTCCCTTTCACCTACATCTCAACTGGGTCTCCACTGGATCTGACATGCATGTAGTTAACAATAGTAAATATTCAGTTGCATGTGAGAACACTGATTGTGAATTAATTAAATAATTAATTCATTGATCTCTCACTAGTGTATCTTCAGCTACCACTAGCACAAATGAGTTTAACTCACTTAACTGAGTTAAACTACTTTACAACTCACATAAATACACATCCAACTCTGTTACAACTTCGAATCACTCAGTTACAACCAAGTACACTTGCATGTCCCACCAACCAACCTTTGAACTCGAATTTCCTATAGCTAACTAATTTTCCACTTCAGTTAACTATTTCCAAGTGCTCTTTGAGAATAGATTATTGTTTATTGTCCAACTATTATTAAGGAATAGTAATAGTTGACATGCATCTATAAATAGACATGTGATCTATAAATATAACTCACACATACATCTATAAATAGAACATCATCTATAAATAAAATTTTCTCATCATCTATAACTAGACTTCCACCTAAAAATAGCTTGAGGCTCCATCCTAGTGTAGGTGCATAATTTTCACTAGGATTTTCTTGTTGAATCTCAACAAATCGTGCCTCTGACAAGGATAATAACCTTGTGCCATCCATGGAATTTTTTTTACAAATAATATCGGGGTCTAAATTTTTTTCTCTAATCGACGGATATTCATGCTACAACCATTTTTTGGTATCAGAACCTGGCAGACTCAATACCACCTTTCGAACGAAGTGGGGTACATTCTCATTTAAGTAAATGCCATTTAGTTTGGTCAATGATGGTGCAACCTTTCAATAAGCTATGGGCATCGCATTATGCGGATTGATTGGGCAATGCATAATGGCCTATCTTGATGGCATAAATGTGTTTTCCAAATAGAGGTCAGATCACATACGCCACTTAAAGAAAATTTTTGAGCTATGTTGTAAGTACGGGATATCCCTCAATCCCAAGAAAAGAATATTTGTAGTGTATGAGGGTAATATTTTGGGCCACATTATCCCTAAAAGTGCAATTAAGGTAGACCCAGACAAGGTCATAAAAATCACGCAGATTCCCTTCTCAGTGAACAAGAAGGCCATGCATTCCTTCCTATGGAAGATCAACTTCCTTCAGAAGTTCATCTCTGATTATGGTCATATCATAAAGCCAATACAAGAAATGGTGAAGAATAATGCTATTTATAGATGGGATAAAAGGGAAAAGGATATGTTTTCCTGTATAAAACAAGCTATCATAGAAGCACCCATGCTATACATCCCAAATTTCAACAAATATTTTTTTCTCTACACCTTTGCTTTTGACACATCTCTTGCCAATGTACTCATGCAGAAAGATGACTTGAACAATGAGCGACCAATTTATTTCATGAGCGCAAGTCTACAAGGACCTGAGCTAAAATACCCCACCGTGGATAAACATGCTTATGCAGTATATAATGCGGTGAAACACTTTCGACCCTATTTATTGAAAAATAATTCCATTATCTTTGTTCCGCACCCAACGGTAAGATCAATGCTTGTTTAACAAGAGTTGGTTGAAAGGAGAGAGAAATGGATGACTGGTTTGCAAGAATATGATCTAAAAATCAAGCCAGTTCACATGACCAAGTGCCATGGTCTTTTCGACTAGCAATAGAAGAAATGGATGAAAAAGAAGAAGATCCTTCAGGATGGGAGCAAGAAATTAAGATGTACACCATTGAGCGAACAACCCCCACTACCAGCACAAATCCTTGGTACACAAACATGCGCTAATACCTTGAGCACGACATTGTTCCCTCCCATTTTTCCGCATGACAGAAGAGGGCACTAAGGATTAAAGTGTTATCATACCAGTTGGTGCATGGGGTGCTTTTCAGAAAGCACCATAACGAAGTATTGCTCAGGTGTTTGGACACACATGATTCGGAAAAGGTAATGCGTGACCTCCACAACGGATCAGCCGAGGGACACTTTGCGAGAAATATAATGGTGCATAAAATCATGTGTGATGGTTTTAACTAGCCCATAATATTTAAATATGCTCATGCTTACGTTTGGAAATTTCCGGTCTATCAAAAGTGTGCTAACATAAATAAGTGGTCAGCCTCCCCACTGCATCCTATTGCGATGGAAGAACCGCTTCAACAATGGGGCTTAGATATCATTGGTGAAATATTTCCACATTCATTAAAGCAACACCACCATATTCTCACTGCTATAGATTACTTCACACAATGAATAGAAGAAGTTCCACTTAAATAGGTAATGATCAGGAGGTCATCGACTTCCTACGACAAAACATCATTTCCAGGTTTGGTGTTCCTACTTCACTTGTTTTTTACAATGAAATGTATTTATCATCGTTAAAACTTTATGAATTTGCATTGGAAAATGGAATTGTATTGAAGCATTCTGTTAACCACTGCCCTTAGGGGAATGGTCTTGCTGAATCCACAAATAAGAACTTCACCCGCATCACTAAGAATACCATATTCTCTGAGCAGAGGAATTGACACTCTACTTTGATAAATGCTCTATGGGCTGACCGAGTCACGCAAAAGACTTCCCTGAACACCTCCCCTTACTTCCTGGTATACTGAAAAGAAGCCATCCTCCCGCCCAACATATAATTTCCTTCTCTCAAATTCTCCTAGAAATCCAAATTCATGCCATGTCTGTTAGTGAAATGTATGATGGAAACCCTTCATAAGAGTCAAGAAGAAATAATGAAAGCCAAAGAAAAAATATTACTTCATCAAAATTGTATCAAGAGGTGGTTCAACAAGAAGTCTGCAGGGAAGAAAAAATTTAGTGTAGGTAACTTAGTCTTTAAGTGGGAAAAAGCCCATGAATACAAAGGAAAACACACTAAGTTTCAATCCCTATGGATTGGACCATTCACTGTACACGAGAAGCTTGGCCAACATACCTATCGCCTTCAATCACTCGATGAGAAGACTGACTCTATCCCTGTCAATGGACAAGATCTCAAACAATATTTTCAATGAACGTCAAGGGTTGTGCCTTACACTTGTACATGGTTTTATTTTTCTTTGTTTATTCTTGTTCTTGTTGTTTTCCTTGTTTCTTAGTTTCTTTCACCATGTGAATAAGTGTTGTCCTTTCCCATGTGATGGTTTCTAATATTGTGTGTGGATAAATCTAAGGAGCCTTGTGACACATCAACATTTGGTCCGTCTTTATTGTATTGGTATATATTTTGGAAGTTGAAGTTTTGACGGAAAATATGATCCATCCGTAAGGAGAGTTTTGGGAAAACCATGGACTCGTGTCTATTTGAGAAACCTTGTGCCCATATTCAATGATTTTTTTGGGTATTTTCATGGTTATCCAATTAGTAAAAAGGGATAATGGGAAAATATAAACGAGAAAAACTAAATTAGTGTAGCCTATATTCTTATCTGAAGGAACAACCTCTCCTGCTCTCAATAAGTCAGGATCCCTCTTCCACCTAAAATGAGTAAGTGCTAATGCAAAATCCTCTTTTAAAAATAAAATAAAATAAGTAAAGTTTAAAGAAGAGAAAGGATTCCCGCGCAAAGAGGTAAAGCAAGAAAATCCTTCGGGGTACTGTCTAGGCTTGCTGGTAGTGTAGAATTTTTTTTGTTCCTGAAGTGAGTGTGTCAGGGCACTGTACAGGCCTGCTGACAGCGGAGAAACACCAAAGATGAAAAACTTATACTATGATTATCTTAGACTTGTGATCTTTACTAACTTCCCCTACTTGAAACATTGGGATAAAGATGAATCCTTGTTGAGTTAAAACAAATTGGCATGATGGGAACTTAGTCTATTCACGGGGTAAATGGGGAAACCTAAGTGATCTGCATGATGATTCAATACTACCCAAAGAACCAAGGCCCTGCAAAAAAGAAGTGAACTGAGACAAATAAGTTGTAATTCTACCGACGTGTCAGTAAGTGTTGTAGCTTCTACAACCGCCCTCCAAAATTTTGGCCTATACAAAATTTCAGAGCCTTCCTTTGTATTTTTCATTGTTGTCACAAACTTTTAGGTTCATTTTGTTTCTTTTCTTAAAGTGTTGTGATCCCTTTCGCAAGATAAGAAAAGTGTCATCTTTTGGCATGTTGGCTGTCATATTGTATGTATGAGCTTGTTCTAATCATTCCAAGAGGTCACCTTTGTGAAAGTGAGTTTTTCTAACCTTGTAAGTATGTGTCACATTCATTTCCAAAGTTTTGAGCACCGTTGCACAAGTGTCGTCATGGTCGTCATAAAGTATATATTTGGCGCCGCACTTGTTGTAACTGGTTGTAAAGATATCACACAGAGGATATTGCTTTGTTTGTATTTCATGGATGATCTATGTTGTTTGAGTTGTTAATATATGTTAAATATGTGATCATAGTCAAAGTTCATCACTGTTCACATCGATCTCACCAGTCCCACACTTGGTAATTTTTCGGAAAAAATTCCCGACCGAAAAACTTATCTTCACTGGACCTCCCCTGAGCTGCACACTACAAATTATCCGACCTCAAGCTATGAAATTTCTGCTTGGTACTCCGTAGTGTAAATTACTTTCCTCCTAAGACTGCTCCATTGCGCATTTTTTGTGACCAAGTGTTGCCCTTGACCTTGAACCATAGAATTGCGCAGTTATAGCCTTCAACGTGGTTTGAACTATGCACTTTGCATCCTCAAGCTTCAAGATCACCCCCTAAGCCTTGGAAATATACACTGTGCAATCACCCATGCCTTCCTTGACACCCAAAACTACGCAATAAATTTTCCCAGTGCCCATCCTTGCAGCCTGTCCCACCGGCTCTGGAAAATTCGCAACAAAGTCCGAAAGCTAAAATTGAACTGAACACTGCATAGTCTCAAGGTGTAGGAATTTCCATTTCCTGCCTGAAATTCATAGCTACGCACTCACTAAGCCTCCTTGTCCAACTTTTCACTTGTTCTGTGCTCAATTCATGGATCATAATGCATCATGTTAGGATATGGGTTTTTGGATTGATATCGTCCCATCATGAGTGAATTGCAGAAACAAGAATTTCATGGTGAGATGATGAAGGAAGAGAAGAATGAGGGAAGCACGCTCAAAGACACTATTTTAGCTAAACTCACAAGATGATTGATCAAGAGACAACGAAAGGACACTATTTCGTGACCAATATCCAAGACTTGAGATCATTGAAGACTCCTTATCACCAAGACATGCAGAGGGTGAAAGGAAAGATCTTTCATGAAGAAACTTAACTCTCAGTAGTAGCAGTGGCTTGAAATTTCCATGTCATCAAGCAGTCCATGTCAGCAGTGTCATGTCATGTCATGTCATGAGTGGTCATATTCCACATCACTATTGTGTATCATGTCTATTGTAATCTAAATGTATTGTAAAGTGTAAATCCAAAGGACACACATGAATGTAAAGAGTCATGTAAGTTGAAAATTCATGGGAAACCAAACAGTTGTGAGGGTAGTCAAATATTCACCCTTGGTTATATATATCCCCTCATTGTGTGAGCAAAGGAATTTTCACCTTGGCTCCACCAACACAACATTAGAGAGGTAAGCTAGTTCTTTTGTGGAGCAAGGACTCAATCCAACACTCCACTATTGGAGCTAGTGATGTTCATTGTACATATGTGTCTTGGAAATTTTACTTAATTACATAATCCTTCTGAGGCTAGCACGTTTTGCATGCATGGACTATGAATGTTTGTAGGAATATTCTGAAGATGTTTGTATTTCATGTTTTCTTTCACATGTATGAAGACAGTTAAAATATTTCAGTTATTTTAGTGCTTATCTTGTTGAGAAAGTGCTGTAATGGTTGTCATTTCTGTCCCATCCTCGTGGGTATTCCACACAATATTAGGCAGATCTTTCTCAAATGTTGGTTTTAATGACCGTCAGATCCCTTTCGGACTATTGCGTTGGATGTTGGAGGATCCTTCAGTTCATGTGTGTCTCTTCCTGGGTGGTACTATTACCTCTCTCTTAGAGGATAACTTCTCTCTCCCCCCGCAGTAGAATAACATTGACATAATTGTGATTGGACATTCACTAGGCACACCCCCTTGCTTTTTGAAAGTACATCTGCATCCCTCTCTCTTACTGATAGTTAGAGCTGAAGAAAATATTTAATAATATGGAAACTGAGCCTTTATTCCAGATGGGACTCTTACACCAATGGTGTGAGGTCTAGTTGGGACTTCATATCGGGGAGATCCCCTGAATCTTGGAGTATACAACACCATTAAAAATTAACTATAATAATACAAATATTAAAGCTATCGATTAGAGGTAGTGGATAAACCATAAGAAAAATTTATATTATACAGATTAAATGATGAGTAGAGGTGCGGGTAATATTATTCACCTGTAGGTTTAAATATTTCAGGATGCTACATTTTAGCCCTACAAATTAATCATGAATATACAATAAAAAATGGTTATAGAATAAGAAAGATTGTAATTATTATTAATCTAAAATCCTAAACTTGAGATAATTTAACCAAACATAAGATATGAATGTTAACGCTCCTGTAGGGTTAAAAATCTAACTAAAATATAGCATAAGTATATATGAAATATATATTCCAAATATAGGAATGTCACGACAATCCTCATGTACATACAAGAATGGTCAAGATAATATACATAGACTAAAGGAAATAGAATAATTTAATAAATTATCATGTTAGGTTAGGGCTATGTTGTAGCTGCTACAACACCCTCCAAATTTTTTGTCTATACCCAATTTCAGAGCCTTCCTTGGTATTGTTTATCATCATTGCAAAATTTGAAACTCATTCCAACTATTTTCTTAGAGTGTTGTGTTCCCTTTTGCAAGTTGAAAAAGTGTCATATTTTGGAATGTTGGTTGTCGCATTATGTATATGAGCCTGTTATGGTGGTTCTAAGAGGTCATATTTTTGAAAATGAGTTTTTATAACCTTGTAAGTATCTGTCACACTCATTTCGAAAGTTTTGAGCACTGTCACATAAGTGTTGCCACAGTTGTCGCAAAGTGTATCTTTGATGTCACACTTGTCATAAATAGTCATAAATCCATTGCACGGAGGGGAATGATTTGTTCATAAGTCATGGATGATATATTTTTATTGAGTCATCAAAATATTCTAAGTGTGTGATCACAGTCAAATTTTTATCATTGTTTACGTTGAAATCACTGATCCCGCACTTAGCCATTTTCAGAAAAAATTCCCAACCAAGAAACCTAGCTTCATACGACCTCCCTGAGCTGTGAAATGTGTAGTTTCAGTCCTATATCTATGACCTTAATTCTTTGCACTGCATAATTCACAGTTCTCGCCTCTCAGTATTGTTGCACTGCGCATTTTCTATGCCCAAGCTCTGACCTTGACCTCCATAATTACACAATCATGTATCGCAACCTGGCTTAAATTGCACACTTCCCAATCACAAGCCTCGAGATTATTACCTAGGCCATTTAAATTCATAGCTACATAGTATCCCAACCTCCCTTTTCCCCAAGAACTGCACAATATTCTCACCTAGTGCCCATTCCCTTAGCTTGCCTCACTGGATCCTGGAAATGCACAATTTTCTCATTCAGTACAGTATGAAATACGTACTGCAAAATATTAGGGATCAAGATGCACCCTTGGATACTTAAACTGTGAAAATTCATAGTCACTAAGTCCCTATTACCAACCTCTCACTTATTCTTGGCTCAGTCTATGGATCAGAATGCACCATCTTAGACTAGAAGGTTTTTGGATAAATGTCGTCTCGTCATGAGTGAATTGTAGGAAAAATTACCCTATCATGTCATGGAAATATGAGGAAGAAGGATAAGGAGGGAAGCATGCTTAAAGACACTCTTGTAGCTAAATTAACAAGTCGATCGATCAAGGAGAAAACAAAGAGACACTAGTTTGCGACCACTATCCAAGAATTGAGATCATTGAAGATTCCTCATCACCAAGCCATGCAGAGGTGTAAATAAAATAATATTCAAGAAGAAATTAAAATTTTAGCAGAAACAACGGCTTGATATTTCCAAATCACCCAAAATTCCATGTTATAAGTGTCATGTCATGAGTGGTCATATGCCACATCACTATTGTGGATCATGTAAATTGTATTCAAAATGTATTGTAAAGTGGAAGTCCAAAGGACACATGGAATTTGAAGAGTCACGTAGGTTGAAAATTCATAGGAATTCAAATAGTCATGTGGGTAGTCAAAGAGTCACAAGGAGGATAAATAATCACCCCTTGGTTATATATACTCCCTCATTGTATGAGAAAAAGAATTTTTCACCTTGGCTCTACCCGCAAGGCATTAGAGAGATAAGCTAGTTATTTTGTGGAGCAAGGAGTGGCTCTAACACTCCACTATTGAAGCGAGTGATGTTCATTGTATAGATGTGTCTTGAAAATTTTACTTAGTAACAAAAGCGTTCATGGCCAACACATTATTCATACATGGATTATGAATGTTACAAAGACTATTCTGCGAATGTTTGTATTTCATATTTTATTTCACATGTGCTAAGGTAGTTGAACTATTTCGGTTATTTTAGTTCTTATCTTATTAAGAATGTGTTGTAATGGTTATTATTTCTATCCCATTCTTGTGGACTACTCCACAGGATATTATATAGACCTTTCTCATTTGTTGGTTGTAATTATCGTCACATCCCTTGTGGACTATTCCACTGGATGTTAGACGAAACCTTCTGGTTCATGTGTGTCTCTTCTTGGGTGGTACTATTACCTCTCTCTTAGAGGCTCACTTTTCTGCCCTCCCACAATAGAATAACCTTGACACAATTGAAACTGAACACTCACTACACATACCCACTTGTTTTGCGAAAGTTCATATGCACTCCTCTCTCCTGTTGACAATTAGAGCCAAGGAATATATTTAAAAATTCGACAACTGGGACTTTATTCCGGATGGGACTCCTACACCAAATGGTGTGAAGTCTAATTGGGACTTCATATAAGGGAGATCACCTGAATTTTGTTGGGTCTAGCACCGCCAACATTTTTTTGTACTATAAGGAGGGGAACCAATGTTTTATAGCTAGTAAACTGACCGACCTAAATTCCACTCTATATGGTAAAGGCTGTAACATTCCCAACACTTCCGCTCCGCACGTTCCTGAAACTGGCGATCCTTCTTAGCCCAGAAATGCATAACCTTACAAAATCACATAGAAATATATTCCAACTCTGCCCCATCACTCGCAATTTTACGAAAGCTATCATACTATTACCCGGAGTACACATAATTCCGTATTGTCTAAGAAATAATCCAAATACTCATACCGGGGTAGTAGTTTGAACAATTGAAGATTTGGTTCTTGCCACCCTTAAAGAGTTACCATACTCGGAGGACGATGAAGAAGATCAGGAACAACCTCCAACTTTCAACGGTGGTGACAATGAAAACGTGGTACTCTCAGATGATACTTTTTACGGATTAGGAATTGAAGAGGAGGAAAAAGATCCATCAAATTCTGATAAAGAGGAAGAGGGTGGCGACGAAGACATTGTAGACCAAGATCTGGATTGGATGACTCAGGGGCCACTTGAACTTCTAGGCGTTTTACATAAAATTCAAAATAATTCAGAAAATATCTTAATGAAGTATGACCATGATAATACAATGAATGCAAAGGCCCACTTGGAAAAATTATACCTACATTTGCAAAAAATTGAGGTACTCTATGATGATGTTGCATGTAGAATTTTTCCATGTACCTTGGATAGTAGAGAAGTCGCATGATATCAAAACATTCCTACGAACTCCATCCAGAATTGGAGTGGGTTTAAGAAAATATTCTTTGAAAAATTCACTAATGATAAGACCCCACCATGTTATTAAAAGAACTAGGTAATATTAATATGGAGCAAAAGGAGAAAGTGAAATATTTAAATCAGAGGTTTAACTGCATCTTGAATAAATTTCTAGAAAAAATGAAATCTCATGACTCCATCACTATAGATTACTACACTTTTGCCTTGCCAACAAGCATTACACATTTTTTGAAGCAAATTGTGAAACAAAATCTTATGGAAAATTATGAAGAAGCGATTGCGGTTGAAAATAATTGTGTGCAATTGCAGTCATTGTAGGTGATGAACCCATGAAAGACTCCAAAGACACAAGGAAAAGGACTCATGCCTCCATAAGTAAGTCCAAAGAGAAAGAAACTTCCGATCTTGAATGCTTTACCCGTCTCATAAAGAATCTGTTAAATGAGATAACATAGCTGAAACAAAGGTAAAGTGAGACCACCATGAGAAGAAAGCCTCCCAAATTGAACCGGTTTAGAAGGACTACAAATTCTGGCAGCAACAATAATCAACTGAGAAAGTCTACGCAAAGCTTGAATGTCATGTTGAATATCAAAGTTTTTGGCATGAATACATACTGTACATACCATCAAGTATATAATTCCAAGAAAACATTTCCATAAAGGAATCACACCATGGAATTTATTGCTATGCATATTTGCAATGCAGTACTTGCTGATGAGTAGACCAAGCCTGAAGAAGAATAGGAAGAAACAGCTGCAACCGAAGATACTCTAAGTGTGGGGCATGCAGTAAACATGTTAAATTGCATACTCACAACCCAAAAGAGCACAACTGAGAAACAAAATCTAACTGACCCTCTCACCTAGAAGCAGACTAACCGACAAAATTTGATAAGCCAAGGGCGAAGCACTAAAATAAAAAAATAAAGAAAGTTTGTTAATAAAAATTAGTCTGCCCATCAGTTTAGCAAGCAAAAATTAGAGCAAGTATGGGAAAACAATATCAACAAAAATTACTTCCGCAAACAAAAAATATAAAACCATGAAGCCATAAGTTACAAACCAAGTCATGCCCCTAAACACTTCGACAATCCTTCCCACTATATATTACAACATAGTTGAGGACATGAAGAAGGTTCATGCGAATATTTCAATGTTTGAGCTAACAAAAATCACGAGCCAACGGGGCATCCTCAGTCCACTACCGGTAAAATTTTCCTCTTTAGACAAGGGATCATGTACGTCCTCTGGTTCCCTCAAATTAGTGCTTCATGCTTTAACAATGGAAGAAAATACACTCTGCCCTCCGTTTCTGTTAACATTCAAAATTTTCAATTTCAATGTACATAATTGCTTAGTTGATTCAGGTGCATCAGTAAAGGTAATTCCATTATCTGTCGAAAATAAAATCAATGCAAAATGGGATAAAACAGATGCACAAATCATTCAGTTGAACAAGACTCTTGTCCATGCAGTTGGTGAAATTAGAGACATGATTATCCATCTATCATCCGATAGTCGAGTTCACCAATGTATAAACATAGTAGTTGTGAACATACTAGAAGCATACATAGTATTGTTGAGTAGGGACTTGTCCAAAAAGTTACAAGGGTACTTTTCTATAGATTGGTCACACCTATGGCTTCCTTATAAGGGTAGAAACAATCAAATTCGAGGGAACTCAGAGAGGTACATGAAACATACTGTCACTCCCTTGAATGGAAAAAATGAACCAGTGGCTTTTGCATAACTCATTTTTGGAAATTTATTCCTGGAAACTCAACTGGGGTGTCACATCCATCCCTAGTCCTACCAGAAACATAGTTGGAGCTCCTTCCTAGTCCGACTGGTGAAAATGAGCATTGTATAGTTACTAGTAGTAGTATTAATAATAGTATTAGTGTAGTTCGTAGTACTTGTACAGATGACACGTGGAATTTGTATTTTTATGGTTCCAAAAAGCAGGAGGGATCTAGAGATGGTTACGTTTTGATATACTAGTTGTAGAGAAAAAAATTGATATCTATCTGCTTGGAATTCGAGTGCACAAACAACACTACATAATATAAGGCACTCATCTTGGGATTGCAAAGAGCCATCAACCTCAACATTACGTTCATAAAATAAGTAGGTGCTTAGAAATTGTCATACAATAGGTACACAATACTATACATTGTGTGTCACCTCATCTTAAAAGTTATCAACAAGAGGTATGGCGTTTGATTTCACATTTCCAAGATTTTAACATTATTTATGTTACAAGAACGCGTAATGCAGCTGCAGATGCATTGAAAAATGATGATGCTAGGTTATCATCGTTGAGGGATAGTTTTTCTGTAGAAATTATTTATAAACCATCCGTCCCCGATAATATTACAAATTTACTCGTTTTTAATGATGACCATCAGATACTATGCTTCATGGAGAACACTGATGTGTTCAAATATGCAAAAATTGATGAAGACAATCACAAGAAGGAATTGCAGGATGCAACCAACAAAAGTAAAGGAAATATCATGCCAAAGGGCATGGTATATTTGGAAATTATGTAGGACCTGCATAATTTTTTCCAGGGGCTTATCAATGCTAAAACCCACAGTTCGACGCCGTCACACGAGAAAATTAATTTGGGAACAAAAAATGATCCAAAGTATGTCAATATTGGTACATGATGTACACCACAGGAGTGAAAAGCCTTTATCCACTTATTCAATTAGTACCGAGATGTATTCGCGTGGACATATGATGAACTTAAGAATTACTGCACACGAATAATCTAGCATGTGAATATGATAAAATAAGGGGCCAAGCCATTTCAACAAAAAATGAGAAAAGTACATCCGAAACTTGAGCCTCTCATTCAGAAAGAGTTAAGAAAGTTTCTAGATGCACAAAACATGTATAAGTGCAACATTCAAATTGGGTATCAAATTTGGTCCCAGTGAGAAAGAAGCATGGGAAAATCCACTTATGTATTGATTTCAGAAATTTGACTCGCGTCTTGAACAAACAAAACTACCCTGTGCCGTCTATGGAATAAATACTACAAACAATATCTGGTCAAAATTGTTTTCTTTGCTATATGGATACTTGGGATACAACCGGGTTTTGGTCTCAGAGTCTGACAGACTTAAAACCACTTTTCTCACGAAGTGGGGCACATTTTCATTTAGGAAAATGCAATTTGGGTTGATCAATGCTAGTGCAATATTCCAACGTGATATGGGCACCACGTTTCGCAGGTTGATTGGACATAGCATAATGGTCTATCTCGATGATGTAAAATTGTTTTCCAAGCAAAGATCAAATCACATTCATCACTTGAGTAAATTTTTTGAGTGATTTTGCAAGTACGGGATATCTCTCAATCCCAAGAAGAGCATCTTTCCAATGTCCGAGGGTATTCTCTTGGGAAAAATCATTGCCAAAAGTGGGATTAAGGTAGACCCAGAGAGGGTAAAAGAAATCACGTAGATTTCCTACCTAGTAAACAAGAAGGATATGCAGTCCTTCCTGGGGAATATCAATTTCCTTCGCAATTTCATCTCCGACTATGCTAAGATTGTTAGGCCAAAACAAAAAATTGTGAATAAGGACACAATATATAAATGGGATAAAAGGGAAAAGTATTAATTCTCATGTATTAAAAAAGCTATCACAAAATTACCAACATTATACAACCCATATTTCAATAAATATTTTTTTCTCTACACCTTTACTTATGATACGTATCTCACCGCTGTCCTCACATAAAAGGATGATGTGAACAACGAGTGACCTATCTCTTTCATGAGCACTAGTATGCAAGGACTCAAACTTAAATCCCACCATTGACAAGCAAGTTTATGCGGTTAAACACTTTCGACCATATATATTGAAAAATCACTGCATTATCTTTGTCTCGCACCCAACAGTCATATCATTGTTCGTTCAACATGAGCCATGTGAAAGAAGAGCGAATTGGATGAATGGTTTGAATGAATATGATCTAGATATTAAGCCAGTTCACACAATCGAGGGAACAAGTATTTTTTGTCTAGCGACATAAGGAGTGAATACAAAGGAAGAAGAATATCTCTCAAGGTGGGAGCAAGAAATTAAAAAGTACAATACCGAGTGACCCTTCCCCACTACTAGCACAAAGTCTTGGTACACTGATGTGTGCCAATACCTTGAGAAAAACACCATGCCCTCACATTTTTACGCACAACAGAAGAGGGAAATCATACTCAAAGCATTATCCTACCAGTTGGTTTATGGGGTGCTTTTCAGAAAGCACCATAACAGTGTACTGCTCAAGTTTTGGAAGCACACAATTCAGAGAAGGTATTGTGTGACCTCAAAGACAGATTAGCTGGGGGACACTTTGTGGGAAACACAACATCACACAAAATAATGTGGGCCAATTTTTATTTGCCTACAATATTCAAATATGCTCATTCTTACACTCGTAAATGTACGATCTATCAAAGGTTTGCTGGCAGAAATAAGAAGTTAGCTGCCCCATTGCAGGCTATCATAGTGGAAGAACCTTTTCAACAATGGGGCTTGGATATTATTGGAGAAATTTCTCTGCATTCATCAAAGAACACAGCTATATTCTCACTCCTATATATTATTTCCTGTGGTGGAAATAAGCAGTTCCGATCAAACATGTGATTGATCAGGAAGTCATTAGCTTTCTTCAACAGAATATCATTTCCAAGTTCTAAATTCCTACTTCACTTGTTTTTGAAAATGCAACATATTTTTCATCGTTAAAACTATGTGATTTTGAATTAGAAAATGGAATTATATTGAAACTATTATGCTAATTATTATCCTTAGGGGAATGGTCTTGCTGAATCCATGAACAAGAACCTAATACACATCATTAAGAAGACCATATTATATGAACAAAGGAATTGACACTATTATTTAGTAAATTCCTTATGGGATGATCGAGTCATGCCAAAGCCCTACCTGAGCACCTCCCCTTACTTCCTGGTATACAAAAAAGAAGCCATAATCCCACCCAACATCTAATTTCCTGCTCTCCAACTCTCACAAGAATCCCAAGGCAAGCCATGCATGTTAGTGCAGTGTAGGTTGGAAATAGGAAGAAAGGTTGAGAGCTAAAGAGTTTTTTTCACTCCATCAGAGTCATATCAAGAGGTGGTTCGACAAGAAGTCTGTAGGGAATAACAACTTTAGTGTGGGTGACTTAGTATTGAAGTGGGAAAAAGACAATGAAGACAAAGGAAAGCACACTAAGTTTCAATCCTTGCATATTAGGCCATTCATAGTGCATGAAAATATTGGTCAACACACTTATTGTCTTGAATCACTTGTAGGTAATATTGAATATCTTCCTATCAATGGAAAAAAATTGAAATATTACTTTCGATGACAATCAGGGGTTTCACCCTATACTATGTACATAGTTTTCTTCTTTTATTGTTGTTATCTTTGTTTCTTGCTTGTTTGCGTTGTGTGAATTAGTGTTGTCCTTGTACATGCTTTTGTTTATGAGAATATGTGTGGATGAAGTCTAAGGGAGTCTTGTGACACTTTAACATTTCTCTAGCCTTCGATCCATCTTCCTTGTGTTGGTTATGTATCTTGGCTGATGAAGTTCCAACGGAAAATATGATCCATACATAAAGGAACGTTTTGGTCAACCCATGAACTTGTGTCTGTTCGGGAAACCTTGTGCCTATATTAGGTTCTTTATGTTTTGGTGTTTCCATGCTTATATAATTAGTATAAAAGGAGAAGGGGATAAAATATAAATGAGAAAAACTAAATAAGAGGTTTTTATATGCTTCTCTAAAGGAATAACCTCTCCTTCTCTCAATAAGTCGGGATCCATCTTCCACCCAAAATGAATAAGTGCCAATGCACAATCCTATTTAAATAAATAAATAAAGGCGAAAGAAGAAAAATTCTTCCTGCTCAGAGAGGTGAAGCAAGAAAATCCATCAGGTTATTGTTCAATCTTACTAATATCAGAGAAATATTTGTGTTCCTATAGTGATTCTGCTAGGGTACTTTCTAGGCCTGTTGGCAGTGGAGCAACACCAGAGATGAAAAATTATACTCTGAAAAGATTAAAATTGTGAGATTCACTACCATTCCTAACTCGAAACATTGTGATAATGATGAATATTTTATTGAGTTAAACCAAGAGGGAATTATGGGCGACTACGTCCATTCACGGAGTATGTGGGGAAACCAAATTAATCTGCATGATGGATCAATACTCCCCAAAGAACCAAGGCCCTACACGAAAGAATTTAACCAAGACAAAGAAGCTGGAATTCTTCCAGTGTGTCACCAAGTGTTGTAGCTGCTACTGATGAGCTCCATCATTAGACATATTTGGAGGGGTTAATAGTCACCTTTTTTCCTTCTTAGATCTCTTTTTCTTGCATTTTTATTATTATTTGGTTTTACGATGCTAGTATAGGTGGTGATTAAGGATTACATAATCTGAGTTCATAATATGAGGTTGAGTGCAGAAAATCATGATTTATTAAGAATTTTTAATAGGATTTTATCATAAAGACTTGGAGGAGACAACAAGGAGAAATTATTGGAGGATTTTCCACCCTCCTTAACTCTCAAAGGCAACCAAAGGATCCCAAATATTCTCTCTAGAAGTTTGAATTTCAAAGGTAGCCAAAGGATTCCTAAGGATTCTGTCCAGCAATTCGAATTCCAGAGGCATCCAAGCAACTCAAAGAGGAGTGCACTCAATATTTGTTTACTTGGAGTCAAGTGGACTCAATGAATATTTTCTAGGGAGTTGTTGGTAGCTTCCCTGTAGAATAAATAGAGCAGAGATAGAGCTAGGAAGAGTTAGTCGATTGTAGTTGAAATTTTTTTGCAAGCTATTGAGCTTTTTATTATTTTACTCAGTGATCAAAGTTTCAGAGATGTATGAGGTTATTCTTTTATGAAATAAGCAGGCTAATTTCATTCGACTGATTTAAGTTTTAGAGAGCTAGGCTCGTGGGTTAGGTCACAATCCATGTGCCTCAACTTCTCTGCTGTTTTCATTATTTCCTTTTTGTCATTTAGCTAGTTTTTCTTCTGCCATTTAGTTAGATCTGCTTATGATAATTTCATTGCTGCTTAGTCTTTGCTTTCAGTTTGATGTTGTGGTTTTTCATTTGCTTGTGAGTAGCAGAACAGAGGATAAAACTATAAAAGCTGTGGATCTACACTTCCCTTCTCATCTCGTAAGCCTTCCCACAGACCAAAAAAATTGATTTCTGTTCACTATTTTCATCTTTGCGTTTCGCCTTCAAACCTTGATTTTACACCTCCATTCCCTCCTGTTTTCCTCTTATTTTAACTGTTGCACCCACCTTTTTCCCCTAAAAGCACTTAAAACCTTCAACCACCTTATTCCTTCGTTTCTATTGGTTACGGTCACCTTACTCGTTTTAACGCAAAAACGTTGGAAAAACCATCAAAGTTTTCCTCCGCCTTTACTCCTCGAAATCCCCGCTATTGTACTTCTCTCATCGCCAATCTCAGTTTTCATTTGGTTCGCTTTAAGAGTTACCTCTCTTTTGCCGATTACGATATTGTGATATCACATATCACATATGTCAACCTTTTCGTACGTCGCACCGTTTCCCTCTTTCCTTCAAGACTTATCACTCACGGTTGCCTTACCCTTTTCTAATGCAAAACGCTTGAAAACCATTAGAATTAGACCTCCGCCCATTTATCTTCGAAACTCTCGCTCGCTATACCTTGCTCCATCGCAAATCATATATCACTTGTGATCTTTGTTAACGCTCTCTCATTCCAAGCCCGAATGCGATATCCCTTTCTACTTCCCTTCACTGCTCGTTTATTAAAAACAACCAAACACATTAGAAACCACATTTTTTTCCCTTTCGACTTACCATCGCTCCTCATCGCAGATCACATCGTTTTCCCATTTCATTTAAGACTTACCGCTTCCAGACGCTGATTGCAATACTGCGATCGTGCTCCGTTGCTAGTCGCACTGCCACGTTACCCATCGAAACCGCACTCCGCACCTTTTCTTGTTTATTTAAGAATTACAGATCCAAACGCCAATTCGAAAATCTACCACATCGCAAATCGCCTTTCGCAGTTTTTTATTTGTTCCTGTTAACCTTTACCACTCCAACCTTGCAACATTGCGATTGCGATATCGCAGATCGCATATCGCACCTCTATCTGCCAATCATAACTCCGCCATCGCATATTTCAATCATTCCGCTCCAAAATAATCTTGGCTCCATATCATAAGGTTTTGTAAGGCTTAAAACCCCGCTTTCCCCTTCTAAGCCCTATTTCATGTGTTAAGCCCTACATTAGCCTCTTTAGCTCTTTTCTTTCCTCCAAGCTGCAAAATCAACACTTTTTCAATTAGGATTGAGTCATGGATAACTTAGTTGCATGGGTAGAAGCATGGTAGATAGATCATAGGTTAAATAGAGTGCATTTAGCTATTTGGCCAAGTTAAGTGTGGTTTGGAACTAGTTTCCTTTCTCCCATTCATTTTCAGCAAGTTAAATTAGTTTCCTTTCTGTCATTTCTTTTCTGCAAATTAAATTAGTTTCATTCTTGTCATTTATTTTTAGAAATTTAGTTTAGTTTCCTTTTTGTCATTTCCTTCTAGAAATTTACTTTCCAGTTCTTATCATAGTTTAAAAAATAACACCCTTTCGTAAAGTAGAAGAGGATGACATGAACATATTGCATCTGCTGTGTATATATCACTGTCACCTCCAAGTTTGTACAAACCCCGGCTTGATAAAGTAAATTAAGGAAGCCCCTGGGAGTTTCAACACTCTTGGTGCAATACCAGGGCTCAACACTTTCTGGTGCCATTGCCGGGAGGTGTCTAGAAGATATTTTAATTTTGTTTTAGAATTATTTTTTGCTTCCCTTTCTTTTCCTGTCATTTCATAAATAATGAAAAAAATCCAAAAATATCTGAATTTCATGCCTCGTAGGAGTAGGAATACCCAAAGACAAACCTTACCCAAAACCCCCACATCACCTCCTAGCCACCCTTCACTCTTCTTTAGTGGCACTGAGATTGAACCCCCTATACGAGAGCCTTCTGAATACTTTGAGGATCCTATTGGGGAAGAAGAAGAAGACCTTGTTTCAACTGAGGGACCTACTTCACCTATCTTAACCATGGCTGAGACGTAGAGAACCTTTCCCATAATGGAGGTAGATGGGGAAATTAAGATGAAAAACATTAGCCCTCAGCTCTCCCACACTTTCATGGACTCACCTCTGAGGAGATTGACACATTCATGTTTTAATTTGCTGTTGTTTGCAGGACTTATGACTACACCTCTAATGATCAAAAGTTGAAGCTATTCCCATCCACTCTTAAGGATGCAACCTTGCGCTGGTTGATGGGTCTGCCTAGGGATAACATCATTACCTGGGCATAGATGGAAGAGACCTTCAACAACAAATATAGAGACTACTGTAGGTCCAAGGAAACTAAGGATGAAATATTTAGGATGACTCTAGGACCTGATGAATCCCTAGAGGACTATGAAGAGAGGTTTCAATTAAACTATAAGAGAGCCAATTGTACTCTTGATCATGCATCACTTAAACTTGTACTTCTTTGAGGGATCAGTGAAGAAATGATATAAACCTTGAATATTCTATTAGGAGGATATATCTACCAAAAACCCTATGAAGCAATCAAAACTATATTCCGGAACCATTCTAGGGCAATTAGGAAGAAGGGAAGAGCTACCCAAAGTACATCCAATACACCTTCCTCTTCAAAATTCAGAAAACATGAGATTGGAAACATTATAGAGGAATTCAAGAGTTACATGCTGCAGATCTTTGCTTTGAAAATGGACACAATGTAGGTCAAAAGGAAGTAGGAGGAAGTAGAGAGAGCCCTGGCCATTTTTTGTCCTATATGTACCAGGAAACACCCAAGAAATGAATGTCCACTAAATGTCATAGAGGTTTTCTTAGTCTTTGAGGAGAATCATGCCATAGAAAACTGTCCCTCCTTACCTGAACTTAAGGCTATATATCAAGGTGGGGAAGAAATGCCAGAGCAACTCTGTTTCATCAACCAGAGAAGGCCTCAAGGCCCTCAGCCATATCAACAAGGTATGCAAGGTGCACCTTACTCTTACTATCAAAACAATCAGAGTGCACCCATGCAACCTTCATACACCCCCACTCCTCCATCCTGGTCTACACATCCTATTTGGCCTTACAATCGTTCATATCATCCTTGGCCAGTAAACCAACCATTCCAGCAGTATGTTCCACAAAAACCTTAGTGGAACAATCCATCCCAAGGGTGGAGGCCTCAACAAAATCAACCACCTCCTCTAATGCCTCCACCCCAACCTCAACCTCAGCTTACTCATGCTGCTCCACCTAGGCTACCTACAACTGCACAGCCCAATCCGAAATCGAACAATAGACAGACACAACAGGCTCCCAGTGGAGAAACATTCTATCCATCTTATGCTGTGTAGATATAGGAGGTTAATCTTAGGTTGGGAAGAGTACTCCTAGACATCCATCCTCCATCTCCACCTGTAGAGGTTGAGGAGGAAAAGGAAGAAGGTAACAATCAGATCCAACAACCTCCTTTTCCTAAGTGCTTGATCCACCCTAGTCAGCACACCCCTGAGGAGACTGAACTATTAGGAGAATTGGAAAATTTGTGTGTAAAGATACCACTTCTCCAGGCCATTAAGAATGTCCCTGTCTACAATAGGCTCATCAAAGAAAATTTCTTTAAGAAAAATGGGGGAAGGAAGAAAGATACCCCCACCATCAATGTCGTAGGATAATTGTTTGACCTAATGCTGGGAAGGGTGATATTTCCAAATTACGTGGACCTTGGTAGTCCAATTGTTGATGTGCATGTAAATGGTGTCATAGTCCCCAACACTATGATTGATATAGGGGCTGCCATCAATGTCATGACCAAGGAAACTATGTTGAAAATTAATCTTCAAGGGACTTTGAGGAAAACCACAACAATTCTGAAACTTGCAGATCGATCCACAGTAACTCCGGAAGGAATTTTTGAGGATGTTATGGTTACCATTGACTCTTGGGAGTATCCTATATATTTCCTGGTCCTACAACCAAAAACCAAGTTCAATGGTTATCCCCTCATCTTAGGGAGACCTTGGTTAGCCACTGCAAATTATTCTATTAGCTGTCAGGCCGGAAACATGACTATCAAAAGTGGACCTTTATCTAAAAAGATAGTGTTATATTCTCCAGCCTAGCCTTCCATTGATCATGATCTCCCTATATGGTTGGAGGATGAAGAAGATGAGTTATATAAAACTTCCCCTATGTGTACCATAAATGTTATTCTTAGATGGGGGCAGCTTGATGAATATGAACTCATCGACCATGCCATTCAAAACCAATCCTCCATTAACATTCCTCTCGAAACCTTAGTCAAAGAGTTTGAAAGCCAACCTTGGATGGAAGTGCACTCCATTGAGTCAACCCCTGAATCCACCAAGGCTATTGAGTTTGGCCCATCCAAATCTCTGAAAATCAACCCAAACCTCTCGAATGAAGAAGAGAAGCAGCTGTGCCAACTTTTGAAAGAGAATCTAGATGCATTTGCTTAGGATTACAAAGACATGAAAGGGGTGAATCCTTCAGTGTGAAAACAACATATTTACATCAAAGAAGGATGAAAGCCCTGAGACAACCCCAAAGAACAATGAACATGGCTTTGAAGGACATAGTCAAAGAAGAGCTGCAGAAACTATTGGATGCAGGGTTCATATATCCTATATCTGAAAGTGAGTGGGTATCTCCTCTTGTCTTAGTCCCAAAGAAGAATGGGAACTGGTGAATTTGTGTTGATTATCGAGAACTTAACAAAGCCACCAAGAAAGACAATTTCCCTTTGCCCTTTATAGACCAAGTCCTGGATGGCCTTGCGGGGAAGAAGTTATTTTCCTTCTTAGATGGGTTCAGTGGGTATAATCAGATTCAAAGCAACCTGGAAGACCAGGATAAGACTACTTTCACCTGCCCTTGGGGTACCTTTGCTTATAGAGTCTTACCCTTTGGGTTGTGCAATGCCCTAGCTACCTTCCAAAGATCTGTCCTGAGCATCTTTTTTGAGTTAGTCCATGACTCTGTCGAAATCTACATGGATGATTTCACACCATATGGGGATGAATTCCAGGAAGCTCTCTCCAATTTGGGTAAAGTTATAAGAAGGTGCATTGAGATGCATCTCTCCTTGACCCCAGAAAAGTGTGAATTTCCAAAGAAAACAGGGATTGTATTAGGACACTCCATATCCCAAGAAAGAATACAGGTAGACCCAAAAAAAATCACCATCATCAAAAGGGTACCTTCTTCTCAAAAGCAGAAAGAAGCCAAGAGTTTCTTAGGCTTAGTTGGTTACTATAGAAGGTTCATCAAATATTTAAGCAAGATGGCTTCACCATTATTTGGGTTACTGACCAAGGGTTCTGAGTTTATTTGGTCCGGTCCTTGTTAAGAGGCTTTCGATCTCATTAAGGAACAATTGACTACTACCCCCATCCTCCGAGGTCCAAATTGGTCTCTGCCTTTCCACATACACACTGATGCATCCGAAAAAGCTGTAGGGGCAGCATTAAGACAATTAGAGGATAAAATCCCTTATGTCATTTATTTCATCAACAAGAATTTGTCAAAGGCTGAGCAGAATTATACTATTATTGAGAAGGAGATGTTAGCCATTGTCCATGCATTGAACAAATTCAGGCATTATGTAACTGGATATCAGAACTTTGTTCACCCTGACCATGAAACCATCAAGTATTTAATGAACAAACCAGATGTGAATGCTAGGATAATTATATGGTTGTTACTTTTGTAGCAATTTTATTTGACTATTATTGATAAACCTGGAAAGGAGAATGTTGTTGCAGATTTTTTGTCCAAGTTAGATCTCCCTGCAGGAGAAGAAGGAATGGTGGATGACCAACTACCAAATGAGCACCTCTTTTCTATATCAACACTCTCACCATGGTTTTTTGATATATCCAACTACTTGGTTGCTGGGAGACTCCCTCCTAATCTTTCATTCAGGGAAAGGAGCATAATCATCAGAAAAAGTGCCCCTTTCACATGGATTGGGGGAAACCTTTTCAAGATAGGCCCTGATCAAATCCTAAGGAGATGTGTGAGGGAGGAAGAAGTTTTTGATATCCTCTCTGCATGTCACGACAACCCATGTGGAGGCCACTTTGTTGCCAAGAGAAATGCTTACAAATATTTGCAGGAAAGATAATATTGGCCTACCCTTCATCAAGATTCTAGAAGATACACCAGCAGGTGTGACCAGTGACAAAGGATGGGGAAACCCATGCAAAGGGATGAGATGCCGTTACACCTTCAGGTGGCTCTTGAGCCATTTGAAAAGTGGGGCTTAGAATTTTTTGGACCTATTGATCTACCATCCATACAAAATAATTATATCATAGTATGCATTGATTACCTAAAAAAGTGGGCTGAAATAAAAGCAGTGATGGTAGCAACCGAGGAGGAAGTAGCATAATTTTCAAGGGAGAATGTGTTTTACAAGTTTGGATACCCCAGAGAAATAGTCACTGATTAGGGAGCACAATTCACCTCTCACCTCATTGAGAATATTTTTAGGAAGCACAAGATTCAACATAGAAATTCTATTGCCTATCACCCTAAGGAAAATGACCAAGTAGAAGTAACGAACAAAGCTTTGGAGAGCATCCCCACCAAGGTTGTGAGCAGCAATAGAAAAGATTGGGTAGACAGATTGGTAGAAGATACTTGGGCCTACAACACTACTTGGAAGACAACAACATGATTCACTCCCTATGAACTAGTCTATGGTAAGAAGCTCTAATTTCAGTTGAGTTTGAATTAAATACTTTAAGAATGGTAGCTGAATTAAATCTAGATCTATAAAATGCCGAAAAAGAGAGGTTGATGCAACTAAGTGGATTGGATGAGTTCAGAATGCAAGCACTTCTTCACACAGAGGTAGTTCAGTTGCAAAGGAAGGTCTGGCATGACAATAACATCAAAGAAAAGACCTTCCAAGAAGGAGATTGGGCAATTTTGTATGATTCAAGGTTTAAAGATTTTAAAGGCAAGCTGATGAAAAGATGGTTGGGACCTTACACAGTGGAAACATGTTTTGATAATGGCGCAGTTAAAATTAGAACCATAGATGGGGAAGGAATCCCCTTGCTTGTCAAAGGTCATAGAATTAAAATTTATAAGAAGCCTTTTTCAAGGGCAGAGTTCGTAAATTCAATAAGGAGAGAGGTGTATGTGATGGGAAACTCCATAGTTTCCCACACCTCCTAAGAGAAGAAGAAGAAGAAGAAGAAGAAGAAGGAGAAGAAGAAGAGATCCATGGGTGAAAACCTCTCTGAGGCGCCCAAGGTAAGTCTGTGGGTTGAAAAATCTATGGAGGCAACCCACTTACTTTCAAAAAAAAAAAAAAAAAGGAAAAAAAAACAAAAACAAAAATTACATCTGCATCTCTGTGTTTTCTGTGTTTTCTATTTTGTAGGTCATTAATGATTTCTGGAAACACAGGTAATCGTTCATTTTCTTTTCCCTTCTTCTGTTTTACCATCCATCACATCATTCACTCCATTCATTTTCATAACTTCCTCCATCACCTCCATACACTACATTCCTCCATTATTGAGCATAATGTAGCAAGGGAAGCAAGACACAGACTGTTACAGACATCAGGGAATTCCTACAGTGTAGAAAACTGTTCTTGAACAACAAGAAAAGCAAGGGAGCTGCTCACTTAGAGAAAAAAAAACAGTGAAGCACTCAGAATCTAAAAGGATTGCCTCCTCAATCCAGCTCCTGCAAACATCTTGGAAACTACAGGTAAACTCAGGTATAGCTTCTCATCCCTAGCTATGCATCCATAATACCCAAAAATAATTAAATTTTCAGAATTAGAGTTTAAGGGGCAGAAAGGTGGCTAGTTAGCTTGACCACCATCGTGAAGTATGACTAGGGAGAACTGCAAAGTCACGCCACCTGGGCATGCAAAAGAAAAGAAGTTAAATCAAGTGGAGTAGAGGAGAACGAGGGGAGGAAACACACAATCCATCATGAATTGATAGGGAGAAGGAAACAACTGTCTACAACAGAAAATGGAGTTGAGCCGAGTTATATAAGCACTCCAAAATTAGTTGCGCAATCTAATAAAAAGAGACCATGTCTCATCCAAACCAGTAAATTAAAATTTTTGAAGGGGAGAGAGACTGATGAAAGCCGCAACACAACAATACCAAGAGTGGGCCACGTATTTGAACAACACGCAATAGCAGTAGCATAACGACGTCACCCTACCCATGGCCTGGTCCTCTCTCATAAATATGAAAGGGACGATTTTATAGCAACCTAAATAAGGCAGGATTCCACTCCTCGCCTTAGAGAAGATGAAGAAGTATCAGTAGAAAAGGAAGAACTAGAAGAGCTAGAAGAAGAACCAGAAGAGGAACAAGAAAAAGAAGAGGAAGAGACAAAGGACCAAGGAAAAACTGAATAGATGGCCATAAAAGTCACAGAGATAGGAGAAAATGGGCAAGAAACAGACTCACAGCACAACACCACATCCCCTCAATACAAAAAGATAGTTTCCACTGTAGCTCCTCTGAGCGCAAAGAGAAAAAGGCAGACCTCTATGTATTTCAGAGCTGACAAGAGTCAGAGAGATCCAGAAAATCCTCCCATGAGCCCGATTATCATTGAAGAATCATCAAGGGAGGAGGAAAGAATCGAAGAAATAGTTTTGAAGGAGCAGCGACAGAAGGCACAGGCAAGGAATGTAGCATTGAAGGAGAAATTGCAGCAAAAATGGGAGCAAGTAGCCACCATGGAAAAATTATGCATAGAAGCCATTTAGCACAGATTCCCTTTTGAATCATATGCTGTTTACCTCAAGGAGCAATGGCTTCTATTTCAAATCAAAACTCTAGCCTCCCATGGATCACTACCTTTCCAAGATTGTAGGCAATTCATGAATTTCTACAAGCAAGCTAACATGGTTGATCATGCAAAGATGGAAGAGTTTTATGTGCATAACCTTGTGCTAACAAATCTGGATATTTGGGACCCCAATATTGCAATGGGAGATATGCAATTGATGGCTCTAGTATCTTGGATGTTGAATGAGGACACTAGAGAAAAAGAGATATGGAGGGTCTTGGGAAGAAGAAATAGAAAACTCTTATATATCAGACCAGAATTTTTCAGCCCAAGAGGAGTCATCCTTAACCGTTGAGAGATTGAAAGGGACCTTGCAGTGGTTGAAAGCTACCTTCAGACTCAAACACAGGTGATAGGCCACTTTGATGATGTTTCTAGGTAGCTAGAAGATGAGTGCATTATGGCCAGCCATAGGAGATGGAACAACTTCCCTAACAACCTCAAGAACAAGGAGTACCATACTCCAGAAAGACTGAGGGTTGAATTGGAAAGGGCACCATTATACAAGAGGGCCACACAGGCCAAAAAGATCCAATGGTTGGGACTAAAGCTCAACCCACCTTTGTTGCTGGGGGTGAATGATGAAAAGGACACAAATGCACAAGATAGACAATGGGAGAATGCATAAAAGAATAATGGTTTTTATCCCCTTGGGGAAAGTCCCACACTCCTTCCTCAAGAAATCAAGGGGGCTATCAAATCCTTGAAGTAAATGCAGGAGGAGGATGAGTTTCTCAGAGGATGAGAAACCTTTCAGTAGGGGGGTGATGATGAGCTCCATCATTAGATATATTTGGAGGGGTTAATGGTCACCTTTTTTCCTTCTTAGATCCTTTTTTCTTGAATTTTTATTATTATTTGGTTTTATGATGATAGTATAGGTGGTGATTAAGGCTAACATACTCTGAGTGCCTAATATGAGGTTGAGTGCAGAAAATCATGATTTATTAAGCATTTTTATAAGGATTTTATCATAAAGACTTGCAGGAGACAACAAGGAGAAATTATTGGAGGATTTTCCACCCTCCTTAACTCTCAAAGGTAGCCAAAGGATCCAAAATATTCTCTCCAACAATTCAAATTTTAAAGGTAGACAAAGCATCCAAAATATTCTCTCCAGCAATTCGAATTTAAAAGGTAGCCAAAGGATCCCCAAGGATTCTCTCCAGCAATTTGAATTCCAAAGGCAGCTAAGAAACTCAAAGAGGAGTGCACTCAATATTTGTTTACTTCGAGTCAAGTGGACTCAATCACTATTTTCTAGGGAGCTGTTAGTAGCTGCCTTGTAGAATAAATAGAGGAGAGCTAGAGCTAGGAAGAGTTAGTCGATTCTAGTTGAAACTTTGTTGCAAGCTATTGAGATTTTTATTATTTTACTCAGTGATCAAACTTTCAGAGATGTATGAGGTTATTATTTTATGAAATGAGCAGACTGATTTTATTTGACTGATTTATTTTTCAGAGAGCTAGGCGCGTGGGTTAGGGCCCAATCCATGTGCCTCAACTTCTCTGCCATTTTCATTCTTTCATTTTCTGCCATTTAGCTAGTTTTTCCTCTGCCATTTAGTTAGATCTACTTCTGATAGTTTCATTGCTGCTTAGTATTTTCTTTTAGTTTTTTGTTGTAGTTTTTCATTTTCTTGTGAGTAGCAAAATAGAGGATAAAACTCTAAAAGCTGTGGATCTAGACTTCCCTCCTCATCTCTATCGATAGAGCTCGAGGAGGGTAAGCCTTCTCACAGACCAAAAACATTGATTTCTATTCACTATTTCCATCTCTGCGTTACGCCTCTAAACCTTGCTTTTACATCTAAATTCCCTCCTGTTTTCTGCTTATTTTAACTGTTGCACCCACCTTTTTCCCCTAAAAGCACTTAAAACCTTCAGCTGCCTTATTCCTTCGTTTTAGTTGATTACGATCACCTTACTCTTTTTAATGAAAAAACGCTGGAAAAACCATCAAAGTTGGCCTCTGCCTTTCCTCCTCGATATCCTTGCTATTGTACTTCGCTCATTGCTGATCGCAGTTTTCATTCGGTTCTTTTTAAGACTTATCGCTCTTTTGCTGATTGCGATATTACGATATTGCATATCACAAATCTCAACCTTTTCGTACATCGCACCATTTCCATCTTTCCTTCAAGACTTATCACTAATGGTTGTCTTACCCTTTCTAATGCAAAACGATTGAAAACCATTAGAACTAGACCTCCACCCCTTTCTCCTCGAAAATCCCGCTCGCCGTACCTCGCTTCATTGTAAATAAAAAATTACTTGTGATCTTTGGTAACACTCTTTCATTCCAAGCCTGAATGCGATATACATTTCTACTTCCCTTCACTGCTCTTTTATTAAAAACAGTCAAAAACCTTAGAAACCACATTTTTTTCGCTTTGGACTTACCATCGCTCCACGTCGCAGATCACATCATTTTCCCGTTTCCTTTAAGACTTACCACTTCCAAACGCCAATTGCAATATTGCGATCATGCTCTGCTGCCGGTCCCATCACTACATCACCCATTTCAACCACACTCCACACCTTTTCCTTGTTTCTTTAAGACTTACTGCACCAAATGCTGATTCTGAACTCTGCCGCATTGCAAATCGCCTTTCACAGTTTTTTTTTTGTTCCTGTTAACCTTTACTGCTCCAACCTTGTGACATTGCGATTGCGATATCACAGATCACATATCGCACTTATATCTGTCAATCATAACTCCGCAATCGCATATTTCAATCATTCCGCTCCAAAATCATCTTGGCGCCATATCATAAGGTTCTATAAGGATTAAACCCACCACTTTCCACTCCTAAGCCGTGTTTCATGTGTTAAGCCCTCCATTAGCCTATTTAGCCCTTTTCTTACCTCCAAGCTGCAAAATCAACACTTTTTAAATTAGGATTAAGTCATGGATAGCTTCGTTGCATGAGTAAAATCATGGTAGATAGATCATAGGATAAATAGAGTGCATTTAGCCGTTTGGCCAAGTTAAGTGTGGTTTAGAACTAGTTTCCTTTCTGCCATTCATTTTCAGCAAGTTAAATTAGTTTCCTTTCTATCATTTCTTTTCTGCCAATTAAATTAGTTTCATCCTTGTCATTTATTTATAGCAATTTAGTTTAGTTTCCTTTCTGTCATTTCCTTCTAGCAATTTACTTTCCAATTCATATATTAGTTTAAAAAATAGCACCCTTTCATAAAGCAGAAGAGGATGACATGAACAAATTGCTATAGCACTGTCACCTCCAAGTTTGTATGAACCTCGGGTTGATAAAGTAAAGTAGGGAAACCCCTAGGAGTTGCAGCACTCTTGGTGCAGTACTAGGGCTCACCAGCTACGAAACCGTGCAAAATTTTGGCCTATACCCAATTTCAGAGCCTTCCTTGGTCTTGTTTATCATCATCACAAACTTTAAAACTTGTTCTATCTGTTTTCTTAAAGTTTTGTGTTCCCTTTTGCAAGTTGGAAGAAGTGTTGACTTTTGGCATATTGGCTATCACATTATGTAGATGATCATGTTCTGGTAGTTCCAAGAGGTCATATATTTTCAAATGAGTTGTTCTAACCTTATAAGTACCCATCACACTCATTTCCAAATTTTTGAACACTCTCGCACAAGTGTCTTCACGGTCGTCACAAAGTGTATCTTTGATGTCGCACTTGTCGT
The DNA here is from genome assembly GCA_034641835.2 of Pinus albicaulis. NCBI lineage: Eukaryota > Viridiplantae > Streptophyta > Pinopsida > Pinales > Pinaceae > Pinus > Pinus albicaulis. The sequence continues at coordinate 556,952,492 of CM076574.1, forward strand.
AACTAGTCCTAAAGACACCACATGGAAGGGAATGATTTGTTCATAAGTCATGGATGATCTATGTTGATTGAGTTGTCAAAATATTTTAAGTGTGTGATCACAGTCAAAGTTTTATCACCATTTACAATGAAATCATCGATCCTGCACTTAGCCATTTTCGGAAAAACTTTTTGACCAAGAAACCTAGCTTCATATGACCTCCTTGAGCTGCGCACCACACAATTTTAGTCCTTTATATATGACAGTTCTTCTTGGCACTATGCAATGCGCAATTCTTGCCTCTCAGGACTGCTGCACTGCATAGTTTCTGTGCTTAAGCTCTAGCCTTGACCTCTAGAATTTCTCAATCATGTATCTTAGCTTGGATTAAACTACGAAGTTCACAATCACAAGCCTTAAGATCATTCCATGATCCATTTAAATTCACGTAGTATCCCAACCTCCCTTGTCCCCTATAATTGCGCAGTATGCTCACCAAGTGCCCATTCCCTCAGCCTGTCTCACTAGCTCCTGTAAATGCGTAGTTTTATCCCTCAGTCAGGCCTGAACTGTGAATTGAAAAGTATGAGGGCTCCAGAATCATGCCTGACTACTTGAAATATGCATTTGCGCAGTGACTGAGTCCCTCTTCTTAGCCTCTCACTTATTCCAGGCTCAGTCTATGGATCAAAATGCAACATCTTAAACTAAGGGGTTTTCGGATTGACGTCGTCTCATCATGAGTGAATTGCAGGAAAAATTACCCTATCATGTCATGGAAAGATGATGAAGAAGGAGAATAAGGAGGGGAGCATGCACAAACACACTCTTGTAGTTGCATTTACAAGTTGATTGATCAGGAGAAAGCAAAGAAACACTAGCTTGAGACCACTATCCAAGGCATGAGATCATTGAAGATTCCTTATCACCAAGCCATGCAGAGGTGTAAAGAAAAGCATATTCAAGAATACATTCAACTTTAAGTAGGAATAGTGGCTTGAGATTTGCACAACACCCAACAGTGCATGTGAATAGTGTCATGTCATGTCATGTCATGAGTGGTCATATGCCACATCACTATTGTGGATCATGTAAATTGTATTCAAAATGTATTGTAAAGTGGAAGTCCAAAGGACACATATTGAATATGAAGATTCATGTAAGTTGAAAATTCACAGGAAGTCAAACAGCCATGAGGGTAGTCAAAGAGTCACAAGGAGGATGAAGCATCACCCCTTGGTTATATATACTCCCTCATTATACAAGTAGAATACTTTTTTACCTTGGCTCCACCTGCAAAGCATTAGAGAGATAAGATAGTTCTTTTGTGGAGAAAGGAGTGGCTCCAATGCTCCACTATTGGAGCTAGTGATGTTCATTGTACACAAGTGTCTTGGAACTTTTACTTAATAACAGAATCCTTGAAGGCCAACACATTATTCATACATGGATTATGTTTATAATACTATTTTGCAGATGTTTGTATTTCATGTTTGCTTTCAATGTGCTAAGGTAGTTGAACTATTTTAGTTATTTTAGTACTTATCTTATTGAGAATGTGATGTAATGGTTTTTATTTTCGTCCCATCCTTTTGGACTACTCTGCAGGATATTAGACATACCTTTGTCATTTGTTGGTTGTAATGACATTCACATCCCTTGTGGACTATTTCATTGCATGTTAGACAGATTCTTTTGGTTCAGGTGTGTCTCTTCTTGGGTGGTACTATTACCTCTCTCTTAGAGTCTCACTTTTATCCCCTCCCACAGTAGAAGAAACTTGACACACTTACAACTAAACACTCACCAAGCACACCACCCTTGCTTTGTGAAAGCACATCTTCACTGCTCTCTCCTATTGACAATTAGAGCCAAGTAAGATATTTAAGAATTCCGAAACTAAGTCTTTATTCCAGATGAGAATCCTACACCAAACGATGTGAGGTCTAATTATGACTTCATATCATGAATATCCCTTAAATGCTGGTGGGTCCAACACCATTAACATTTTATTAACTATAAACCCTAATTTTGATATTAGCAGAACAATGGAGAACATAATTTGAAAAAAAATCTTTAATAATTTAAGAAATCTTACTCAAGCAAAGGTGGAAATATTTGATAAAATATTCGAAACAAACTCTGTTTAAATAAAAACCTAAATCCAATAATGAAAACAAACAAGAAGGATTAAAAAATCCTACACCAAAAAGATGCTAAGGTTAAATTCTTGTTAATTTAAACTTATAGAGAGAATAACAATAGATATTCTAAGTAGTGAAATTTTAAATTACCTATAAAAATATGAGCACCCAACCAACATCACTCTTCCAGTGGTAATTAAGTTATGAAAAACCCTCAAGGAATAATTATTGGCAAAAAATCCTAAACCAAAATATGAAGTCCAATAAGGACAAGGACGTTTTGTTAAACTTAGAAAGCAAAAGGCGAATAGAATGAGTTAGTATTGGAAACATAAATTCAAAGTTTACGGAGATTTGAACATATGATGTAAAAAAACTCCATATCAACATAAATGACCTCTAATAAGAATTCTATAAATGAGTGGATCATCTAGCCTAACACTTTTGCCATGGAAAATTGATGAAGGAAGGTTCTCAGAATTCCAAAAGTATCTAAATTATCTCATATACAACGAGGTAGAGAGTTAGGGTATGATTAAGTTGTATCGCGAGAAAATATCTGTACACGAGATAGAAAAATAATGAGCAAGCAAATTGACACAATGGATAGTCAATACAACCAATTCAACCCTAAACGTTTTCAACCGTCGATCGAGATTAAACCAAATTGTAATCATTGAGATTAGGGTTGCACATTGATCAAAGTTAATCCAAGTGAAGGCATGGGGTAGCTACTATTGTGTCACAACATTAAAGCTCCACAATAGAAACTAGAACCACACATGTTAGAAAAATTGTGCCATAACATCAAGAAGTTCCATGTCAATGACCACCCGTTAATAGTACAAGCATTGTAATGTAAAACCATCACATAAATACTATATCAAAAGCTAAGAGATTCATTACTTAAATGTATGTTTATATATTTATTAGATGAATCCTCTTGAACCAAGGCCCAGTAAAAATGATATGGTGACAATACATGTTGATAAAACATTAAGAGGTATCATGAACTTAGGTTTGACTCTCCCATACGAATTAGGGGCATGTGACTCTATTATAGTCAAACCTTTTATTCTACAAGGTAACCATAAGATTAGAGAAATAATAGGAATTTATATAGATAAAGGGCATATATAAAATATAAAAATATGGAAACCTCACATTCCAATATTATGTTTAGAATATTTTTACACATATATTTGGGGGAGGAACAGTACTCGGTAATGAGTTAAACAATATGTATTACATGATGATATACCAATACTTATTTGATTGGAAAATATAATTAGGAGGGCTTAGTTTTAAATATATAAAAAAGTATAGTATTAGAAAGAAAGAACTTTGTGTACAAATAACGAACGAGAATGGTAGATACAATTCTTTCACGAATTGATCATTGTAAAAGAATACAAAGTAAGGATTAATGACCAATTACTACCATAAAAGTAGAAGGGTACAATAGAAAGTAGTTATACTTACTCTATTTAGTTAAAAATAATAATTAGCTGTGTATGTATATTATAAGTAGTATTAGAGCTTTAGGTTATAACATTGGACCTTTCATGGGTCCTAAACTGAAATATTATTTTCTGTGTGATATACAGACAACAAAATAAAAAATAAAAAATTGAAGAATGGATGAATATAACAATGGAAAAACTTTTGTAGAGTCACCTAGGGAAGGTAAGGAGCATAATACTGAGATGGGGAAGACTGGAGGAGAATTTGGAAATATATATAATCATGAATTTGAAATCCTACAAGTAGTCCATAGTTTAAAGGAAAATTTAGACAATATTAAGTCCAATCAACAAAAACTGTCTAAATCAAAGGATGAATAAGAGGATATAATGGATACATACTCAGAATATTGGAATAAAAGAAGGGCAATAGGAAAGTTGAAAAAAATCATAGGAAAAGACCTAGAAGTGAATCTAGTGAAAAAATTGAGTATATAACTTCTAGTGAAAGTCAAACATCTGAGTTTTATGAAAGTAAGGAACACAAGTCTAGTAGTAGTACCTTTGTGTCTAAGAAGAAAAAGGCCGCACCTCAGTTGTAAGGTGAGTTTAAACAAATCAAACCTACAAACTTTGATGGAGTAAAGAAGGGGAAAAATCTTGGCTTCTGAATATTTCAAAGTATTTCGAGGTTTATAATTACCTCAGTAATTTGAAGGCCATATTGGATACATATCAACTAACTGGAAAAACAATGTTATGGAGGGAGGAAAATAAAGCCACAAAGAAAATTAGAAGGAAAAATTTGACATGGAAGCTATTTAAACATGATTTTAAAAAGCAACATTTAACATAAATATACTTCGATGAGAAAGCTAGAAAATTCCATGAGCTAAGGCTGGGACAATCAACCATGGATGAATTTGTGAACAAATTCATGAGTTTGCTAAGGTATACACCATACTTGAAAGAATAAAAGGAAAAGATGCAAAGGTTTATTAGTTGCCCGAATTTTTCACAAAGGAAGAGGATTGAATTTGACAATCTGAAAATCATGGATGAAACAATAAGGAAGACATAACTATGTTTTAACCAGAATAAACAAAAAAGTGACAATTCTAAAAGTAGGATGACCAAGAGAAATGAAAAGTTAAATACTAAGAAAAAGGGATTTAAGAAACCTACCTTTTCCAACACCTTTGAAAGAATTTATGGTGGAAACTGAAAAAATAATGTAAATCAACGGAAAAACTTAGGACAAATAGTGGGCAATGTGCAGGAATTGGAAACAAGAACTTTGGTGAATCAACTAGGTCACTTGTTAAGTGTTGAGGCTGTAATGAAAACCATTTATGGAGAGATTGTGCATAAAATCCTTGAATAGAAAAGCAATGATAAATAATATGTAAGAATCATCCACAATTTATGATATTTCTTGCAATATCCCAAGGATTATTGTGATGTTGGATGAAATACAAGCAGATCATCAGTCCATTAATATGGATCTCCAACGAAAATATAAAGAAATAATGTGACTATGCTAATTGACCTTGATTCTACTTTAAGCTATATTTCCTCCGCTACAATTGAAAAATGTGGACTTTAAAAGTAAAGGAAAAGTAGAATAAACCGTGGTTAGTACAATTGACCATAGGATCTAAAAGAAAAGTTACCAAAATAAGTAAATATTTTTCATTAGATCTGAATGGAATGAATACTAAATTAAATTTGAACATTCTTCCTTTGGGTTCTTATGATGTCCTTATTGGTATGTATTTTTTAGAACCACATAGGGTAATCTTAAAATTTTTAGAGAAGTCTTTCACATGTATCAATGATGAAGGGGAAGGCTGTACGGTTAAAGGGATTTTAAGAGCCATTTTTATGAGAAAAATTTCTACCTTACAATTAAATAAATATGCTCGAAAAGGATGCCAAATGTTTACAGTTCATATTGAAGACCTTTCTAGTAGCAATAAAAAACCATTTGTAGAGGTTTATCCTATATTAGAACAATATACGGATGTTTTTCCTGAAAAAATACCAGGACTTCCTCCAAGAAGGGATATAGAATTTACAATTTATATTATTCATGGAGCAATTTTGGTATCAAAATCCCCATACAGAATGAACATTCCTGAATTTATGGAATTAAAGATTTAGCTACATGAACTGTTAGATAATAGTATATAATACCTAGTGTATCACCTTGGGGGTGCACCAATATTATTTGTTAAAAATAAATATGGAACCCTTATACTTTATATAGATTATAGGTAACTCAAAGAAATGACCATAAAAAACAAGTATCCATTGCTTTGGATTGATGATCTGTTTGACCAAGTCAAAGGAGCTTCAATTTTCTCAAAAATTGATCTATGATTTGGATAACATCAGTTAAGAATCAAGCAAAGATATTCGCAAAATAAAATTCAAGACATGATATGGACATTATGAGTTCGTGGTACTACCATTTGAACTTGCTAATGCACCAATCAATTTTATGTGTATGGTGAATAATGTACTAAGTCCATTTTTGGACAAATTTGTCATTGTATTCATACATGAGAATTTAGTCTACTCAAGGAATAAAGAAGAAAATGATTAACACTTACAAATGGTTCTTAAAATACTTAGATAAAATGAGATGTATGATAAATTTAGCAAATTTTCATTTTATCATAAAAAAAATTCACTATTTAGGACATGTGATATTCGAGGAAGGGATTGTTGTGGGTCCGGAACAGATAAAGGCTATCATAGAGTGGTTAGTGCCTAAGGATGTATCTGATATCATGTCTTTCATGTGAATTACATGTTATTACAAAATATTCATAAAAGGATTCTCCAAAATAGCATACCCAAGCACTTCTTTACAGAAGAAATGAACTAAGTTTGAATGGAATACAAAATGTCAGGGAGACTGAGAAATTGAAGCAATTACTGAATAATATTCCAATTATGAAATTATTTGATCCCAATAAATATTTTGTAGTATGTACTTATGATTGTAAATCGGGTTTAGGAGGATTTCTAATGCAAGAAGGCTATACAATAAGTTAGGAATCCATAAAAATAAAAAACCATGAGAATAACTATGCCACACATGACCTAGAGCTACCATCTATCATTCATTCTTTACAAATATGGAGGCACTACCTTATAAAGAGAAATTTTCAGCTAAAAACTGATAATTTAAGTCTCAAATAATTATTCAATCAACCAAATCTGAATGCTAGGAAAACATGATGGTTGGCATTTCTTAGTGAATATGATTTTGAAACCATACACATTAAGAAAAAATAGAACAATTTTTAAATTGTAGATGCTTTGAGTAGGAAATTAAAGCATATTTGTGCCATTTCTGCAAGTATTTGGAAAAAAAATATAGTAGAAAAGATCAAAACAATTGCATATTTTGATCAAGAATATGTAAAAATTAAGGAGGAAAGTCAGAAATATTATTTTCTAGATGAAGAAGAGAGTGATTTTTCAGCGAATGATCAAGACTTGCTGATGTACAGGGATATAATTTATTTACCTAATGACTCATATTTGAAGACATTTTTCATAGACGAACTTCATAAGATACCTACAACAGGACACCCTGGTTATCATAAGCTAATAACTATGTTATGAAAATATTTTTATTGGACTAATATAAAAACGAAAGCAATAGAATATGTAACCAAGTGCTTGGAATGTAAACGGGTTAAGGCTTCCCATCAACATCCAATTGGGTTGTTACAACATTTACCCATTCCAGAATGGAAATGGGAGATAATATATATGAACTTCATCACCGACTTACCAAAAACTAGGAGATAACATGACTTTGCTATGGTGGTGGTAGAAAAAATCAGTAACCTAACACATTTTATTCCTGTAAAATACACCTTCAAGGCCATTAACGTAGAAATTTTTTTCATGAAGGAGGTATTTAGAATCCATGGTATGCCAAAAACTGTGATTTTAGACCGTGATGCAAAGTTTACTTCTAAATTTCAGAAGGGTTTATTTGAGGGCATGGGAACAAAATCAAATTTTAGCACAAACTATCACCCTTAGACTGATGGTCAAATAGAAAGGGCTGATCAAATCTTAGAATATATGCTGAGAGTGTATGTCATGGATAGGACCACTAATTGGCAATACTATCTCCACTTTGTTGAATTTGCCTATAATAATGGATATCAGACTTCATTAAAAATGAGATATTTTGAGGTGATGTATGGAATATGATCTAAAGTACCCTTGAGTTGAGATAATTCTGAAGATAGTCTAGTGTTGGGTCCAAATATGTTAAAAGATATGGAAAAAGTATTTAAACAAGTGGAGCAAAATTTGAGAACAACTCAAGATTGACAAAAGAGTTATGCAGATTTGGAAAGAGTTAAAAAAATATTCAATGTTGGTGACCATATATACTTGAAAGTGAAACCAAATAAGAACATACTTAGATTTGGAAATTGTGTCAAGATATCGCCCAGATACTGTGGACCCTTTGAGGTGTTAGCAATAATTAAACCAGTGGATTATCAACTTGCTCTTCTAGCAAACATACACATTCATAGTGTATTTCATGTATTTTTGTTAAAGAATTATGTACATGACTTAACTCATATAATTGATTGGAATGTTGTGTAGGTAGAACTAGAGAGAGAGTTCTTGGTAGAACCTCTACATATTCAAGACTAGAGGGAAGTCATGCTCCATAATAGAAACATAACCCAAGTTAAAGTTGAGTGGAATAATTTAAACCCATAAGAGGCAAATTTGGAATTAGAGGATGATTTTAAAGGAGCAGACACTAGGACGATGTCAAACTCAAGTGGGGGAGGATGTGATACCCCCTTGGAGTTTATGTTGTACATGTGTATAGAATTAAGTGTGGTCATTTATTTAACTTTAAATACCTATTTGGAACTAGTTTATCACTGATATATGACTGATAAATGTTAAATGAAAATTTGTATTTATTATGCTGTTAATAAAATAAACGAATCCCGAAATTAATGCTGAAGATACATCTGGTTGAAAGAGATATGGATGAAAGTTAATGTTGGAAATTGATTACCCCTATTAATTAAGTCCTAGGAATCTAATCTGAATGATTAGTTTATAAATGATAATGGAAATGACATTAAAATTCCCTTAAAGACAAGAGTTGTATTTGATAGTGGGGAAGTAGGGCTCATAAATGAGCTAGTAACTGCCTGCCACCTGTTGGATGAGGTGGAGGTAGTTACCAATTACCAATTGTTTTGGGAAGGGGTATTCTGTTTTTTTTTTTTTTTTTTCTCTGGCTGAAAGTCACACAACAAAAAAATAGTGAAGGAAAAAAGGTGACAAAATAACTACTTAAAGAGGATTTGCACATCTGAGTGCTCAGGGGTGACATTTTTTTGGAAAGAATGTCAAGGTTAGGAGGAGATGGTTAAATCCAGTTTTAATTTCCAGATAATTAACTTCAAGTCGGTACCTTTAAATTTCTAAATTTTAAGAATTACAAATTGTTATTTTATATTTTGTTTTTTTGTTTGTTTTTTTTTTTTTGGTAATTGAGGCTAAACTATATTGATTCGAAAATAAAACATTACATATTGTTAATTTTGGACAACTAGGTCCAAAATACATGTTTTGATGCTCAGATGAATATGCTAATATTTTTATTGGACTCCTCTTTCGGAGAGGTGCAAGATCGATCTAAAGATCATCTTGATCCGATGAGTAGAACATTTATTTTGAATTTATTCCACTTATGTGCAAGGTCGACCTGAATTGAAATGTAGGCTTGAAGCCCTAGCAGATCTGTCACACACCCTCACTAATGTATATATATAGGTCAATGTTGGAGGTCATTTCACTCCATCACTCATCACACATTCTCTCTCTGCATCTGATTGGTTCGATCATCACTTGGAGTCTCTTCTTCTCCACACGCGGGAAAAGCAGCAAAAGGATTTTCTGTTTTCGACCTAGGGTTTTCAGCACAGATTTGACCAGCATTGACTTTGGTCAACACTTGGTCAAACTGACCCCAAACTTGGTTAAAATTCCAATTTCTACAATCCGCATTTTTTAGCACAAAAATCGAGATTGACTATTGACTTGGACTAGGTTGTGTTGAATTTTTCTGCTGCTGTTTTGCATTGACCATTGACTGGGAAAACGTTGCCTTTCGTTGAATTTGGGTTGAATTATATAGCTGTCTGAGAGGGTTGTGTGACACTTCTGGTTGGCTAACCATATTGAGACTTTTCTGGTTGAAGCATCCTGTTGACCGCTGTAACACACCACAACACATATATTTTGCTGATCAAGTAAAGTGTAATTTTTGGCTTGTCTTCTGTCGATCTATTGGTATGTTTTATCATCATTTTAATTTCTTGTTTATATGATTGCTGTTTGATATTGGGGATAAAAGTAAAGTTGCATCAAGCATATAACATCTATGAAAATTTACATGGAATCAGAGCTGAGGTGAAGACAAAGCCCAAGTTTGTAAGTTTGTAGCAATCACCGAAGAAGAGCATGGGTACCTCAAACTATAATGGCTTTAAAGCAGATGAAAAATTGACTAGGAAGGAAGACATCCATGCCTGGAATATGACTTTGTATCTTATGTTGGAATACCAAGATGTCATGGAATATGTGCAGGGTAAAATCAAAGAGCCTCCATCCACTACACCTGCTACCACCAAGTCAAAATATAAGAAGGGGGAAATAAAAGCAAAGCTGATGATCCGAGATTCAATTCATAAGAGTCTGGTAGGCTACATATCTAAGCTAGGCACATCCAAGGAGATGTATGATAATTTGGTTAACATGTTCAAGGCCAAAAATGAAAATCAAGTCCTCTTCTTCAAGAACCAACTGAAGAATCTGAAGAAAGGCAGGGATGAATCCTTCCAATCATATTTTCTGAAGTTGATCGAGATCAAAAATAATCTTCTGGCCATTGGGGAGACAATAGCTGATCGAGAAATGGTTATCATCGCACTTGGAGGTCTCTCCTCCGAATGACATGTATTCAACACTACCATTCTTAATAACAATGTGATACCTGATTTTGACGAAGTACTATCAAGATGCGTACAAGAAGAAACAAGGATGAAGGAATATGAAAATGAAGAAAATGCTGCCTTCACTGCTCGTGCTAAGAAGAAGAAAAATGGTGGTCCGGGGAACAAATGAAGAGTAGGGGCCCAAGGAAAGAAAGGAAAATGTTACACATGTCACAAGACTAGCCACTATGCTAGAGAATTCCCTTTCAAGAAGGATTCTACCGATGATGATGACAAAAACAACCAAAGGAATGGAAATCAAAGGAAAAACATGTTCAAAGGGGAGAGGAAGGCTCCCTCTGGTGGAAATGGGAAACCTTTCAAAAGGTTGAGAAATTCTAGGTATGAGGAATCTAATGTTGTTGATGATAAAATAAATGAATTCATTCTCGTATATGCCCTCTCTGCTGCATCTCCACCCGACACTATGGATGTCTGGTTGATAGATAGTGGTGCCTCAAGGCACATCACTGGGTTCAAGGAAGCACTTTTTGATATGGTGGAGAAGGATGTTAATCTGAAAATTATCCTTGGAGATAATGCCACATATCCCGTGAAAGGGACACTGACTATGACCCTTCACTTGTCTCAAGGTCAAGTCCTCCGCTTGCAAGAAGTACTATATGTACCTGATTTGAAGAAGAACCTTGTGTATATTTCGGCCATGGAAGACAAATGTTTCAATGTGGAATTCATTGATGGGAAGGTGCACATATGGAAGGAGAGTTTCAAGGAAGCTGTCATGATTGGGTTTAGAGTTGATACACTCTAGCAGGTTGGAGGCAGTCCATTGGGAGCGATGACATGTGATACTATTTGATAGACTAAAATATGGCATCGGAGGTTTGGACACCTTCACTACAAAGCCCTTCCCGAAGCAAGGAAGGTGGTGACAGGGATGCCCGAGTTCACAAATTATCATGAAGGTGTATGTTAGGGCTGTGCCGAAGGAAAGCATATAAGGGGACCTTTCCCCTCAAGTGTAACAAAGACATCTCATGTCTTGCAATTGCTACATTCTGATCTGTTTGGTATGCTTCCCGTGACATCCTTGGGAGGATGTTCTTATTATATGATGTTCATAGATGACTTCTCTCGCAAAACCTGGATATACTTCTTGAAGAAGAAGGATGAGGATTTCATGTGGTTCCGTACCTTAAAATCCTTGGTGGAAAATTCAACAGGGAAGAAGATCAAGATATTGGGGATCGATAATGGCACTGAATATGAGATGAACAGTTCAAGAACTTTTGCAGAGAAGTTGGCATCAAGAGGGAGACCACAATTGTCTATTCTTATGAGAAAAATGGCATTGCTAAAAGAAAGAACATGATCATTGTGGAAGCTTCCCATGCCATGCCATGTGACCGAGGTCTTCCGAAGTTTCTGTGGGGACAAGTTGCGAACACTGCTGTGTACATACAAAACCGATGCCCACATTCTGCTATGGACTCCAAAAATCCCGAAGAGGTTTTCTTTGGTAAGAAACCTGACATCTCATGTTTTAGAGTTTTTGGATGTCCTGTTTATTTTCATGTACCCAAGGTGAAGAGGAGAAAGCTAGATGTTTCTGGAAAGAAGGGAATGTTTGTGGGCTACAACGAAACTTCAAAGGCCTATAGATTCTATGTGCATGGTCAAAGGGAAGTGGATATATGCCACGATGTTACCTTTGACGAAGATGCTTCCCTAAGGAAAGAAATCAATCTTTCGAGATCTAAGGAATATCATGAAGCAAGGCCTGGTAATCAAGAAGAACCAAAGGATGAGACGATGCCTGATGTTGAAGGACCAATGGACCCTATTGATCCACCTCCTTTGATGAGGAGAAAAATATCATGGCTCAAAGACACTCTCTGGGATGCTGAGAGACATATGGCCCCAAGGGGTACATTCTGCGAAAGCAAAAAGCCGAGTAGATACCAAGGGTATCTAGTAGCCATGAGTATAATCGTACAATTTGAGCCTGGATATTTTGAGGAAGCCGTAAATCATCAAGTTTGGAAGGATGCTATGCACAAAGAATATGAGTCCATTATGAAGGATGATGTTTGGGATGTGGTTCCAAGATCGGAGGACAAAGCAGTTGTCACATCAAAATGGCTCTATAAGATCAAGCATGGATCTTGTTGGCCTGTGACTGCACATAACATGGAGAAGTGGTCCCTATAAGGAAATCACAGTGGCATAGGCAGACAAGCAGTTACTATTAGAAAAGACAAAGGAAGTAGAGAACAATTAAGACATAAAAACAACAAGGGCAGAGTCCTGAACGAGGTTGGGTCAGTTCGTGCATGCGTTTAGGTTGAGTCGTGAATGCTAAAGCAGGTCTAGTCGTGAACGTGGGGCAAGTGTTCTACGAAAAAATAAGAAATGACTGGGCGCAACCAAAGAGACAAGGTCAGCAAACCACAAAAAGGGGAGCAATGAGGACCATCGATCCGAGCATCGGTCAACGATGAAGATTAAAATGCAGTCGCAGAGCGCAAGTGTTGCAAGATAGGCGCAAAGGGTAAAAGTTAAAAATGCTGAAGTGCGATGTGCGATGGTGGTGGGACCTAGCCACTTTCCGCACTCCCTTTCATTCCATTTCCCTTGAAAATAATTAAACCTTACCTTTTCCACCTTTCGACTTCATTTCTATACTTTACCTTCTTTCGCCGCTTATACTTAAAACTTGAAATTTATGATTTGCGATGCAATCCAGTCCCACCTTCCCTCCACGCCACTTACCTTCTCCCCGCACTTTGCACATCACACATTTTAGAGTTTACCTTTACTGGTTCATGGTAAAGAGTTGCGATTGAAATGTGATTGGGCCCCACCATAACTCCCACCGTTCTCATTCTTTGTCACACATCTCATCACCGCTAATCCCTTCGTCACCTTAGCTTCACCCCAATGCATATGAAAATCCTTGTTTCATTTTGCACCCCCTTGCAGCTTTCAAACTTTAACCTGTGAAATGGATGATCCATTACCGCCCACTCCTCCACATTTCATCCTCTTGTCATTTCGTACCCCCTCTCTCTGATACCGCTTACCACTCGAGACCCCTCCGAAATCCGGTTCTTGTTTTTGTAATTAAAAAAAAAAAAAACACTGTGTGGGATTTTGAGGCTGAACATGCAGTTGTGGTTTATGTGGTCTGCTCAGAAGATCTCTGCTAAAGAACCAGGTGTGCTCAGTATGATAGGCCTCTTCATAATGGATTAAGTGGAAATCACCAGACTGAGGGAGTGGAGGTTTGCAGGCAATAGATGGAATCGTAAAATGACAGTCAACCTATCCACCTACGAGTGCTCCTCGCCATACCGTCTTGAAGGCTCCCATTATTGGCCTGAAGGGGCAACCATGTACTTTCTGTTTTCGGTTTAGTTTTTATGATTTTGCTGGTGAAATATCAATCTCGCCCCATTCATGTTTTAATTCTCTTAGTATAGAAAGTAATTTCTCAATGTACGCTCTGCAAGTTAGGTAGGATGTTTTGATTTCATAGATATGGGTCAATCATAAATGATTAATACCATATGACCCTCGGAGATAACTCTGTATGTAGGGAATTCTAAGATGAAGAAAAGGTTCTAGAATTTTGGAAGAATTTTGCTGTAGTTTTGTATGATTGTGCTCCTTGTGCTCTGAGACACATATTTGGGAGAGATGTTTGAACTTAATATGACACAAAATTTTTATTTGGATTCCATATGGAGAAATGAGTAGTATGTATATGTTTTCCTCTGTTATCATCAATCTCCTTTTTATGTATAATCATCTGTCATGCTATCTTGCTTTGAAGGTCTGTGAAATGTAGTTGCTGGTACTCTGCAATTTTATTCATGAATTCGTTTTTGAATAATGCTCATGTATTAAGCTTGCTACACTCCCTTAATTCACACTCCATGAACATCTGTTATTGCCCATATCTCAGTCATATTTGTTTCCTCTGAGTTCACGGGGGAAAGATTCTTAATATTATTAAGCCTGTCTCTGGTGGGTTCCCTCTCTTTTCTTTCTCAATGCCCCCTTGCATATTTTAAAACCTCTTCTCATTGTTTTACACTCGGCCCATTTAAAATCCATCAAGCCTCACATCCTCTTGAACCCTCTCATAGTATAGGGTAATCACACGAATCGACTCCAAGGTATTCTCCATCCATGAACCACCAAAACCATTTTTCTCTTATTTCGTATTTTGTCAGAGGCATTTATACAACTATCCACATTTGACCTCTGATTTTAATATGTCCTAGGCACTGGTCTTTTGCAACTCAAGGCTGTCTCTAGGAGCTACAAAATATTTTTAGCATCGTTGTCGGGGATACGAATTATAAAACCTTTTCCCTAGGATACGACATTATCTTCACCCTTCAATCAGGTGAGCACGAAGGGTTGAGAGTTACAAAGCCCTCAACTTGGTGACTCCATTGTTATTAAAGTTAAAATCAAGTGTAATCCTGGCTTACACCAGGCCCCATACTCAATCAGATACTTCTCAACAGAAAACCCCTTCTGTATCTGATCTTGAAAAAATTATATTTAAGAGAATCTCGAGGGAGAAGAAACCCATTGAGGCTGACCTACCCTCATTTCTTCTAGAAGATTCGCTTTTTGCTTCTCAGAGAGCTGATATCTATGGTCCTGGCTCCACAGCCCATGTACTTGAGTATCCTTTAGAAACCTCTGATTTAGCCAGTTCAAACATAAGAAACGAAGCTGAATCCACTGATACTTCTTTACCCCCCTTGCACCCTACTCCAGAGGCTGAAGAAGTCAAAGAAGTTACAACACTTCAGAGCTCATTACAGACAAATATCCAAACCTTTACTCAGCATATACCTATTGTACCACAACCAAATCATCCTCAGAACTTACCACCACCACCCTTCATGGTTGTACCCGACTTCCTCCTCAACAAATATGGTCCATTGGCTTTACCTCAAGTATTGCATTATATGCCTCAAGATTACCTAAAGCTCTTATCTTGGTTCACCGGGGAAGATTGAACTTCTGTGCCTTTGCTGAGAATGTGAATGTGGAGCACCTAGAAGTGGTGTTGAGGCTTTTTGTCCAATCCTTGGATGGAGAGGCTTGAAAGCGTTTCAAATATCTTGCTAATAATGCAGTCACCACTTGGGAAGAAATGGAGAATTTGTTCACACTAAAATGGGGAGAGAAGAGGGACCATGGATATTTCCTCATAGAGTTCAACGCTCTTAAAAAGAGACAAAATGAGGATGTAACAAAATTTATAAAGAGGTTCAATAAGCTTTATAATAATATTCCTACTGAAATAAAGCCTCCCCAAGCAGCTGCAAAGGTGGTCTTCGCAAGAGCTTTTGAACCAGAGTTTGGGTTCACCCTAAGAGAAAGAAAGTCTGCATCTCTGGATCAGATTCAGACTGATGCATTGGAGGTAGAAGTAAAATTTTCTTCTACTGGTAAATTCAAAGGCAAGATAGAGTATGAAGCCAGAAGAAGGGGTAGGGAGGAGACTTCTACCTATAATCAAGAAAGGGAGTCACAGGAGTATAGAATCAAAGAGATGAATAATCTGATAAAGAACCTCTCAAATAAGCTGGTGAAGCTTGAATTGGAGGCCAAGAATTCCCCTCCTCATCCTAACCAAATGATCCCAAACCGTGGGTTTAATCCCAAGTACTGGAAGCCCCCTCTACAGCTATTGCAACAGACTGAGGAAGCCTTATAGAGCCAAGAATATCAATTCATCGCCTACTCTGATGATGAGGAGGGTGAACTTACCTCGCAAGGGGAGAAAGAGGAGAGGAAAGTTCCTTCGGCAGATCAAGATATTGACAAGTACTGCAAGAAGTTTGTGGATTTCATGCAAGCTCAACTCCACAGGAAGTATGATCTCTAGTCCTCCAGAAAGATAACCCGAGGGAAAGAACAAAATCAAGAGTTAATATCAAGAGAAAAAACCCCTCCTAGTCCTGTTAGTAAGGGGAAGAAGCCGTTAGAAGGATCAACCCCTCATATGGCCACTGCATCCTCTTCCATAAAGCAAGAAGCTGATCCTCCTGAAGATAAGAAGCCCTCATCTATACCCTTGAAACCACCTAACCGTCCTGAAGAGTAGTTCGAAGAAGCCATTACAGAAAAAGGGCCCACTCCCTTTAATCTCCAAGAAGAATGATTCATGGTGGTTCTTGGACTGCATGTGGAAAACCAGTCCCTCACCTATTTTGAAGAAAAGAGAGGTGATCTTACCATCCATGAAGAAGGAGAAGAGATGGAGTATTTCCTAGAGGAAAACACTAAAAATCAACAATAGTTTGGTGATCTGGAAGAAGGGGCAACAAAGCTTAATTGTCTAGATCCACAAGAACACCTTCATCTAGTAGTGTTGTATCCAGAGATTGAACACAAGTCAAGTGTGCCTAATGAAAGCCAAGAAAGTTCGCCAAAATAAGACCAATCAGGTTTTCTAATTGAATATCACTCAAATATTCCTTCTGAGTATGCAGATATTGAAGAATATCATAAAATTTCTTCATCATTAAGTTCTTCATGGGGTTTTGAGGAAACACAATATATTGTTATTAGTCAATATCCTTTACCCGAGATGATCAAGAGTTTGCAGCTCCCCTGCAAGCCTCCGCATGACAAAGGAAAATATGAAGAACACACAAAGCAGATGATTATAATGGAAAAGGAGAAGAAAAAAGAGTCATCCTGGCTGTTTGAAGACAATCCGTGGCAATGCACAAGAAAAGCAATAGTTTCGAATGAGGTCTATTTTCTTGTTACAAATCCTCCAGAAAAACTCATGTTGCATGTTTACCATGATCCTTTGGGTAGTGTATTGCAGCCATCAGTGAAGGAGGAATTTGCTAGGTTGATCAATGGAGCTATGAAATTTAGTGGAAGAGATAAGTTGCCACATTTTGAACCCATTCCTCTACCTACAGGAATGGGATTCCAATTTCAGTTGAACACTCATTTGCTTGACTGGTTACATTGGAAGTCTGATTATTATTTGATGGGATAATTTTTGATCAAACTAGGTGTAGGTAGGAGTGCTAATAAGTTCAATACTATGAGCATCTTTCTAGTTTAGTTTCAGATTGCTTTGCAGTTTTCAGTTCAAGTGTGTTCCAGTTTCCAATTTTAGCATAGTTCGGATTTCAACATTTAAGATTTTCAACGTATGGAAAGGATTTTTGTTTTATAAAGTTGGAAGTGCACAACTCAGTGGTAGTTTCAATTCAGGCTTACAATATGCACTTGTGACTCCATGAGCCCAATAAGGCACAAACATTCAGGTCTGCAGGTTCTCCAAGAACTTAGAACAACACGTTGTCCACAGATCGAGCGAATGTTGGCTTGTGAATGCACATAACATGGAGAAGTGGTCCCTATAAGGAAATTACAGGGCAAAGGCAGAGAAGCAGTTACCATTAGCAAAGACAAAGGCAACAGAAAAATAGTTAAGACAAAAAAACAACAAGGGCAGAGTCCTGAATGAGGTTGGGTAAATTTGTGATGCATTCACGTCGAGTCGTGAATGCTAAAGCAGGTCTAGTCATGAATGCAGGGCAAGTGTTCCATGAACAAATAAGAAATGACCGTGTGCAACCAAAGAGACAAGGTCGGAAAACCACAACAAGGGGAGCAATGAGGACCATTGATCCGAGCATTGGTCAATGACGGAGATTAAAATCGCAGAGTGCAAGTGTTGCAAGATAGGCATAGAGGGTAAAATTTAAAAATTCCGAAGTGAGATGTGTGATCGTGGTGGGACCCAACCACCTACCACACTCCCTTTCATTCCATTTCCCTTGAAAATAACTAAACCTTACCTTTTCCACCTTTCCGCTTCATTTCTCTACTTTACCTTCTTTCGCTGCTTATATTTAAAACTTAAAATTTGCGATTTAGGATGCAGTCCGGTCCCACCTTCCCTCCACGTCATTTACCTTCTCCCTACACTTAGCACATCACACATTTTAGAATTTACCTTTACTGCTTAATGGTAAAGAGTTTCAATTGCGATGTGGTTGAGCCCCACCATCACTCCCGCCATTCTCATTCATTGTCACACATCTCATCATCGCTAATCCCTTCGTCACCTCAGCTTCACCCCAATGCATCTGACAGTTCTTATTTCATTTCGCACCCCCCACAGCTTTCAAACTTTAACCATGGGTGGGGGGGGGGGGTTCGAAATGGGTGGTATAAATTACCGCCCACTCCTACATGTGTCGTCCTCTTGTCATTTCGCACCCCCTCTCTCCGATACTGCTTACCAATTGAGACGCCCTCCGAAATCCGGTTCTCATTTTTGAAATTAAAAAAAAAACACGGTGTGGGCTTTTGAGGCTGAACATGCAGTTGTGGTTTATGCAGTATACTCAGGAGATCTCTAATAAAGAACCAGGTGCGCTCATTATGAAAGGCCTCTTCATAATGGATTAAGTGGAAATCACGAGACTGAGGGAGTGGAGGTTTGCACGCAATGGATGAAATCGTAAAATGACAGTCAACCTGTCCACCTACGACCGCTCCTCGCCATACCATCTTGAAGGCTCCCATTATTGGCCTCAATGGGCGACCATGTCCAATCTGTTTTCGGTTTAATTTTGATGATTTTGCTAGTGAAATCTCAATCTCACCCCATTCATGTTTTAATTCTCTCAATATATAAATTAATTGCTCAATGTACGCTCTGCAAGTTAGGTAGGATGTTTTGATTTCATAGATATGGGTCGATCATAAATGATTAGTACCGTATGGCCCTCAGAGAGAACTCTATATATAGGGAATAAGGATCCAGTAATATTGAATCTTCATTCCAAATTGAAAAACTCTCCATGGAATTATTTCCTCTTTATCCCCATAAGGGATGTGTGTAATCTTAGATGAAGAAAAGGTTATGGAATTTTGGAAGAATTTTGCTGTAGTTTTGTATGATTGTGCTCCCTGTGCTCTGAGACACATATTTAGGAGAGCTGTTTGAACTTAATATGATATAACATTGTTATTTGGATTCCATATGGAGCAATGATTACTATGTATCTATTTTCCTTTGTTATCATCAATCTCCTTTTATGTATAATCATTTGTCATGCTATGCTGCTTTAAAAGTCCGTGAAATGTAGCTGCTAGTAGTCTGCAATTTTATTCATGAATTTGTGTTTTCATAACACTCAGGTGTTAATGCTCATGCATTAAGCTTGCTACACTCCCTTAATTCATGCTCCATGAAACTATGTTATTGCCCATATCTCACTCATATCCGTTTCCTCTGAGTTCACGGGGGATAGATTGTTAATCTTCTTAAGCTTGTCTCTGGTGGGTTCCCTCTCTGTTCTTTCTCAATGCCCCCTTGAATATTTTAAAACCTCTGCTCATTGTTTTATACTTGGCCCATTTAAAATCCATCAAGCCTCACAGCCTCTTGAGCCCTCTCACAGTATAGAGAAATCACATGAATCGACTCCAAGGTCTTCTCCATCCATGAACCACCAAAACCATTGTTCTGTTATTCCATATTTTGTCAGAGGAATTTATACAACTGTCCACATTTGACTTCTGATTTTAAGTTGTCCTAGGCACTGGTATTTTGCAACTCAAAGCTGTCTCTAGGAGCTACAACAGATCTTATGGTAGTGCTGAAAATTTCAAGGCAGGATTTGTTTCCCGTGGCTTCTCTAAAAAATAAGGTGTAGACTATGATGATATATTTGCACCCGTGGCCCGATATACCACCATCTAATATATCATAGCCCTTGCTGCTACGCAAGGATGGAATCTTCATCAGATGGATGTGAAGACCATATTTCTGCATGGTACGATAAAGGAAGAGGGGTATGTGGAGCAATCTATGGGGTTACAAGTCCAGGATTGGGACACCCATGTTTGTAGGTTGAAGAAATCCCTCTATGGGTTGAAGAAAGCACCCAGAGCTTGGTACGAGAGGATATATAGCTACTTGATGAGGATTGCCTTCACTCTTAGTAATGATGATCCAAACCTTTACTTCAAGGTTGATAGAGAAAATCCTCTCATTCTGGTGCTGTATGTGGACGACCTCTTCCTGATAGGTGCTGAACCTCTCATTCATCAGTGTAAGAGGGAGCTCGCTGCTGAGTTCAAGATGAAGGACCTAGGACTAATGCATTACTTCCTAGGCCTAGAGGTGTGGCAAAGACCTGGCGATATTTTCCTTTCTTAAGGAAAATATATTGTGAAGCTTCTGGAAATATTTGGAATGGTGGACTGTAAGTCCGCGTCGACACTGATGGAGCTGAAATTTAAGAAGTTGAGTGGCAGTGCTACTAGGCCTGTGCTATAAAATCCTATTGAGTATCATCAACTCGTAGGGGCCTTGATGTTCTTAGTGAACACATGTCTGGACGTATGTTTTGTAGTGAACACTTTGAGTCAACACATGGTTGATCCTCATCACATTCACTTGGTTGTTGCCAAGAATTTGTTGAGATATCTTCAGGTCACGATAAACCATGGGCTGAGATACACTTCCAGGAGCGTGACATTCCATGGATATACTAATGCCGATTGGGCTGGCAGTGTGGTAGATTGCAAGAGTACATATGGATGCTGCTTCACACTTGGGTCTTCTCTGATATCATGGATGAGCAGGAAGCAGAATTTGGTTTGAGCACCACTGAGGCCGAATACATTGTAACGAGTATGGCTTGTTGTGAAGCAGTTTGGTTGCGAAAACTCTTCAGTGAGATGTTTGGGCATGTGCTAGATAACATCGTGATACTGTGTGATAACCAGAGTGGGATTCGGTTGTCCAAGAATCCTGTGTTCCATGATCGAACCAAGCATATTGATATCAGGTACCACTTTATCCGGGATATGGTATATCGAGGCACCGTAAGGCTCGATATAGGAACTGATGAGCAGGTCACATAAATTATCACAAAGCCCTTGGGGAAGGTTAAGTTCCTAACCTTTCGTGAGAATCTTGGTATCGTGGAATGACCCTATGCTGAGGGTGCTGTTGGACGATGAGCTCTTGGAGCTCTGGGGGGATTTGGGGATAGCTTCTCAGAGCTATAAGCATTCACGGGGCTAGGCTTTCTGAACCTTGTGGTGCTTCTGCCCCACCATTATGATGTTGAGTTGGTTCACCTCTCATGATCTGTGCCCCGTATGCATCCTACCCATTGAGTCCCAGACTCATGGGGAGTACCTCTCATTTGGCTAGTGAGGTGGGAAAATCTAGATACCAGTAGCAAATACTGATGGACACACCAGAGATTGCCATACTCTCTATGTCTAGGATGGCACGTGTCTAACCACTTGATTTGGGATCAAGTATAGTGAGATTTCTAACCTCCAACTGACTTCGGGTCAGGTAAACCAACTTCGGGTTGGTATGTGACTCTTTTGAGTCCTATAGAGGTTTTAGACCTTTTGGATGAATTTTTCAATCGGGAATGATGTCTTTGTGACTGACCCTTTTTTGTTCTAAAACAAAGAAGCCAACAAAGCAAGTTATAGTGGGATGACACACGATGTTTGGATTGCATAGGTGGATGGAGTTCTCCCTAGTTGAGAGGGAGTGTTAATTCTGGACAACTAGGTCCAAAATCCATGTTTTTATGCTCATATGAAGATGCCAATATTTTTATTGGACTCCTCTTTCAGAGAGGTGCAAGATCGATCTAAAGATCATCTTGATCCAATGAGCATAACATTTATTTTGAATTTATTCCACTTATGTGCAAGGTCGACCTGAATTGAAATGTAGGCTTGAAGCCCCAGCAGATGTGTCACACACCCTCACTGATAGATATATATAGGTCAATGTTGGAGGTCACTCCATCACTCATCACACATTATCTCTCTGCATCTGATTGGTTCAATCATCACTTGGAATATCTTCTTCTCCACACGTGGGAAAAGCAACAAAATGATATTCTATTTTTGACCTAAGGTTTTCAACACAGATTTGACCAGCGTTGACTTTGGTCAACGCTTGGTCAAACTGACCCCAAAATTGGTCAAAATTCCAATTTCTGCAGTCCGCATTTATTGGCATAGAAATTGAGGTTGACCATTGACTTTGACCAGGTTGCATTGACTTTTTGTTGCTGATGTTTTGCGTTGACCGTTGATTGGGACAACGTTGACTTTAGGTTGACTGATATAGCTATCCGAGAGGGTTGTGTGAAACTTCTGGTTGGCTGACCATATTGAGACTTTGCTGGTTGAAGCATCTTGTTGACCGCCGTAATGCATCACAACACATATATTTTGTTGATCAAGTAAAGTGTAATTTTTGGCTTGTCTTCTGTCGATCTACTGGTATGTTCTACCAGCATTTTAATTTCTTGTTTATGTGATTGTTGTTTGATATTGGGGATAAAAGTAAAGTTGCATCAAGCATAGACCATCTACGAAAATTTACACATATTCTACAAGCTGAGTTGGTAAGCTGCGCTTAGCCATTCCCAACTTTTGTAGCTTTCATAGTTGCGCATGTATGGGGCTGCCTCCTTTGAGGAAAACATCCCTGAATTAACATTAGAAAAAATATTACAAAAGTGCCATGGCACCTGTGAAAGTAAAGATTTTATGATAATAACTGGCATAAAAAAAAATAAAAAAAGCTGAGCTACCATGCAGTCATGGGGCTTCTGCATCATCCTCGGTATCTGGATTCTCATCCTCGATATGACAGGCATACTCCTGCGCTATGGCCTCCTCTTCAGGAGTAGGTCGGCGCAGAGGCCTGGAAGAAATTGCATAGAGGATGGGAGCTACCAGGTGCTCAACATCTGGTACATGCGTCTAGGTGCCCTCCGAGCCCATTATCCACACATCGGTGTCTTCCCCCTCTGCCTTTTGTTCCGAAAGAGGCTCAGTTTTGCGGGGTGTGGGGTGTGCCTGGTGTGAAATGGTGGATTTCCTTGGTTCTCTTTTTCCTCTCTGTGTTTCATGAATATGGGCCTCCTCCTCCTAGTCATGCACAAGGCTCTAGGGGCATCCCTGGCATGAATTCCAATAGAGGAGCCCTCAAAGGAATCCAAACAGTTATCGGGCCCATCGCTGGTAGCGTCCAAGGAACACACCTCTTTGGTCTCCTCTAATTGTTCTTTGACACAGTCTTGGAGCCATGGAAAAGTAGAGTAGAGGGTGGATGGGGGGCTGAGAGGTATGGAGAAGAGGCTCAAACCAGAGACAAGGAGTGCGCAATGTGGTGCTATTAGACAGGGTGGTGTGTAAGTGGAGGCTTCATAGCTAGGGGAGCTTAGTAATGAGAGCACATAGTTTGGAGAAACTAGCAAGGAAAATGGAGCCACGGTGAGGTGCGCAATTAGGGGGGTGCACGACCGTGAGGATTCTTCACGGTGCATCTTTGAGGGGGAGGCTATGCAGTGGGTAGGGCGTGGAGGAGCGCTGAAAATAAAACAAAGAAGCCAAAAGGAGCAATATTTGAATAACATTATGCGGAAGGGCCTCCCCTTTTGTAGTCCTATGGCACAAGCGTGGATGCTGTACATTATTATGAGACGCTCGCAGATTCATGCTGCAACATTTTTCATGTGGAGGCATGTGCTTCAAGTTATGGCAGGGTGCCATATCCATCTAGGGGGTCATTCAAATGATTGCAGCTGAGAGGTACCACCAAGGGTGGTTGTTGGCTTTACGTATCTTCTTGATGCCTTACCTCTATCACCTCATGTGAATGATTGCAGATAGGTAGATCCACTTCAAGTGAAGGCCTGCGTTGAATATCTTCGTCATCTCAAACGTGGGAGAGACTGTTTTCATAGATGCGTTCGATGTCACCCGCATCCGGGGTATATTTTGTTTGTTATGCAAGTTCAAGATTTGAATTAAAAAGCTAGAGACAATAAACACAAAGCTGAGAATTAACATGGTGAAGTACTATAATCATTTTAGATTTTGCATACGTTTAGAACTATGGAAAAGTTAGAGTAGATGTTGAGAAGAAGGAAGGAAAATTGAAATGATTAGATTTATTGTTTGAGATATCTATAAACATATTACTATGTAAATTTCAAAGAGAAAGGTTGGTAATTAGAAATGACTAGTTGTTTTTATGAACTTATTTTTATCAGTAAGTATATATATATATAAGGTCAAAAAGATGTGAAGTACTAGTATATATATATATATATATATATATAATTCTAAGTGTTTAGGATAAAATCACTAATAAAAGAGATTAGGACTACTTCACTATCCAAATTAATATTCAAAGATTAACTAAATCACATGGAAAAAGACTGAAAATAAAATAAATTAAGATAGAAAACTATAGTAGTGTGAAATATACCATCATTACAAAGAATAAAGACTAAAAAAAACTCATTGATGAATTTGCCTAGTGGACATTATTAAGTTGTTATTTTATCATACAAGTAATGTATAAAAGGTCGAAAAAACCTTAGAGACTTAATAATAAACAAAGTAATTAAACATACAAATGATTTTTGGAAAAATTATATATATATATATAATTTTTTAATGCTACTTCTTTTAAGAAAGTTTATGTTCAATAGCCTTTTATGCCTCGCATGTAATTTTGTTAAGGGTGATTTTAACCCAAAACATTTTTATGCCTTGCATGTAATTTTGTTAAGGGTGCTTTTAACCCAAAAAATTTAACAGTCGTAATGCATTCATTGTTATTATGGTCATTCGATTATGGTAGTTTTTTCATTGTTATTATAAGTGTTATGTGTTTATTTTTTCAACTTAATAGCTATATATGTTTCTATATGTGTTTGTATACTCTTTTCTCTATACAATATAGAGAAAAGAGTATACAAACATATATAGAAACATAAATAGCTATTAAGTTGAAAAAATAAACACATAATACTTATAATAACAATGAAAAAACTACCATAATCGAATGACCATAATAACAATGAATATCTTACGACTGCTAAATTTTTTGGGTTAAAAGCACCTTTAAATCTAAAATTACATGCTAGGCATAAAAGGCTATTGAACATAAACTTCCTTAAAAGAAGTAGCATTAAAAAATTATTCTATCAACTAAACAAAAAATACATAAGACCCTTGCATCTTATCCTTGAGCACAAAGTTACACACAAGAAGAGAAGTAACCAGGGGTTTCAGGGACACCCAAATTGGAAAGAAAGAATTCAAACATTCTCCACTCAAGGAAATAATTCCAGACTGTATTGTTTGAAGGAACAACTTTCAAAAGTTTGTTGAAGGTTTATATGTTACCTATAAGAATAAAAAAGTAAAGCTCTTGGTTAGAGGCATTGGATAAAACATAAGCCAAATTTATATTATACATAGAAAATGATGATTAGAGGTGCAAGTAATCTTATTGACTTAGAGGATTAAACATTGCAGGATGCTACATTTTAACCCTGCAAATTAACCATGAATATACAGTCAGAAATGGTTACTGTAATTATTATTAATTTAATACCCTAAAGTTGAGATAAAATAACCAAGCATAAGATAATGTTAACACTCTTGTAGGGTTAAAACCCTACCTAAAAGATAACATAAGTATATATAAAATATATACGTCAAACAAAGGAATTCCATGACCATTTTTATGTATATACATGAAAGACCGAAATAATATACCAAGACTAACAAAATAAAATAATTTAAACAATTATCATGTCAAGTTAAAGTTATTAACTAAAAATCCTAATTCTGGTATTGCCACAACAATGGAGACCATAATTTGAAAATAAGCCTCTATTAATTTAAGAAATCTTACTCGAGCAGAGGTGGAAATGTTTTCTAAAAAATTGGAAACAAAATCTGTTGGAATTGAAAAGCAAATCCAATCATGAAAACAACAAGGTAGATTCGGAAACACTACATTGAAAAGTTGCCAAGGTTAAATTCTTGGCAATTTAAACTTACAAAGAGAATAACAATATATATTCCAAGTGGTGAAATTTTAAATTAACTATAAAATATATGAGCACCCAACCAACATCACTCTTCCAGTGGAAATGAAGTCATTAAAAACCCTTGCAGAATAGTTATTGCCAAAAAGTGGAAACCAAAATATGATACAAGAATGAGTTAGTATTGGAATATAATGAGTTAGTTCTGAAAATGTAAATTTAAAGTTTATAGAGATTTGAACATAGGATGTAAAAACCCTTCATAGTAATATAAATAGCTCTGATAAGAATTCTAGAAATGAGTGGAGCATCTAGCCTAACATTTTTCCATGGAAAATTGATGAAGGAAGGCTTGTAGAGTTACAAAAGTATTCAAGTTATCTCATATATAGTAAGGTGTATATTTAGGGTATGATTAAGTTTCAGAGCAAGCAAAGCTCTGTCCATGAGCTAGTGAAATAATGAGAAAACAAATGACACAAGGGGATAGTCAATACAACCAATTAAACCTTGAACCCTTTCAACAGTCGATCATGCCGAAACCAAATCGTAGCCATTAATATGTGGGTTTCACATTGATCAAAGTTAATCCACGTGAAGGAATGGAAGATAAAATTGCACTATGCAAAACTATCTTATTAATCAAATAGATTACACACATTTATACATGAATTAGTCTCAAGATAGGAAATCTATCTTGGATGCACAATAATGTGGTTGAGAGAATATCTCAACCACACACTAAATTAGGAATATATATAGTTCTAGCTACCTCCTATGATGTAGGAACAAACTCCTTATATAGAGATTTACAACCACAGACAAGTAGAAATTACATATTCCAACACTCCCCCTTAATGAATACTTGTCTCAATATCCATCTGCAAAATATACAACTGGTCCTGTTTGGTAATTACACTGGTTTTGTTTGGTAATTACACTTTGTATCTTGTTCATTCTATTGTTGATGTCCATATAAAGGAACAACCCTCTACCGAAGTGCATGGGTTCCCAATCGCTGCAACCACTAGTCTGCTAGGAAGTCCTTCACATACATTGTTCATACAACCTCTTGATGAACTCCCCATATATAAAAGAATTTCACCTCATGGAGTCTAAAACCAATACAGCCCACCCAAGTGTATCCATCCCGCATGAAACACTCTTCCAGGGTGTTAAAAATTTCTGACAGAGGGAGAATATAACAAAGGGGTATGCATGCCTCTCTAGGTCTTACAGCATGTACACAAATTAAATGACATGTAGATTTTCTCTAATTACAAACTGTGACTCATACTCTACCATGGTCATGAGTCTATTCTACAAACATAAACAAAATTTGACTACATCATTCATATGCTAGAACACACCACTTCTTTGGCTTTGTACTTTGAGTCTTTGGCATCTTCATTTTTGACTTTGGCATGCTGGTCTGCAAAGTCTATTTCTGGTCAAACATAAGAAAATGATATGTCGACATCCATATAAAGGAGAAACCATCCACCAAAATGCATGGGTACCAACCGCTGCAACCTATGGTCTTGTAGAATTTCCTTCACATACATGGTTCTGTCAACCATTATCATTGCATACATGTACCTGTATCTACAGATCCCCCTCCAACGTGGGTTTTATCGGATGACCCGTAACCATGCTCTTCCTTCATCGGTAAACTCTCACCAGTAGTAGATCTGTCTTAGATCTCTTTGGAAAACTTTAATCGGATCCCTTCATCAGCGACCTTTCACTGGATTTCTTCATCGGCGACCTTGCACCAAATCTCTTCATCAGTGGGTGAACACTTTTCCAATCCACTTCATTGTTACAAGTGGTTTCTGGCTGACCACAAACTGACACTGTAAAATGGTTTATGGCTAACCACGAACCTGCAATTACAAAGTGGTTTTGAGATTACCATGAACTTTTACGGGGATACACATGCATTTACAAGGCTTACATACTCCAACTCTTGGAGTTACCAGGTACATATAATGACCACTACAAAACCATCCTAGACTTGCTTACCATTCAACTGTGTGACTCATTATACAACATGCTATTGAGTCTATTCCAAGAAACTCACACAAAAAAAACTTTCACTTTAGTTGTCCATCATCCTTTAAATGTTGTCGCTTCTCCTTTACATCATATTTTGAAATTTTCACATCTTGGTCATCTTGGTATTTGTCAATTAAATCTTGGAACTCCATGCGTAACCTGTCATTTGTTAGAGTCTTGAATTATAACAAAGTAACTTTGCCTATATTGAGTTAGCTAGGCTCAATAAGGCTCAATAATTTTAAACATGATTCCAAGAAAAAATAAAAACATAAACTTTTCAGATTAACAAGAACCTCAAATTTCTTTGTCTATGCCCAAAGATGACTATTTACCGAACATAAAAACAACCATTCTTCTCCAACGATACCTCTGAGGGGTCCAATGATAAATAAACGGATTGATGACATTTCAACTGGTCTCAATGCACTACATTCCAGCACAGATGATCCAGACATAAGCACTCACAGCCACATGAAGAGAAACAGTAGAAAATTGTCTCTCTCAAAACAAGAATCTAGGACTCCATGGGCTGATCCTCTGTCGTCGACAAATTTACTGTCAACATGCATAAAATTCAATGATTTTACACAAAAAAGTTCTCATTTTAGTGTCCAATTCCACTGGCATCACAACGTAACGCCACTTCCCTGTTCACAATATCAAGGATGGGTAACTGCTTCCAAGCATGCCTCCTCATGCTAAAGACTCAAAGTACAAAGCCAAAGAAGTGGTGTGTTCTAGCATATGAATGATGTAGTCAAAGTTTGTTTATGTTTGTAGAATAGACTCATGACCATGGTAGAGTATGAGTCACAGCTTGTAATTAGAGAAAATCTACATGTCATTTAATGTTTGTACACACTGTAAGATCTAGAGAGGCATGAATACCCCTTTGTTATATTTTCCCTCTATCATAAAGTTTTAACACCCTGGAAGAGTGTGTCATGCAGGATGGATACACTTGGGTAGGACGTATTGGTTTTAGACTCCATGAGGTGAAATTATTTTATATAGGGGGAGTTCATCAAGAGGTTGGATGAACCATGTATGTGAAGGACTTCCTAGTAGACTGGCGGTTGTAGCGGTTGGAAACCCATGCATTTCAGGACTCAGCCCTTCTCAGTGGCCTCGTCCACCTTCTCGCCATACAACAACCGAGTAGTCAACAAATATACAGACTACCTTTGCATATACCATACACACTGTCACACATGCGCTACATTCAATTCAGGAAAATTCACATTCGTCCCTTAATCCACACCCTTGAAATCTATGCGCTCAGGTATACAAATTCAAATTTCCAGCTTGAACTATCATTGCACACATGCGCACTTCGACCTCTATAATGCTGTAAATCGCTCATCAATAGGTACAAACATATTCCTCTTCTTCAAAGACTACCTTCAGAGGCACAACATTAGAGTGTCCAGACAGGCTGGTCATGATCTCGATCTCCAATTTCACACTTCAAACATCCTCAGACATCACCAATCTGTCCTTTGAAATGGATTTTCACTTGAGGACCTCTTCAATCACTTTGTAATGAGACATGGCTCACACCCAAAAGGGTCAACATGCTGCACATTGATATATTACACGCAGGTCGACTCTCCAACCTTCGTCAATGCCACACTTATGTCTACTCTACAAACAGATTGGAAACCAACAAATTTGTCGTCGCTAATAGTGCCCTTTCTACTAGATCCACACACAGATCGATGGCTCTTCAACACAAATTTGACAGCCACAATTGGAACTCTTCACATCTCTTCATTTCATACCTACACATTAACCTCATACTTCGATGTGCCCAGCAATTGCAACGACTCGTAGACCCAACTCATTTCTCGTCGATCGTATGCATCAAACTCAGACTTATGGCAAAGTACGCTGAGTTTATATGCAAAACACCGAGAAAGGTTAGTCAAAACCCAAGCGCACCTGCTACCACTAAGTTCCACTGGCCATGGAGATCCGATCCACATGCTTTAAGATCTGCTCCGCACGGTGGAGTATTCTATTCAACACGGCCCTCATGCGCTCCATGCAATCGGACGCTAAGAAGGAACAACGTGCTTTGGCAGATCTTCTCTCCTTTCACCACACTGTACAAGGGATCATGTTTTTACAGTGACTTCATACCCGAGTTGTGCAACAAAAATTCAGAATCAAGCCTCATTTGATAGCGTCGTCAATGAGAGCTTGATAACGATGAGAGCGGAATGGGGAGAAGACGCGAGGAAGCAGTATTGCGATGGCCTCGTAGATTTCCTGATTTCCTCCACCCTCGCCTACCCTCATAAAACTTCGAAGCTTCACTGTTCATAATCTTCCTATTAGAGAATGTATCCGCGGTGCTATAGAAACATGGGCTTTCCAGATGATCCGATATCTAAGATCCAATTCTCAAGGGGCTCTTTTATTTCTAGGCTTGGCCTTGACGAAGAATTATGAGCTCTCTCTGCTGCAGTGTTCAAAACTGTGACCGTGCATCCACGCTGATGCACTTCCCACAGAGCTCTCACCACTCATCTCACCAACAACTCCACGCTCAGTCTGCATTGGTTCATGGCTTTCCAACAGCACCAACGACTCTCCAAACCAGTTGCTCTTAAAACACAAATAGACAGTGTCCTCAGTGCAAACGGGTTGTCCATACACCGCAGCCATAAACAACACTCATCGTCAAAAAAATCCCAGCAATCAAACAGTGCCACTCAATATGATTCTAAATAGCTTCACATACCTTTTAATTTCTCACGCAGCCACATATGAGGCTCACCAACCACATATAGATCGGCAAAAACCCCTGGAGGATCCACACTCCTCCAAAAATGCTCACGGTGTCTAAACAACTCCAGACACAAGGCACCACCACAATTGCATCACATCGGAGTTTCTGCTGCTTTCAACGTCTCAAATGGAAAAACTAAAAAAAAAAATTAAAACAAAATCGATATACTCTTTATTTCTCTCGTTTTCCTCAGCCCAGGAGGGGCTGAGGTCCATGCCCTTATGGCTTTGATACTAAGATAAAATTGCACTATGAAAAACTATCTTATTAATCAAATAGATTACACACATTTATACATGAATTAGTCTCAAGATAGGAAATCTATCTTGGACGAACAATAATGTGGTTGAGAGAATATCTCAATCACACACTAAACTAGGAATATATATAGTTCTAGCTACCTCCTATGATGTAGGAACAGACTCCTTATATAGAGAGTTACAACCACAGACAAGTAGGAATTACATATTCCAACAGTAGCTACTACTGTGTCACAACATTAAATCTCCACAATAGAAACTTGAACGAAATATGTTAGAAAAATCGTTCCATAACTTCAATAAGTTCCACGTCAATTACTGCCCCTTGGTAATATAAGTAGTGTAATGTCGAACCATCACATAACTATATCACAAGGTAAGAGTTTCATTACTTAAAGGTATGCTTATATATTTCTTAAATGACGAGTTAAACCAAGGCATGATAAGCATCATATGGTCAGAATTCATGTTCATAAAACATTAAATGGTCTCGTGAACTTAGGTTCCATACAAATTAGGGGTATGCGAGTGATTATAGTAAAACATTATTTGATTGGAAAATATAATTAGGAAGGTTTAATTTTAAATATAAAACAAAGTATAATATTATAATGAAATACATGGGTACAAATGATGAGAATAATAGTTACCATGTTTTGAAAATTGATCACTATAAAATAACACCAAGTTATCACATCTTCGACACTTTTGAAAAGAATATGCTTACAACTGGTTATGTAAGAAATACAAAATTTTCCCTTCTTTAATAAATTCGACATTGGCTAGAATAGAATGATTGAAAATTTTCTTTTTTTTTGTTTCTTTAAATATAAAAATACTCCCCACATCAAAATCTCTTCTAAAGTATTAAAGAAACTTCATAAAAGACACTATTTTCAGTAATAGTTGATTTTTATTATTTTATAAAAATTATATTACACATTCATGTTATTCTTCCCTTAGATATTTTCAAATTGGTTTTATGAAAATAATTTTGCATTAGCGCACTAACCATGCCACTATGGAATACATTGTTTTCCCTACAACGTTTATATGACTCAACAAAATTAATATATGTTTTTGACAATCATAGAATGTGTCCTCATTTAACATAGTTCCTAGATACTTTGCTTGGGGAGAATTGCATACATATTTAAGGTTTTAACCAAATCCCAAATATATGTTTTCATTGTTTCAACCACGTAATGTATATGGGATTAACTTGGAGCTTGCATGATTATATTCTTTTATATTATTGAGTATACCATAGTTGTGAGTGGTTCACACACATGTAATGTTTCATGCAACGAGGTGTCGAACATTCTCGACCTCCAACCTCTTCACCAATTTGATACCATCAATAATACATGTTACACAATAATTTTTCATCATGCTCATTTTACTGTCCCTGATCCTAAAATACCCCATGACAGATCTTGTGCTGTAATATTCCAAATTTTCATCAAATAATTGGAATATTAGAGTTCTTAATTTTCATAATCAATTGAGTAAATAAGAGGGTGGAGGGCCCCAAAAACCCCATAGACAAATAAAATTCACTTTTGATGTGTGTATGTAGATATTTTAGATCTAGATCTACATTATGGAGTAGTGGAGCAACTTCTTAAATGAAGGAAGAGTGGAGATCATGGATATTAAATGTAAAATCATGAGGATCTTGGAGGAGGTCAA
Organism: Pinus albicaulis; assembly: GCA_034641835.2. NCBI lineage: Eukaryota > Viridiplantae > Streptophyta > Pinopsida > Pinales > Pinaceae > Pinus > Pinus albicaulis. The sequence continues at coordinate 556,985,830 of CM076574.1, forward strand.
CTAAGATCATAGTGCATTTAAAGTAAATCTAATGCAAATATGATGGAGAGAGTGGGAATTAAATGCAGACAGTGGAGGAAATGGTGAATCTAATGCAAATATGATGGAGAGAGTGGGAATTAAATGCAGACATGATGGAGATCATGGAGAGACAACACAGTCTTCATGGAGGCTAGTGGCCACATGTACAGTTCAGTTATGAGGTGGGCCAGGGATATGGAAGGCTCATAATCTATATAAGGAAGATGAAGGCATACTAGAAGTCAGGCTTTAGATTATTATTTCTGATCTGTTTAGATCTAGATTTGTCGGTTGACATTTCTATGCATGCTTATGTTGTTTAGCTAAGTCTGCAATGCTGTTTAGCATAGGGTGCTTCCGAGTGGAAATCCCACCCTTACCCATAGGGGACTTTGAGTGCCTACTCTGGGAAGATTTATATTGAGCTACATTCCTCATTAGGCATTGGTGCCATCTTCAGGAGGTTGTTTCTAACACTTCAGCTAGGAAACTAGTGGAGGATTTGTCCTTTCACCTTGTGCTTCATGTTTAGTCTTCCAGGAGTTTTATATTCATATTCAACATTCATGCCAACATTTCATACCTCCATGCAGCAGCAATCCCCTTAAGAATTGCACAATCTATTCTTGTAGATCTGAAGGAGGAAGGAAGTTTCTAGTATTTCAGCTGGAAATATAGTGAGGGACCATTCCTTCACTTTGCATTCATTGTTTCCATCATTTCTGAGCTACATTGCATTATTCAGCAGCAGGCTAGAGAGCCTCCCTCCTTGATAGTGCAATTTTTGTCAACAGTTGTGTAGCAGCAGATGCAATCAGTGGAGAGGGTTGGAGGAGCTAGATCTTGAGCTTCTAGCTTGAGGATCTAGTGAAGGGATCAACCTTTCTTGCATAAAGATGATTGCACATCATTGCAACCATCATATCTTCAGTTCATGCAACATATCTGCATACCAAGCAGCTACATAGTGCAAGCCCCAAGAGGGTGATTTTATTAGATTCATATATCTGGAAAATCCTTTCTGGGTTATCTTGGGTATTCATCATAGAGCTTGGATCTAAAGTTTCAGCATCATCGGAGCTCCTAATATGCATAGATATAAATTTCTATTTTTCGGCAATTGTTGCCTCGACATTTTCTAGCAGGGAAAACATATTTTTCCTTCCAGCAGTCCAGCAGTTAAGCAATCCCTATTGTGGGATCTTTTTAGGGTCATTCTAGGGCCACTCCTTTGGCTTGAGTGTCTCATATTTTGAGCATTGTTGTACTAGTTTATCCACCTCCATATTAATAAAATGGATCAACTATTTCTGTGCATTCTGATGTGTATTTAGATTTAGTTTTTACTTTACTATAGTTCTTATATTGTGTTTTTGTATTAATGCATTCTCCATTTTGGGATATTACAGTGGTATCAGAGCATGACCTTTGGCTCAGCTTGTGGGCACTTCATCTTTAACATCAAGAAGAAACAGATAGTAGAGATCTGTCATGAAGGAGGATTGCAGTTTTTCCACTCTTCTATTTATATCCATGCAAGATCTCTCCAAGGAGGTCAAAAAAATGAAGAGAGAAAGGAAAAAGGAGGATCCAAGAAGAATATTTGATGAGGAAGGTCCCAACACTTTCTATTAGCATAAGAAGCAACTGGAGAAGAAAAAAGCTTCACATTATTCTATTAGATCCACTTCCTTTGAGAAGGAAAGGGAATGGTGTGAATATGAAGGAGACTCAGGGTATGAGACCCTAAGTAAATATATTTCTGAGTACAAGTTACAACCAAGAGAAATGAAGGAGAATCTATCTCTCCAACAATTTTTGCAACTCAAAGAAGAGAGGAGATCCCACAACAACAATAGAAGAAAGATGCATAGATTATTTTTGCCTACATTTGATGGATCTTCCACAAGCACATTTAAGGATTGGAGGTAAGAATTGGATACATTCTTTCTGCAATATCCTGTAGCTGAAAGAGAGGTTGTGGAGATTGCAGCGCTGTATCTAGAGGGTGAAGCAAGAGATTGGTGGTTCAGTCACTTATCACATATGAAAGTGTCGGCTTATGCAGATCTCATTCAGAGACTGGAGAAGAGATTTGGTAGAAATAAATTGGAGACATCACACATTGAGACACTTCCCATCATTGATGAAATAGTGCATGAGGAGCCAAAGGAAGATGTCCTCATTATCACTCAAGAGGAGGAGCCTCTACCACCACCATCAACTGCAAAAGTACTTTCATCAGGAGGAAGAGCACTTGCATCTTTGCAAGATGGTCTTAGACTCTTGACATTTGGAGCCCCATGCATGATTCATGAGATTCATGAGGAGGAGGAGGAAGATACCAGTGCTGGTACAATAGAAGAGTAGCCATCATCAGTACCAGTATTTGAAGAGATCATTGCACCGGTGGAAGGAACTCTTGTAGATGTGCAAGAAGTTCCCGAGATTCAAATTATCCAAGGTTTGCATACACTTTAATCTCATATTATTTCAATACCTCAGATTGAGATTTGTGAGACCATGCCATCGGGGCAAGTGCATAACCAAGGATTAGAACATCTTGCTGATTTGGAACAACAAATTATCATTGCACATAGGAGCCTTGATTTGATCAAGGAGAATATGTATTGCTATCCCAGTTTATCATGGTTGAGCTACACCCAACACTTTGTGTTGAAGTGTGGAGTTATAGAAGATGGGAGGAGCACAATCCTATTTAGTACAATGCCAAACTATGAGTTTAGCATTGTATGTGGCCATGAGACAACACATGTATCACCATGCAGATCTACATCACTGTCACTTAGCAGTAGTGATGATGAGAGGGCCCCATTATTCTTGGAGAATTCCGAAGGTAGCTTCACTCATGAAGCATTGGAGGGACAAATGATAGAGGGTAGACATATTATGATGGTGAGAATTCCCCATTATCAAGATGAAGTTTCTTTGATGAGCACCTAACAACTCAAAGAGGAGATTCTAACTACAACATGTATGGAGCCTTATGGGTTCTATTGGGCCAATGATGAGAGGATCTCATGGAGAGACCTCAAAGGAGGTGCACTTCAACATTTCATGGAGTGCAAAGCTATTTATATGAAGGATGTTGGTATTCTACAATGGGAGGATACCAAGATTGAGCTTGGCATGATTCATCATCCATATTGGGATGAATGGATCTAGATGAGGAGCAGGAGGTTGCCTACCTTCCTGCAGATCTATGATACCGGGAAACAAGAAGCATGGCTGCGCTGGTTACTTTTGGATGAGTATGGATAATACCCAACATATCACATTTCGAGGATCCATGCCATACATATAACTGATGACATGCAGCAGCAGGAGGCATGGCTATGCTGGTTGTTGATGAGAGAGTTTGGACATCACATGATATATATTATGTCCTTGCATTTATTTTTGTTTGCTATATGTCTCATGTCTTTGCATGTATTTCTGTTTGGGATGTATCTCATGTTCATGTATGTACTTGGGTTTGGGACATTGCACAACTCTCATATGATGTGGCAGTAGGGATATTGTTTATATTTGGTTGATGAGACATTCCACATGTCCATTAGTATTTTGTTGCTCCATGACTTGCATCATGATGATTTAAGGTGGCAACAAGAATCCTTGTTGTTGTGGTTACTTTTGGGAGAGTATGGGTTGATTTAATCCCATACATTGCATGATAATGAGAGAGGATGGCAACATGAGGCCTTACCGTGTTGGCTTTTGTTGAAATATTGGTCATTGCACTTGGTATAATGATGATGTGATGGGGCAACATGATGCATTGCTCCGGTGGCTTCTCTTGAGAGAATATGCCCACTACATTTGGTACAATAATGATGTGGTGTGGCAGCTAGAGGCATTACTACGGTGGCTTCTATTGAGAGAGTATGACTGTCATAGTTGGTTTGATGTTGATGTGGCATGGTGGCAAGAGGCATTGCTGTGGTGGCTTCTTTTGAGAGAGTATGGCTCTCTTATTTGTTTTCATGATGATCTAGCATGGCAATAGAAGGATTTTCTACGTTGGTTGTTATTGGGAGAATATGGTTTGACATTGTTCATGTTTTTCCATATGTCTCTACTTCTTGTTTTTCACTATGTTGATTTTAGGTTTGGATCCTACATGGCCAACAGGGCTAATGATGAGAGCATTGATAGATGTAATCTACTCTATGTATCATGGGTTGGAGAGATAGTTCATGAGTTGGGAATCTCCATTTTGGGCAAGAACCACTTCATTTTATGTATCTCATGTATAGAGGATATCTTTGGACATAATATGGTTTCCACTTGGAGATTCATTGATGAGGATGGGTATCTAAATTTTTAGTTGGAGGTCATTCTAGACATTATAGGGAGGCAGCTTTGGAGCTAGGCATGCATTAAACATTGTGGCAAATGGGGAGGCCTTCCATATGAGGATGCCATTTGGAGGGAGGATGTTTGCTATGGCATCCACTTTTGCAGTTGCTTGAGGAAGAGCAACATTTTGGCGAGGAGGACTATAATATTCCCAAATTTTCATCAAATAATTGAAATATTAGAGTTATTAATTTTCATAATTAATTGAGTAAATAATAGGGTGGAGGGACCCAAAAACCCCATAGATGAATAAAATCCACTTTTGATGTGTGTATGTGGATATTTCAGATCTAGATCTACATTATGGAGTAGTGGAGCAACTTCTTAAATGAAGGAAGAGTGGATATCATGGATCTTAAATGTAAAATCATGAGGATATCGGAGGAGGTCAACTAAGATCATAATGAATTTAAAGTAAGATCATAAAGCACTTATGATGAGATAGTGGAGGAAGTGGTGCATCTAATGCACACATTATGGGGAGAGTGGAATTAAATGTAGACATGATGGAGATCATGGAGAGACAACACAATATTCATGGAGGCTAGTGGCAACATGTACAGTGCAGTTATGAGGTGGGCCAGAGCTATGGAAGGCTCATAATCTATATAAGGAAGATGGAGGCGCAATATAAGGAAGGCTTTACATTATTATTTCTGATATGTTTAGATCTAGATTTGTTGGTTGACATTTCTATGCACGCTTATGCTGTTTCGCTAAGTCTGCAGTGCTGCTTAGCATAGGGTGTTGCTGAGTGGAAATCCCCCCCTTACCCACGGGGTACTTCAAGTGCCTACTCTAGGAAGGTTTCTATTGAGATACATTCCTCACCGGGAATTGGTGCCATCTTCAGGAGGTTGTTTATAGCACTTCAGCTAGGAAACCGGTGGAGGATCTATCCTTTCACCTTGTGCTTCATTTTCAGTCTTCCAGGAGCTGTATATTCATATCCAGCATTCAGGCCAACATTTCATACCTCCATGCAGCTATTAACATATCCCCTTGAAGATCCAAATAAGACTTCCTTGAAATATTATTGAAGAAACATGGCCAAATTCCTAATTTCCCAGGTCAGTGCCCTTCCTGGTGCCATGGCCACGCTGATGTCTTTTTCATAGTTATGGTCCAAAGCTGTCAGTGCCCTAATTTCTTGGAAAACCGCGTTAATCCCATTTCTAGCAGTGCTTCCTCAAATGGAGGAGAAGATTCGACCTCTAGAAGCTCCAACCTCTAGAAGCTCAATGGAAATGAGTTGGTTGTTGAACAATGGTGATAAGATTGAGCTCTCTCATTTTAGATCCTTGATCTCATCCATGGGGGATCATCCCTTATGTTAGCAATCTAAAATTTCCAAGGATTGTTCGAGATGTTTAAAATAAATATTAGAGGTAACTATCATCCACTTTTGGAGATTAGGATCTAGCCTTCCTAATGCTTAGAGAGGGCTCTCTTTTAGTGATTTAACTTTGTTGTTTTAATATATTTTAGGTTAGTTCACTAGAAAATTTGACCCAATTTCCGATGGCCACTTTGTCGCTATTTCAACACATAGTCATCGCAAGAGCGATAGTTTGAGGCCAGACAAAAAGTGGTTAGCCATTACATCGCAATTCCGACGCTTTGCCCAAGAGTCGCAATACCAACACTTTTTCTGATGTTTTTCCAAGTGTCGCTAATCCGACGTTTTATAAGCGTCAGTATTCTGACGAACCAAAAATGTCGGTCTTCCGACGATCACAAACTGTCGGTCTTTTGATGCTTTTCAGGTTTTCAAAAGAATGTCGCAATTCTGACGTTATGGCTTCCAACATTTAATTCCGACGTTTTACAAACTGTCGCAATTCCGATGAAACATCATTCGACGTTTAGAACGTCATGCGTCCGATGCTTATGGAATGTCGCTTTACCGACGAAAAGTTAAAAATATTTAAAAAGGAAACGTCGCTCTTCTGACGATCGAGGCGTCGGTCTTCTGATGAAAAGTAAAAATATTAAAAAATTAACGTCACTCTTCCGACGTTGAAGGCTTCGGTCTTCCGACAAAAGGTAAAAATCTTACGTGAAAGATTCTGCTTCTTTTGTTCATGAGTTAAAAAGCTGGGTTTGCGAACCAAATGACTTTATGGTTAGTTTTGATGTTGTTTCTCTCTATACCAACATTCCTATCATGGAGGCGATTGGGGTTATCAGGCGTTTCATTGATCCTGATACTGCTAAGTTGGTGGAAATTTGCCTCACATCTACCTTTTTCAGTTTTGAAGGAGAATTTTATGAGCAAACCTGTGGTGTAACCATGGGTTCCCCGCTCTCACCGGTGGTAGTCAACCTTTTTATGGAAGATTTTGAATCGAGAGCTTTGGCAACTGCTCCTTTAAAACCCAAGGTTTGGAAGCGGTTTGTTGATGACACATTCATCAATTGGTCTCATGGTCGTCTTCAATTAGAGGCTTTCCATCGACACTTGAATAGTCAATCTGACTCCATCAAGTTCACGATGGAAATTGAAACTGATGGGAACCTTCCTTTCCTGGATGTTCTCATCTCTAGAAATAATAATGGCTCTTTCTCCCACCGTGTGTTTCAGAAAAAGACGCACACGGAGCAATATCTGCATTCTGATTCTCATAATTTTCCTGCTCAGAAACTTGGAGTTTTGAATACTTTAGCTACAAGAGCTCTTAGAATTTCTGAAAATGATCATTTAGATGAAGAGAAAGCACATATCCTTAAATTCTTCAAAGATAACGGTTATAGTAGAAGTCAGGGTTTGAAGGCTTTCATGAATGCGAGCAAAGGTCCTAGACTGAATAAGATTAGTGATGATGCTGTTGGTAAAGTTCATTTACCTTTTATTCAAGGTACGATTGATAAGATTGCCCGGATTTTAAGGAAGCATAAAATCTCTTATTATTTTAAGCCTTTAAACACAATTCGGGGCTCCCTTAAATCGGTTAAGGACCAGTTATTCCGTGCTCTTGCGGGACTCCCTACATTGGTGAAACTGGTTGGTCGATTGATAAGAGGTTCCAGGAGCATGCTGCGGATATTAGGCATGGTAGAACCAGGTATTCTACATTAGCTGAGCATGCAGAAAAGACGAAGCATCACATTTGTATGGAGGATGCTAGAATTCTTGCTAGGGTTGACCATTTCCATCACCGGAAATTTAGGGAGGCGATTGAGATTGAGAAGAGGTCCCGCACGTTGAACAGGGATGACGGATGGAAAGTTAGCAGTTGTTGGATTCCATCTCTTCATTCCCTGTAAGGATTCTTTAGTTTTTATGTTTTGGTCGTACTATTTTATTCTATTATTTGATTTTAATATTTTATTTATTTATTAATTAAAATAAAATACATTTAATTTTTATTTTTATTTAAAATATATATACATTTATTTATTTATTTAATTTTTTTAAAATTTTAATTTTTAAAAAAGTTTTAAATCATTCATAATTTATTTTTGATTTGATTTTATTTATAAATTATTTATTTTTGTTTAAGACTTTGACTTGAATTCTTTGTTTTATTTTACTTTTTAGTGGGTCATTTTATTCTTTAGTTTTATCTTTATGATTTGGTCCTTTTATTAGTATTATTTTACCATAGTATTTTATTTATTGGTTTATGTTTGTTATTTATTTATTTATTAAAATAAAATACTTTATTTTTATTTTTATTTTGTTTTATTTTATTTTAATTTATTTTTATTGTATTTTAATTCTTGTTTCTAATTTTATTCATTGATTTTATTTTATTTTTCTATTTATTTATAATGTATGACTTTGACTTGAATATTTTTTCGCTTAATAAACTATTTATATTGTTTATATGGGGGAGTTAGGTTAGTTTTTTGGGTTATTTTATATGAAGGGGTAGTTATGTTTTTTTATATTTTTAGTTTTATTTTTGACCGTTTTTAATTTTAAGAATGTGTTAGTTATATTTTTGGATTATTTTATAGTTTTTCTTATATTTTTTACCATTTTTAACTCTTTGGGTTTTGACCGTTGCTTCTCTCTTATTGGTATAAATGGGTATGTCTGATCGGCCAATCCTCATTATCCTGATGATGAACTACAGTTGGTAGTTCGAAACGCATCGGTTCCAAAAATTCATTATGTCATTTTCCGGAAGATTTATAATTAAAAAGTAAAAATATTAAAAAATTAACGTTGCTCTTCCGACGTTGAAGGCATCGGTCTTCCGACACTTTGATAAAAATTAAAAAAAAAAATTAAACACAGTGTTTTGGTCTTCTCATCTCCGAGTAATGGACTTTGATAAAGCTCTTGATGCCGAAAGTATAAATCCTGGCGATCATATCTTTGAAAAGCTAATCTCGGGAATGTATTTGGGAGAGATTGTAAGAAGATTATTGCTGAAATTGGCTGAAGATGCTGCTTTATTTGGAGATAACATTCCATCCAGACTGAGAGAACCATATGTCTTAACTACCCTGAATATATCTGCTATGCACCAAGACACCTCATGTGACCTTAACATAGTTGAATGTACTTTGAAGAATGTATTTGGGATATCACACATTCCTTTGAGGACACAAAAACTTGTAGTTGAACTATGCGACATTGTAGTAGTACGTGTTGCTCGTTTAGCAAGAGTTGGAATTGTGGGCATATGAAAGAAATTAGGGAGAGATGTCATTGGAGAGACAGGTAAAATGAGGACCATTGTGGAAATTGATGGAGGTCTGTATGAGCACTATCCACTTTTCAGACATAATATGCAAAGTGATGTTAAAGAATTGCTTGGAAGTGAGCTTTCGGAAACTATGGTTTTAGAACTTTCAAATGATGGTTTTTAAACTCTTCTTGCTGCATCTAACTCAAGGTATTAATGAAAATATTAATACACTTTCAATGAATATAATTATATCATATGGATGGACAGAGTTTCTGTACCAATAAATCCAAATTTGAGAAAAGTTCGACCAAATTCGAAAGAAATAACATAAGACGACAACATATGCTACAGGCATACTTTATAGATCAAAATCCAATAATTAAACACGGTGTTTTGGCTACACTCCAGACATCCCAAAATCCTTATCAACATAATGGTGTGGGTTATCAATTTTCTACAGATTGTGGCTCATCCATTGAGACATTGTTTTAGCTGTCAAGTCAAAGATCAAGTGAGATTGGAACACTTACAAAACAACCCGATAAATTGAAAAAAGGTTCCATATTTTTGGTCGTCTTCATGGAGTTTCTTGGAAAATGTAGAAACTATTAACATGGATTAATCATTTTCTTAATGGATCAGTTTAACTATTAATTCGATTAATCTATTAAGTTTGAAAATATACCTAACAGTTTAACTAGAATGCTAACACAGTTACGATGGAAACAAGAAGGTTGAAAATATACCATCCAAGAAAGGATGAGATATGCCATTGAGAGATCTCATGGTCGCTCATTTCATTAATGGCAAGGAGGATGTAATTTCCCGTAGGGAAGTTTTCTAATCGTATATATTCATAGTTTTTTGGATCACCCTCGCTGTCTTTAGGATGCATTCAAGTAGAATGTTGTGGGGTTGCCTTCTAAGTTTTTGTATGATTAAGTAGACACAGAAAGGAATCTTCACCTCTAATCTGGACTTTGATGAACTATCTTAAATGCATAATTTTATTTTTTGTAATGGAAAAGATACATTTATTTCTTAAAAAGAAATGGAATGCAAATTTTTAATAATAATTTTGCTTCAAATGACATAAATGATAAAATTTCATATTACAAATTGCTATAGACTCTGGATAGTTTAAGCTAACAAGTCTGGTAGCTATTTGTTGTGAAATCAATCAAGAAAAAAAAACATGAGTACATTTTTAACCTGTCTTTAATAGGTAGATGACCGGGTCTGACTCACGAGACTCAAAAATTTGACTCACCGAAATCAATCTAACTCATGTTTGAGTTGCATTTCCAAGCCATATTTGCAAGTCCTTATGGGATGAATTGAGGCTGAGTCCAACCCAAAAACAATTTGGCTTGGATTCCAAATAGAGAAGAGTCAAACTTGAGAATCCAACTCAAATCAGAGGGAATTCAGTAACATTGATTTGGAGACATCGTTGTTATGCATTTTTTGTGGATGTTAGATTTTCAATGATTGAATGGAATGGTACCAATTACAAATGTGGAAAAAATGATCAAAACAACACCAGGTACAAAGGAAAAACAAAACTTAGAAGAATAAGGACAGAGGATATTATTCAATGTTTTTCTCATCAATTCTACAGAACATAATGTCAAATCAACAAGTAATGCCGAAAATCCATGAACACTATTAGATAACACTGATGAATATCACAAATGTTCTTTCAAAACCTGCAATAACAAGGCCCTCTATTTCTTTGGTGCAAATTACATACCCAAAAAGATCTACATGCCTACTAACTCTTAATTTGCAGCTCCCCAACAAATGCAACTTAGTGAGTAGCCCCCAAGTTACAATAAACCTCGGGATGAGGTTCTTGAAACATCATTTAGTGTTTCAGATACTGACACGTAGGGGATACAACCTTGAAACATTTCAGGGACATATTAGATTCTCAAAACTGTCATTTTAGGGTTGCAAAGCCATTTTGAGCAGATTTCCTCAACATTTCAGCTATCATAAAATTTATCCGCCAAAATGTCCATGTTCAGGCCCCAAAATTGAAAATAACATATCCATTTCCAAAGTTAAAATCCACGTCCTATCTCTGCATGGAGTGCAGTCCTGATGAGTATATTCAAAAAATATTATTTAAATACCCCTTATCATATAAGTAGTGTCAGGTAATTAAGCCTGGTGGGCTAGCTCAAGTGGTTGAGTGCTTTGAGCTTCATGCATGAGGTCTCAGAATCAATATCCTAGGCTGGCTGCCTCTGTTGTGTGCCTTACTCAATGTCCCTACTAGGTCAGGCATCGTTATCAGCCCAACATATTTACACTAAGTACCATCCAAGAAATGCGGGGAAGCAACCAGGAGGTTTTCCCACAAAATATCCTTGGAAAAAAGTGTGTGTGTGAAAATGTATATGGAATTTATCATTTCCCTGCCATATTGCATCCGTCTTTTCTGAAATTCATAGTTCCCTGTCTCCCCTTTTCTCCATTTGAATATCCGTTTCAGTGCAACTTAAAGTAGCACCTAAACTAAACAGTACGAGTGCATAGACACACACATCACTATAGAATCATAGATTACAAACCTAAGTAGTAAAATGCCCAGAATTATGCTAAGTTAACAGGAACCAATAAAAAATAATTCCATATACTTGAAAATACCTCTAATAACATCAAATCAATGCATAATCCATAACTACAGCTAGGCATTAATAGCAAGTATACTATGAATATGCAATACAAACACTGAAACAGGTCCATTGAAGCAAATATTTACTCCATTCAGCGTTTTCCTCATAGAAATACAAGTATTCAGATAAGACTGAACAAAAAGTAACTACTAACAACATAATGCGATTTCATTAGGAGAAAAAAAGACATTTTTTCATATTGGCATTTCAAAAAGCCTCAAATAAAAAGAAAGGCTTAAGGATTACCACCAAATATTAGAAATATTTGAATGATAATGCAATGCATAAAATCATCAACAGATTTTTTCACCACATATTTATGTTTGCATTTCAAGGACAGTCGCAAGTTGGAACTAGGTAGTATTTCCTATAACATTAGATACATGTTTGAACATATCAGCTATGACCAAAGTTAATGAATTCAGGTTTACCATGAATCAAGAACTTCATGGTAAACATAAATCTTGCCTCTTATGGAGGATTTGAGGTTCTGGGACAAAATTCATTAATATTCATCCTCAAATTATTCAAAAGTGCAAGAAAATAAGATCAGGCCGCACCCAAACTCGGTTTTATTTGTTGTTCAAGAATCCAGTTCTGAAAAACCTTTAGCTCCCATGTCTTTATTTCATAAGTATCTAGACTACCATGACAGAATAGAAAACCCAAACAAAATATTCCTAACTGCCTCGACCTCTTGCTAGAAGAAAACAACCCATTAGGGATGACTTCAAGCCTCTCCCTTCGCTGAGGATCTTACCACGACCTTTTTTCAGAGAGAAAAATCATAAGATATTTGTGTGAAATGAGTATGGGGATACCCTTATATACAATTTGAAATTTTGGAGGCTAAATCAAAAAGTAACTGAGCATTAAAACACATGCAACTCAAACCACCCAAAACAAACAAGAAAAAGGAACACTTAACTTTTAATGGTTCAAAGGCTGGAATCTTCAATTCTTTAAACTGATGGCCACTAAAAAGAACATTAAAAATGCAGAAAATTATGTGACCGAGAGTTTCTCTCTCTCCTCGCCCTGGTAATATGATGGTGCGGAGGCCATAAGCTCTGACTCTAAACCTATAAAGTCACTTAGGAAAGTATTAAGAAATGCATACAAATGAAATCACCCAATACATAAGAGCAATCTTAAACTGATATAGTTACTGCAAAGAACATTATAAAGCCGGAAAATGAAGTAACCTTCTCTTTCTCTCGCCTACACCTTCCAGACTCTAGTATCCTGATTGTACATAGGTCGTAGGCTCTAATCTAACACCAAAAATATAATATCGCCCATACAAAAAATAAATCTTCAGTTCTTGAAACTGAGATAGTCACTGAAACAAACATTATAGTATCAGAAAGTGAAGTAACCGAGATTTTGTATGACACACAAACATAAAACCCTTCAAAATCCTAGAAATCTTGTTGTACACAGGTCATAAGGTGCTGTTGGTTCTATTGGCCTTTGTGTCTCGCCTAAAGCAAGCCCACTTGGTCTGACCTCACCGTGCCATCCATCTCCAAGCTCCTTTCACTGGTGTTGCCCTATTGGCTGGCATAGTGTGTCTTCTTGGAACCACTCCCCCGGGGCCGTACAATTCGCATACTATTCATCAACCTCCTTGCCCCTACATCCATCTGATCTGTAAACCAGGTAAAGGCTTCCCATCGAGTGAGCAACGCTTAGGAAATATCAGATGGAAGAGCTCTGATTCACCTTTGCTTTAGGAAACCATTGGAGTCTGTCTAAACTACTATCATGGCTTCAAAGCCCCTCAACGGAGTAAGCCGTGACTATAAAACAACCTTAATGAAGCATTGACAAAAACATACAGATAGAATCACCCAATACAGAAAAGCCTTCTAAGACCTCGATAACTAAAATGGGTATAGAATCCAAAAATCCACATATTTTCATTTTATTAATGCTCCGAATGTACCACCAAAGGTAGTCCCAATAGAACAAATTACAAGCAGACCCATGAGACAAGATCTGAACTTCCCCAAATCAGATTTGCTATCGGCCCAACGCATTTTTGCTATCGACCCAACTCAGATTTGGATCAGATCTGAACTGCCCCTCCAAATGGGATTTGTTATTTATAACCTAATGTATCAGAAAAGAAGGAAATAAATCACCGAAATTGAACCAAATGGATCAGAACAGACCTGCAATAGGCACTCAGGATAAATTTCTTTACTTACCGCATCCTTCCTCCAAACCTGTGACAGTATGACCGCATCCTTCCTCCAAACCTGCAATAGTATGACTACATCCTTCCTCAAAACCGGGCCACATCCTCCCTCCTTCCCTGGACAAACCATGCAACTAGAGGGAAATGAACGAGGGAAATTAAAACTTTTGATATTTGAAAATTTTTGACATTTTGAAATGAAACACGTGCCACTCAAATTAATTTAAATATATAAATATTTTTAAATGTTTAAATGTTTGTTTATTTTAATTGTTTAAAAATATTTACAATAAAAAAATAAAACATATCTTTTTTAGAAGCAATTAAAGTTATATGAGTAAATAATGGACTGATTTTTGCATATAGTAATCCTTCTACCCCACTAAATCATCATGCTTTATTAAAAGGAGTTTTAAACTTTACACTATTAAATTATGTTGTATTTTAAATATTTGGAGTTTTATTCTCTTTTTTTTTTAATATATTTTTTCTTTATAATTTATGTATTATTTTTTCCTTATTTTTAAGTATTACTTTAAAAGTGAAATTTACATTTTTTTTTCTTTAATGATAGTAATCTATGTATTCATTCATTCAAATTAGATACATTTGCTATAATAAATAATAGTGTAGTCTAATTAATAGATGAAATGGTTTTTTTGATTGAGACCTACAATATCAAGATTGTGATTTCTTATTGTTTATAATCAATTTTTGAATACATAAATGAATTAAACACCTTAAAAATCTCTTTAGAAATTAAAAATTAATAAATTAAATAATTTAAACTGGTTTGGGTAAATAAGTGGTATTATTGATTATAAATAATTATTAATGAGATTAAATCTAAGACATTTATTTAAATGATTAATTATATAAAATTGTTGAATTTTTATTTCATAAACTAAGGGTTTTGGTTGATTTTTTAATCTAATTATGTGATATTAAAGATGAATTATGGTAACTTAAAAATCAGTTTTATGTGGTTAAAAGGGAAGTAGTAATGTTATGGTATGAATGATATGCTCAGGTATCATATGAGAGAAGAAATCAATTGGAAAAATTGAGATCAAAAGCAGTGGAGTTAGCCGAAAAGCAGCTTGCCCCAAAGATGGAGCTCTTAGCTTCAATAAAGTATTAGATAAGTTGCATGTTGTGCTCAATGAAGTAATCAATTTTGAAAATGACAAGAAAATATTTCTAAAGATGAGGTTTTTGACTAGAAAGATATAACAACACAGAAATAATTACACTGTTGATACAATAATAATATAATCCGCAAACATCCTTCTCACATTCATGATTTGATTATATAGTGAATTAGATAGAAGTAAGAACCTGATAATTAGCAAGGAAATGAACGATTTGGGGTCTGTTCAGCAAACCCTTAAAGCAGCAATAACGCAATAACGTGCCCTAAACCCTGTATTGCGATTTTCTCCGTCAGGAAACCCTTGAAGCAGCAAATACTCGTATATATAATGAGCTTCAAGATAAAAATCCCATAGACATGAAGAGTGTCATACACCTTGTTCAAAAATTAGTAAATGAAACTGTGGATCTAAAAAAGAACTCTAGAGAAGATACCTCTATTTAAATAACTTACGAACCATATTGCAGAAAACAATTACTTCTTCAAAGCTAATTCATCGAATTTGGAGGGCTTAGGGGTTAAGGGATTTAGGTGCATTTAGGGGTTAGGGGTCGAAAAATGAGTTAGTAGTTAAGGGATTAGGGATTGGGGGCTTAGGGGGCCTGAACCAAACACGTTTGGGTGGGCGCACTCAATCGAAACGACCCGACCCGAATGGGTTTGGGCGAGCACCCTCAAACGAAATGACACGACGCGCCTGACTGAACGAAGGCACAAGGGATAAAATGACAAACGGGCTGCACGAATGTGCACAAGGAACTCGTGTAGTCACAACTTAGCAAATTTGATATGGCCGCCCTCAAATGAAATTACCCAACCCGAATGCATTTGGGCGGGCGCCCTCACACGGTGCGACACAACGCACACGACTGAACAAAGGCATAAGGGAGAAAACAGAAAATGGGCCGCACAAACATGAAAAAGGAACCCGTGCAATCACAACTTAGCAAATTTGATATGGCCACCCTAAAAAAAAACGAGCCGACCTGACCCGAACGCGTTTGGGTGGGTGCCCTCACAATATGGCGCGCTTGACCGAACAAAGGCACAAGGGAGAAAAAAGAAAATGGGTCGCACGAACGTGCACAAGGCACTCATGAGGTCACAACTTAAGAAATTCGATACAATCGCCCTCAAAGAAAACGACCTGACCTGAATGCGTTTGGGCGGGCGCCCTCACATGGCGTGCCTGACCGAATGAAGGCACAAGGGGGAAAACGACAAATGGGCCACACGAACATGCACAAGGCACTCGTGCGGTCACAACTTAACAATTTTGATACGGCTGCCCTTAAACGAAACGACCTGACCCGAACGCATTTGGGCGGGTGCCCTCACACGACGCGACACGACATGCACGACCGAACGAAGGCACAAGGGAGCAACAGGAAAACGGGCAGCACGAATGTTCACAAGGCACTCGTGCAGTCACAAATTCGCATATTTGATACGAGTACTGCCCTCAAACAAAACGACCAAACCCAAACGCGTTTGGGTTGACGGGCACCCTCAACCGAGACGAGCTGACCCGAATGCGTTTGGGCAGGCGCCCTCAACTGAAACGACCTGACCCGAACAGGTTTGGGCAAACGCCCTCAAACGAAATGGAAAACATGCCGCACGAACGTGCACAAGGCACCCATGTGGTCACAAATTAGAAAATGGGTTAGGGTAGGGGGTTAAATGGGATAGGGTTTTAGGGGGTTAAATGGGTTAGGGTTGGGAAATAGGGTTTAAAGGGTTAGGGGTTAAGGGTTTAGAGGTTTAGGGTTTAGGGGGTTAAATGGCTTAGGGGTTAAGGGTTTAAGGGTTAGTGGTTAAGGGTTTAGAGGTTTACGGTTTAGGGGTTAAATGGGTTAGGGGTTTAGAAGTTTATGGTTTAGGGGGTTAAATGGGTTAGGGGTTGGGAATTAGGGTTTAATGGGTTAGGGGTTAAGGGGTTATAGGTTTAGGGTTTAGGGTATTTAACAGTTAAAGATTTTAGGGGCTAATGGGGTTAGGTTTTAGGGGGTTAGATGGGTTAGGGGTTGGGAATTAGGGTTTAAGGGGTTAGGGTTAAGGCCAGTTTAATGGTTTAGGGTTTAAGGGGTTAGGGTTTAAGGGTTTATAAGTTTAGGGTTTAGGGGGTTAAATGGGTTAGGGGTTTACTTTGGTTGCCCGTGTGTCCATAAAGAGTAGAATCATCTCAACTCTATTCACCATTATGTGTATAGTGTACAGGTTAGGTGCCCTCAGTCACTTCTACCATCATCATCATGGGTACTTCCTCCAAGGCTTCTCCCCCACTAAAGGTGCACAGTTCCTTCTAGGTTGTAAGCCATGAATAAGTCTACCCAAACAATGTGCCCTACCACCAAGGCAGTCCATGAGTCATGCCGGGCACCTAGCCAATTTCCATGTGGCTAAGCATGACCCATATCTATCACAAAGATCATCAAGTTCCACCCTTGTCACTGGAATTTGAACCTACTAGAGTGAGGTCACAAATTTCCCTATCAAGGTCTACAACAAGAAATTCTCCTTGCTTCTCCAATGTACAAGGTTCCATCATAGTCATCTGAGGAAAGGTCCTCCATTGTATTGGCAAAGAAGTCATCTTCTTTCCCATCCTTGCATACAGTCCATCTCCCAGATGCTCTATTGAAACACGAGTCATATCTTCATGAAGACTCTCTAAGCAAGTGTCCTCCATCCTCATCAATGTCTGCAATGCTTCTGATCCTGGTACCGCCTGCTCATAAAGTTCCTCCTCGATCATTGTCACAACTTAGCAAAACTGATACGGGTGCCCTCGAATGAAACGACCTGACTCGACCCGAACGTGCCCGGTCAGGCGACCTCACATGGTGCAACATGGCGCGCCTGACCAAATGATGCCAGAAGGGAGAAAATGGAAAACGGGCCACCCAAATGTGCACAAGGGATCCAGGCGGTCACAACTTAGCAAAACTGATACGGGCGCCCTCGAACGAAACGACCTGACCTGAATGTGCCTGGTCGGACGACCTCACACGGCGCGCCCGAAAGAACAATGCCAAAAGGGAGCAAATGGAAAATGGGCTGCTCGAACGTGCAAAATGCACCCAAGCGGTCACAACTTAGCAAAACTGATACGGGCGCCCTTGAACGAAACTTCCCGACCCGAACGTGCCCGGTCGGGCGACCTCACACGGCGTGACACGATGCGCCCGACCGAATAATGCCACAAGGCAGCAGACGACAAACAGGCCACCTGAACATGCACAAGGCACCCGGGCGGTCACAACTTAGCAAAACTGATACAGGTGCCCTCGAATGAAACGACCCAACCCGAACGCACCAGGTCGGGCGACCTCGCATGACGCGACACGACGCGCCATACCGAATGATGCCATAAGGGAGAAAATGAAAAACAGGCCGCTCGAATGTGCACAAGGTACCCGAGCGGTCACAACTTAACAAAAATGATACAGGCGCCCTCGAACGAAACGACCCGACCCGACCCTAATGCGCCTAGTCGGGTGACCTCACACGGCGCGCCCGACCAAAAGATGCCACAAGGGAGCAAATGGAAAACGGGCCACCCAAATGTGCAAAAGGGACCTAGACGATCACAACTTAGCAAAACTTATACGAGTGCCCTTGAATGAAACGACCCGACCCGAACACGCTCGGTTGGGTGACCTCACACGGCGCAACACGACGCACCCGACCGAACGATGCCACAAGGGAGAAAATGGCAAACGAGCCCCCAAATGTGCACAAGGCACTCGAGCTATCACAACCTAGAAAAACTGATACGGGTGCCCTCGAACGAAATGGCCCGACTCAAACGAGCCCAGTCGGGCGACCTTGCACGTCACGACACGACGCGCCCGACCGAACGATGCCACAAGGGAGAAAATGGAAAACGAGCTGCCTGAATGTGCACAAGGGACCTGGGTGGTCACAACTTAGAAAAACTGATACGGGCGCCCTCGAATGAAATGACCCGACCCGAATGCGCCCAGTTGGGCGACCTCACATAGCGCGACACGACACGCTTGAACGAATGATGCCACAAGGGAGAAAATGGAAAACAGGCCGCCCGAACGTGCACAAGGCACCAGGGCAGTCACAACTTAGACAAAATGATACGGGTACCCTCAAACGAAACGGCCCGACCCGAATGCGCTCGATTGGGCGACCTCACATGGCGCGACACGACGCGCCCGACTGAACAATGCCACAAGGGAGCAAACGAAAAATGGGCGACCTAAACATGCACAAGGCACTCCGGCGGTCACAACCTAACAAAACTGATACGGGCGCCCTCGAACGAAACGACTCGACCCGAACGCGCCCGGTCGGGCGACCTCGCACGACGTGACACGGCACACCCGACCGAACGATGCCACAAGGGATAAAATGACAAACGGGCCACTTGAACTTGCACAAGGCACCCAGGCAGTCACAACTTAGCAAAACTAATATGGGCGCACTCGAATGAAATGGCCCAAGCCAACCCGAATGCGCTCGGTCGGGCGACCTCACACGGAACGCCCAACCGAAGGATGCCACAAGGGAGAAAACAACGAATGGGCCACTTGAACATGCACAAGGGACTTGGGTAGTCACAACTTAGCAAAACTGATACGGGCGCCCTCGAACGAAACGGCCTGAGCCGAATGTGCCTGGTCGGGTGAACTCACACGGCGTGACACGATGCGCCCGACCGAACGATGCCACAAGAGAGAAAATGGAAAATGGGCCACCCCAATGTGCACAAGGCACCTGGGCGGCCATAACATAGCAAAACTGATACGGGCACCCTCGAATGAAATGGCCCGACTCGAACGCACCCGATCGGGCGACCTCACACGGCGCGACATGGCGCGCCCGACCGAACGATGCCACATGGGAGCAAATGGAAAACGGGCCACCTGAACGTGCACAAGGCACCCGGGCGATCACAACTTAGCAAAACTGATACGGGAGCCCTCGAACGAAACAATGCAACCCGAATGCACTTGGTCGGGTGCCCTCACATGGCGCAACACGACGCACCCGACTGAACGATGCCACAAGGGAGAAAATGGAAAACGGGCCGCTTGAATGTGCACAAGGCACTTGAGCAGTCATAACTTAACAAAATTGATATGGGCAGCCTCAAACGAAACAGCCTGACCCGAACGCTCCCGGTCAGACGACCTCACACGACGCGACATGACGCGCCCGACCAAACGATGTCACAAGGGATAAAATGGAAAATGGGCCGCTCGAATGTCCACAAGGCACCCAGGCAGTCATAACTTAGAAAAACTGATACGGGCACCCTCAAACGAAACGACCCGACCCGAATGCGCCCAGTTGGGCGACCTGATCACAAGGCGCGACATGGCGCGCCTGACCGAACGATGCCATATAGGAGCAAATGGAAAACAGGCTGCCTGAATGTGCACAATGCACCCAGGCGGTCACAACTTAGCAAAACTGATACGGGCGCCCTCGAATGAAACGAGGCGACCTGAACGCGCCCGGTCGGGCGACCTCACATGGTGCAACACGGCACGCCCGACTAAATGATGCCACATGTGAGAAAATGGAAAACGGGCTGCCCGAACATGCACAAGGCACCCAGGTGGTCACAACTTAGCAAAATTGATACGGGCGCCCTCAAACGAAACGGCCCAAACCCGACCCGAACGCGCCCGGTCGGGTGACCTCAAACAACACGACACAACACGCTCGACCGAATGATGCCACAAGGGAGAAAATGAAAAACGGGCCGCTCGAACGTGCATAAGGCACCGGGCGGTCACAACTTAACAAAACTGATACGGGTGCCCTCGAACGAAACGACCCGACCTGAACGTGCCCGGTTGGGCGACCTCACATTGCGCGACACGATGCGCCTGACCGAACGATGCCACATGGGAGAAAATGGAAAACGGGCCGCCCGAACGTGCACAAGGCACCCAAGCGGTCACAACTTAGCAAAACTGATATGGGCACCCTCGAAGGAAATGGCCCGACCCGAACGTGCTGGGTCAGGCGACTTGATCACAAGGCGCGACTTGAAATTTTTGTGTCTTTCATAGAAAAATATGTAGGTTGATATTTCAAGTTGATTCTCATCGTGTTAATATCTAAAATAAGTATCTTTCATATAAATATATGGTTAATAAATTGGTCAATTTATCAATGTTAAAAAACAACATCAATAATAATATATTTGGATCAATTTTATAAACATACGAATATCTACAAAACTAAGATTATTCTTAATATCATTTTCATATTTCATTCGTTATAACAAAAAAAAATTATGAAGCTAATGATATACTATCAACACGAACACATAAAGTTGAAGTTAATGATCGGTTGAGGTGAAATAAAATTACACTTTTTATTTTGGTTGGGAGAAACCGTCGGACAAGCGACGTTTCTTATATAAACGTCGGTCTTGTGACGCTTGGGAGCAACCGTCGGAAAATTGACGTTGCTCATATAACTGTCGGTCTTGCGACGTTTGGCTTCACAACATTGCAAGACCGATGGTTATATGAGCAACGTCACTTTTCCGATGGTTGCCTCCAAGCATTGCAAGACCGACGAATGTGTATGCGACGTCGCAATTCCGACGTTTCGTCCCATAAACGTCGTAAGACTGAAGAAGTGTTTAAAACGTCGCAATTCTGACGACAAACATAAACATCGCAAAAGCGACGATATCTCTAAACATCAGTATAGTGACGGTTTGTGGCGGTATTTGAAAAATTGATAGAAATTGGGGAAATTTCCGACATTACGACAAAAGTGTCAGAATTTCTGCCAAATGTACTAGTGGTTATGTATGCTTGATTGGGTTTGTTTTGATTGTTTGATTGGTTTTGGTGAGTAGGTGGAATTAAAGATTCAGATGGATAATTGCCTTTTCATTTTCCATTGGGCTATGGAGTCAATATGCTTTTACAACAGAACATGATCAAATTATAAAAGAAGTATTAGAGGGCAGGATAACTGAGAAAAATCAGATCTCAAGGCTGAATGGTGAAGTGGTTTTCAATTGGGATCAAGGAGCAATTAAGGATTCCTTAAACCAGATAATGAAGGAAGGTGAAGGAGGTCAATCAGGATCAAAGAGAAATTAAGGATTCTCTAAGCCAGATATCAGTAGAAAACATAAAAATGTTTAACAGTTCAAAACAGAGTGTATTTAAACAAATTATGAAATAAAATTCTTGTTATAACATTAAATTTTGGAAAACATGCAAGTTTATGGAATACTTAAGAAAAGAAACATGAACAATTGAAATATACTTCACTGAAGTAGCTTAACACATGAATCCTGTAAAGAAACACCTTTATTTCTTGTCCTGTCTGTCAACTAGAAATGGTACAATAACCCTTAGGTAAATAGATCAAACAACTATAGAAATGTTCAAAAATCCACACCAATCGACCCTTGATACTTCGAATTATGAAGTATTTATACAACTTGTTACAAAATATCCTAACAACTGATTTAGGATTTATTCAAGGAAAACAAAATATCTTCATGCAAGAAGATAGAGACACCTATTAACTAACTGCAAGCTGTCCCTGTTTAGTTGATTTGAGGTTTGTTTATGTTTTGATGTCTTATCTCTCACGCTGGCTGTATCTTTTACGCTGGTTGTGTCTTTTATCTATCTTCAGTTCTAACCTGTGAATTCTCTTTACACTGTCTTCATCTATCTTTATCTATCTTTATCTGTCTACTCTTTAACTCTGTGAATTTACTTTTACCTGTCACAGTAAATCACACCATTTTTCCGAGGTTTCTTCATCTGGAAGTTTGATTTTTACCATTCTCTGGTAAATCTCATCTGCCTCAGTATACTTGGAAAATGTAGGCTTGTTCACAAAAAGGTGATTTACCTCATGCTGTAGGTAAAAGAAGTTTTCTAAACTCCAAAGGAGCACTTTTCCTGTGGGAACTCCTTTCATAGATGAAAGGTTGTAAGTCTCTTTAGCTAATTCCCTGATCTTTTTATCATAATCTTCATGTCTCATTAATTTATCATTAATCACCAAAGGATTAGGTAGATCTTTCTGCCTCAAAACATCAAAATTACTCAGAAACATGTTTACTGCTAGTTCCATTGTCAAGCATTTGTCTTCAAGTTGTACCATCATATTTCTCTTTGAAATCACTTTCTTCACCTCTAAAATATTCTCTGTTCTGTCTATTATAATAAGTTCTTCAAATTCCTACTTGTTTTTAGAATTTAGGAACTTTATAATCTCAGTGGCTTCCTCTGGTTTCTTCCCAAGTTCTTCTTTGACTTTTTCGATTGCATCACTAGATTCGTTTATCAATTCCTTCTGTTCAAATATTATTTGTATATAAGGCCAAATATCATTAAATAAGGTAATGATATTGGCTCACAACTGTTGTTTCAATTCATTTTATAGCTTTTGAATTCTTTCAGTCAATCTGTTGGATTTCTATGTTTAAGCTTTATACATTACTTGAGGCAATTTCTTTTCATCTTCTAGACTTTTCACTTGTTCTTTAAGCCTATTGATCTTAGTAGTTTGTATTGACATATCCTTCATTTCTTTAATCAATTTACTTGCCTCATCATTGGGATAGGCTTTTGGCACCGCTGATGCTGATGCTGATGTAGTAGTTAGTGTAGTTGCTGGAACTTTTGTTGTCACTGGAACTACTTTAGGTAATAGAGCTGATGCTGAAACTATAGGAATGACAGTAACAACAACTGCTTCCATGCTGGCTTGATTTTCCTACACTAATTTGTCCATTTAATTTTCCATCTCTTTCAGTCGAGCTGTCAACTGAATGATGAGATTCATCATTTCATCCTTTTGATTTTCATTCTACAAAACTTCTTTAGTTTGTGGATGCTCTTATGTGGATAACTTCAGTTTTTTCTTCAATGCAGCTATGTCTCCATTCTTCTTCTTGATGAGCTCTTATGCTGCTTTGATATTCTTTGGATAATATCCAAATTTTATTAGCAAATATTCAAGTGATTTTTTAATGTTATCCTTAGCCTGTGATGAAGCTTTCTCTAGATTTAACTGTAACTTTACATGTTCCAGAGAATTCTGTAATTTCTGTACACTTAGAGCTTTATGTGTCATGGTAGAATAGATCATTTCTCCTGCCTGTTTGTAAAACTCAATTTGATCTATTGGATGCACATCTTTGGCAAGAACTTCAAAGGATGTCTTCTTATAATCTTCTGATGATTTTGGGGCCTGCACTGTTGGCTGTAATAATGTCATTTTCATTTTTATTGTTTTGTAGTCAAATGCTGATAGTAATCTGTTATGGTCACTTGGAGTCTGCTTCCAGTATTGTGTATATATTTCAGCCTTTAATGCTTCATTTTTTATTTTAATCTCTTTGTATTTTTCCTTGATATCTTTCTCCTTCTCCACTGGTTTGATAGATGATGAAACCTCTGCACTATGCTGTTTCAGAATGATTTGTGCACTAGAGGTTTATGGTAGCTGTGTCTCTTCTGAATTAGTTGGAGGTGCATCATCTCTGACAATTATATATGTATCAATGACTTCAACTGTATCAACTATCTCAACTGTCTCTCTCACTGGATTCAATTTGGTTTTCTTCCTATACATAAGCGTGAACTTAGTATCAAAAGTGGTTTCTACAGAATAAGAGCCTTCCTCTCTTTCCCTTTTTGAATTTCTGTCATGTGGGGCTAGAGTAAGTAGGATGGAACTAGTATCAACGTGCTTATCCATCTCTTGCAAATTATTTTCCAACCACTCTGATTGGTTGGCATACTTTTCAATCTCAGGATTTGACTCATGAATAAAAGGGGTCAATTTAAATTTGACTCTTAACTTACTTATGACACCCAAGGGATCATAATTCCATTTGAAACTACTGCTGAACTTGAAATCTTGTAAATATTTTTCTCCTTGCTCTCCAACATTCCTATTATTGCAAATAAAAGGCCCTAATTGGTTCTTGATCTTGAATTGAGTTTTCTTCTTTGCTGAAAGGAAATTGACTTCATCTGAGTTCAAGATTTTTCTGATGTATTATAATGCAAATAACCTCATTGGGAGGTATTCGGGAATTTTGTATGGAATTAGCTAACTTCCATACACCCTAATTTCTGCATGATTTTGGTATAAATACCAATCTCTTGTTCTACTTTGATCTGATAGATGCAACACTCTCTTTATCTCTTCACTGATTCTAGGCTGAATGCCACTGCTTAGCATATTAACAATTGGATAAATAAAATAATCAATGAAATATTTATAGCTAAATTTAGTGGAATCCTTTTTGATCAAGGATGTCCAATGGACAACTGATTGGGGATTACCCTCAGTGTCCCATTTTTGGAGACTGCAAACATTTCTAATTGGAAATATAGGAACATATGGAACAAAAATGAGGAGTATTTAAATACTCCTTCTTCTGGAAATTTAACCAGTTGGTCATGGATTTCATCTGATATGTATTGGGAAAAATTGAATGTTGAAGCTGGAGGTTGACTTGGGAAAAATATGGATAGGAAACCTAGGATGGATGCATCTACATATTCATCAGTAAAATAGCCTAAAATGCATGACAACATTGTAATAATCTGTCTGGTTCTTTCTGAAAATATGGAAGCCGAATATGGAGGATCTCTTTTAGGGGTTTCTACTGAGGGAGGAAGGAAATTTTGGAATATTTGGAATCTTTTGGGAAAATCCAACTTCAGATAGAGTTTGGTAAGGATTTCAATAGATAATGGAACTTCAACAGGCTTGGGTTGGATCTGAAACATCTGATTTATGGATTGTGCAGTGATGGTGAATAAAATCTCTTGGCTTGGGGTTACTAGAGCTCTTTCATTGGGTAGATAATTGATCTGGCATAGTCTAATAAGTTTAGGGAATTGAAGGGTCTATGGGAACATGTATTTGGGTAGGTTTGAGTCCTAGAGGTGGATATCACCAGCTTGGTCAATGAATTTGTCATGGCTCCAACAGTCGAGCTCTAAAATGTTAAAATCAGTGACTCTATCAGTGATTTTGAAGTCTTTATCAGCAAGAGGGGCGTGGTCAACATCTACTATAGATGGTTTTAGAGGGTTAATAGATATAATACTCTAGGAGGCCATTGAATTGTTTAATTTATCAATTTATAACTTTTTTGTGCTTAAATTGATGGCTTCAGGTATTAGGATTACCTAAAATGGTGGAATTTTGTCGTTGGAAGGGGTTCTGGCCATAGCAAGGGCTTTCTTGGTTTGCAAAGCTTAAACTCTCAATCGGCAAATGGTTCTTTTGGTTTATTCTTTGAAATTTTAACAAAATTAGATCACTAACGGTAAAGGGCAGGTTTATTACTTTTGACCAGAAGCACTTGATCATATAGCGCAGAGGTTTTATTTATAGTAGTACCTGGTTTCTTCACATATCAAAATGGTGGTATGGTAGGTTATCGCACGATGAAAAGAAGTATAGTGGTTTTGGGGCTAGGGGTGTGATAGAATATGGGACTGCCGTGTCGCAAGGAGGAAGGGGTGTGAAACCACCCATTTCGCATCCCCGATTTGTTTTAAACATCAGACGATTGAGAGTTTGAAAGGGTTCGAGAATGGTTAGACCAGGGTAGCGCCAATCAAATGGTTGATGAGTGTTGTAGGATTAGTTGAGGATTTGTGAGAGGTGGGGCTGGGAAAAAGTATATGTGAAGGGTCCAATATGAGTGGGTTGGGGATTAATATAGTGGGGTCGGGTAATATTTAAAGTGGTTAACATGTTAGCGAGGGGGGGGGGGGTTATATATGCGATGGGTTAGGAAATATATATGTGGGGTAAATGAAATGAAAGTGGGGGAAGTTAAAATACTATATAAACTATAGGATATAATGATATAAAGGGGTTTGTAAAATATATTGGCAGGATGTTAGAAATACAATAGGAATGGGTTAAAATAATATCGGGGAGGAGTTTTTGTAGTGGGGCCCAATATATTTTAAACATTTTAAACTTTAGATAAGTGGGTTTTACATTTTTTTTTAATGGAAAAGGGGAGTTAGTAAAGGGGAAGTTAATTTTCAAAGGGTATTAGGAAGGGGAAAGGTTTAGAATAAGGGGAAAGGGGTATTTTACAAAGGGAAATGACTTCCAAGAGTAGAAATAGGATCTTAGCAAGGGGAAGGGGATTTACGAGGATATTAGTGATATGAGATGAAACATTTGATGCTTTTCATTACTTGTGAAAGTACTCTACCTACCCTTTATTTACCCTAATTTTTTTTTTACTTCATTTATTGGGTGCATTTGAGCTTGCTGACCCTAACATCAGACGATTGAGAGTTTGAAAGGGTTCGAGAATGGTTAGACCAGGGTAGCGCCAATCAAATGGTTGACGAGTGTTGTAGGATTAGTTGAGGATTTGTGAGAGGTGGGGCTGGGAAAAAGTATATGTGAAGGGTCCAATATGAGTGGGTTGGGGATTAATATAGTGGGGTCGGGTAATATTTAAAGTGGTTAACATGTTAGCGAGGGGGGGGGGTTATATATGCGATGGGTTAGGAAATATATATGTGGGGTAAATGAAATGAAAGTGGGGGAAGTTAAAATACTATATAAACTATAGGATATAATGATATAAAGGGGTTTGTAAAATATATTGGCGGGATGTTAGAAATACACTAGGAATGGGTTAAAATAATATCGGGGAGGAGTTTTTGTAGTGGGGCCCAATATATTTTAAACATTTTAAACTTTAGATAAGTGGGTTTTACATTTTTTTTTAATGGAAAAGGGGAGTTAGTAAAGGGGAAGTTAATTTTCAAAGGGTATTAGGAAGGGGAAAGGTTTAGAATAAGGGGAAAGGGGTATTTTACAAAGGGAAATGACTTCCAAGAGTAGAAATAGGATCTTAGCAAGGGGAAGGGGATTTACGAGGATATTAGTGATATGAGATGAAACATTTGATGCTTTTCATTACTTGTGAAAGTAATCTACCTACCCTTTATTTACCCTAACATTTTTTTTACTTCATTTATTGGGTGCATTTGAGCTTGCTGACCCTTTCATTTTATTTTGATAAGCAAACTAACCTATTTATAACCTTATAACTTCCAATGGCTCAGATTAAACTGATGAGCTCATTTTTATTCTCTACCTAACTACTGATTTGCCAAGATTAAATGGTTTGGCCAGATATTTATTCACTAACTATCATTACATGAAATTTAAAAGCATGAATGAATCAAGATTAAATAGTTTGATCATCATGAATTGTGGGATTTTTGGACAAGCCGCACGCAATTTTATTTGCATAAAGTAAACTAAGAGTAGTGGCATTTGAATGTGCAACACTTTTAGGATCTATTTTTGTTTCTTTTTTTTGGGTTCATATTTTATATTCTTGTTTTGATCTTCTTTTATTTTAGTCCTTTGATTTTTCTTTTAGGACATACCCTCTTTTCATTTTTTAATATGAATAACATTTGTAGAAAGAAAAGGTATGTACAATATTACAAGACTAAACATAGCCAATTCAAAATTATGATCCCTATTATTATAGGACCCTAACAGTGGCTCCATTTGGGGATGGCATCTCCTGGTGAGATGTCAAGAAATTTCTGATTAGTGGCCTTGGAACTTTGACTTTGCTTGTCTTGGAACTTCTTTTTGTGTTTTCATTTTTCAAACATATGATGTTATACCTTTTAAAGCTTAGGGCATTCTCTTCAGGGCTTAAACTTTAGAAGAAAATCATCCAATTCAATCTAAACTTTTGCTTTGGTATTTACAATGAGCAAAGTAAACAAATGAATAAACTACTAGTTACTTTGGAAAAAAATAGTGCTTCAACATTCTACCATTGACTGGTCCACCTAGTAGATCTATTCCATCTAACTCTTTTAAGAAAAATGCATTGTTGCCTCTGCAACCATAAATGATGTATGGGCCTTTCCATAGAAAATCAAATTTTCCATGTTTTCCTTTTTCTTCTCTTCTAGAATCCCATTTAAGTACTTTGTCACCTATGAAAAAATCATCTTCTTTAGCTTTATTGTCAAAAAATTTCTTGATTTTTTCTTGGATTACTTAAGATTTGACATAAAATTATTCCCTGGTTTGCTGCAAATGAATTGTTTGATTTATCCTCCTTTGGATTTCATTTGGTTCTACTTGTAGTTCTTGAATAATTTTCATCACTAGCACTCCTAGTGAGGATGGAAAAGCAACATCCATCCCATATACTAATTGATAGGGAGATGCACCAATGGATTTATTGGTAGTTAGTCTATCTTCCCATAAGGAATTAGCCAACTTTTTATTCCAGGTTTTCTTGTTATCTTCTAACAGCTTTTTGATGATGTTGACTAAGCTTTTCTTTAAGGATTTTGCTAGTCCATTACCTTTTCATCGAAATTGAAAGTTTTCTTTTTTTGCATTTAGTCTCCACCATAAGGATTCAGGTGACATTCGTTTTGAGCCTTGAAACTGAAACTTTAATCAAGATCAACTTAAAATGAACCCAATTTACCTTAAGGAGCATTGGAATTAACGAGAAAATTTAGTGGTCTAGGTTAGAGACGTGTTTTGACGTCGTTAAATGTAGGAGATATCGCTAATAGTCTGCATTACAACCCGGGGGTGATATCTAATCCCATGTATAGAATTATATTGATGTATGATAAGTATATTTGAGGCACTCTCATCAAACAATTATGCATTAGACAACATTAATACAGAATGGTCTCCCGGTACCGTTGCGTATATTTGGGGAGACACCACTAGGTTGCAAGCTTGCCATAGGTATAGACATGATACACTGAACACAATATTCAAGGCGATTGGATGCCATACGTTAAGTCCTTGGTAATTTTTATATCATTTGATCACCAAGGTGTATATTGAAGTTCATGGATACTTGGTAAACCTTTATGCCTAACACACCCTTTTTTATTTATTTTTTGTTAATGATAAAAGTAACTGCCCATGAAAACATCTCACCCATGTAGTTCTCCAACCTTTTATTGCTTGGTAAATTGTGATTTTGTTCACCTCATTCGTTTTTGATATTATTTTGAAAGGTCATCGTGGCTGAATCGTCAAATTCACTTATTCCCTCCTTTGACGGATCTCAAGAACCTCCTATTGAGGTCCCTAGTTTTCTGGTTGGACCCCTTGAAGCGCAAGGTGAAGAGATTGGAATTTTCATCAGTGTTCAACCCATATCATTTCGAGCACCACCTAACGATTCTCCTTGGACAACATCAGAAGAATCTTAGCCGGAAAGCTCTGAACCATCTACACAGTTCTTGGTCTTTCCTCAAAATCCGCTCTTTTATCCAATTGTAGTCTCCCCTTAGCAACCTTATAATGCTTTTGATCAACCCAAAATCTCTTTTCGGGCTTCTCTAGTAGCATCTCGCTCTACTATCCTTCAGTTTTTTCCTGACGAAATGGCATCCAATGCTGACAGTGTTCCATTCATGAGCACTCCTTGAAGCACTCTTCAGGAAAACTTTAGCTCTTATATCTTGGAAGCTTCTTCATCGGTGTTTCCCACAGAGGGAGAATTTTTCAAATCCATGCCTCACGATTTAGGTAGCGGGGCCGAAATATTGTCTAGTCATGTTGCGTGTACGCTCCTGCATGGTTATACCTCTTTGGGAAACCTAATTTCTGGAGCTTCCAGTGGTACACCTTTATTTCTGGACCCCGTTTGGTCAACGGGTATTCCTTCGTCTTCTGGCTCATTCGTTTTGAATGTGGCCGCTGTGTCTCAAGCTGTTTTTAAACCTAGGTCACCATTGGTCAAATGATCGTGTTGATCAGATTCTCTATCCCCTTTTCACCATCTACGATTACTGCAGTCCCACCATTGAGAGGGAAATCCACAGTTTCATCCATGCCTGGGCGACAGTCTACCCCTCTTTATGTACCTCCTGTGTTGCGTGGGGGGTAGCCGAGTTATGGGTCTATTCCTAGGGCAACAAAACCTCATGTTCAATATCACCAAGTTCAATAGCCCCTTCAACAAACAAACGTATCATATACATATGTTTAGCAACGTAACATTTCTTATCTTCAAAGGCCGAACGTACAATATTAGTACGTTCCTCAACCGAACGTATCTCAGTAGTATGTCCAATAGCCCCAGCCTTCGGTGAGTGTTGTTGCGAGCAATCCTCAATTTGGTTCTTACACCCAAGCTAGTCCAAATATCGTTCTGGGTCAATCTGGTCCTTTCCCTTATCAGTCTGATGCTCAATACTAGCCATTTCATCAAGGTTAGTACCAGAAACCCCAGTCTGGGCCTTAACCTGGTGCTTCATATCAACAGATTCCTTAGTACCAGTAGGCCCAGCCAGGACCTCAAGCTAGATCCTATGTTCATCAAGGACAACAGGCTGGACCCTATATTTAGTAGGGCCCTCAAGTTGGACCCTATGTTCAACAGGGACCATAGGCTGGACTCTAAATTCAGCAGGGACCAAAAAATGGACCTCATGTTCAATAGGGACCTTATCCTGGACCCTATGTCCAAAAAGGTTCGCAGCCTCAGTTCCTGTAGGGGTCGTATCAACAACCCCAACAAGGTCCCTATCAAAAATATTTGCAACAATGTCCTTATTAGCCATGGGGGAAATATGCATATCTGGGACAAAATCCACCCTATTGGGGGCAGAATCCGTATCAATCAGGTTGGAACCCCTGACCTTTCTCACATCATCATCTGCCCTTGCCATTCTTGGCTATGTTGGAATTATTGGAAGTGTCAAAGCTCACAAATGACCCCAACCAACATCAACTGCATTGACCACCGATTCTGACTAAGATTCTAGGAGATTGTCCCAAGTTCGAAGGCAAATCTAGGGAAGACCCCCAAACCCATGTTATGACATACCACTTGTGGTGTTCATCTAATTCTTGGGTTGAATATTATATTCATCTTTATCTTTTCCAACGTACTTTGACTGGTACTACAACCAAATGGTACATTGAGCTCCCTCGAGGAATTTTCTTCGATTTCAATTCCTTAGCTATGGCCTTCCTCACTCACTTCCAACTACCTCTCAGGTATGAAACCGACACCCATCTTCTCACTTTGTTGAAGCAGTCAACTAATATGCATATCTCAAATCACATTCATGAATGGTGACGACTCCATTGCCTCATCAAATTTGAGATCCCTGATTAGCTGTTGACCGAATGGTTTATGAAATCATTCATTCCTATGATTGCAAAAGATCTTGCAATGGGTGGGTGTGTCATGGAAGATGAGGTTATTGCTAGAGCTCAATACCTCGATTTGGTCTATTCCTAGTCTGGGAATATATACAAGTTATTACCTAATGTGAGGCGTCTTTCGACTAATCCCTCATCATCTCAGTCTCCTGTTAAACCTCTGATGGATGGTGTTATTAGGACAATGGATCATACCGATAGTAGTGCGCCTAAAACTTCTTCGAAGTTTAAATCCACTGCTACCACTGCGCCCCCTACTCCTTCCCATAACCAGAAGAATCTAGGTAAAACCTCAGAGGTAAATGCTATTTAATCTACCGAAACAGATAAATCCCTGAATGGTAAGAAAAAGGGTAAAGGAAAGTCTAAATTTGAAAACCCTAAATAGGATTCAAAGGAGTCTTTTGCTAGTGATTCTTAAACACATAAGCCCAAATATCCTTTTCTGATATGTGATAACGATCATTACACCAAGGATTTACCTTGGCATGCCGAAGTTTCTTGTCTTTTGAAGGGCACAATCAAGACTCCAACTATTTTGAAAGAGCCCTTCCCTTCCTCGCAGACACAAATGGTAGATCAAGCTCAATTGTCTGGAAGCTCTCAGGTTTTCATGGCTGGAACACAATCTGTTTCCATCACCACAAGAATGAAAGATTATCCCAATATATCCAAGGCTCCTGTGGAATTGGAAGTTAAAGATCACTCTTCCTCTTCCACACCTCCTACCTCTAGTCCTCTCTAGATTGAGAGACCGAGTAGTGACTCCATCATCTGACCACCCCTAAAAGGCATTCTTCAGAAATCATCTTATAATCCAAATGCGAGAGCAACACACCACTACAATATTGTATAAGATATGGTTCAAGCGCCTTCGACGATGTCAGCTTTGGAAGTCCTTAAATCATGCCCATCACAATGGCAGGCACTAATATCCTCTATTGGAGGGATTGATCATGAAAATTCTTATCTGATTACTTTTTATATCGAGAATTTCATTCCTCGCCTCCCATTTCAGTTAGATTTTCTGATCCAAGTTACCATTATGGGAAGGAATATTCATTAGATTGTCATTGATGAAGGCACTTCAAACTGCATCATGTTTGTTTCATGCTGGAAAGCCATCGAATTTCCCCCATTAAGTCAGTCCCCGAATAACTTAGAAGCTTTTGATGGTAGAGTTTCTCGACTGTACAATATTCTCTAGGCATTGCCAATCCTATTGGAGGGAAAAAAGGTGACCATGGAAGTTGAAATGGTAGAAGCCAACTTGAACTATAATCTCCTTCTTGGATGAAGTTGGACAAATGATATGGTTTGCAAGGTATCCACTCTCTGTCGCATCATTCATTTCCCTCATCAAGGGAAGATATTGAGAATCGATCAGTTGGCTTTCTTTCCCTATGATTCTTCAGCAGGTAACATTCTGTATGTTGGGAAGACCGCTATTTCTTATGAGAACATTGGGCCAGGTCTATTCAAAGGCTCATACCATATGGGAGATTTTCTGCTTCCACCTCCGAATGTCGCCTCCTTCAAGATGATTTCGTGTGGTCATGATCCATGGATTGTTCC
Source organism: Pinus albicaulis (assembly GCA_034641835.2). Taxonomy (NCBI): domain Eukaryota; kingdom Viridiplantae; phylum Streptophyta; class Pinopsida; order Pinales; family Pinaceae; genus Pinus; species Pinus albicaulis. The sequence goes on from CM076574.1 coordinate 557,019,709, forward strand.
CAATCCTGGCCAAATCGAGAGTTTTGGTGACGTTATGCCTTTAAGCCTAGCAGAGAAAATGTATCAAAGTATTCTCACAGCTTTTGAGGTCGCATCCGAAACCAACACTCATTTGGTTTTCTCTCTAGACACTTATGCACAATCTCCCTGGTTTGGTTCTTGGGACTCTGATGATCTTGTGAATGAGACTTTCCCCACCGACGGTAGTATCATGGAGGCAATGTCTCTAAAAGAAATTCCGTGGGACGATGGACATCATTGTTCCTCGTTTCTCCCAATCCCACGTGACGTCTCCGCCTGTCTAGAATCCCATGCTTTTCCAGTACCGAATGAACCACTTTAGAGTCTGGCATTGATTCATGAAATTTTGTTCGAAGGGAACATGGGAAATATCACTTGGACCATTCTGATCAAAATCTCTGTCAAACCAAGGATTGTTGAGAATGTGCATATCGGTGCGTCTTGTTCTCCCGATGAGATCAATATTTATACTGAATTTTTTTTGGAATTTTGTGACATCTTCACGTGGTCATACGAAGAAATGCCTGACATTAATCTGAGTATCATTGTGCATGAAATACCCACCTATCCATATTCGAAGTACATTCACCAATGGCTTCATCCTATGCACCTGAGAAAGGCTGCCGCTACAAAGGGTGAAGTTGAAAAACTTATTAAAGATAGTTTTATTTAGCCCATACCATTGACATATTGTGTCTTGAATATTGTTCCTGTCAATAAGAAGTAAGGGAACATTCGGGTTTGCATTGATTACCCTGATATCAATCGAGATTTTCCTAAGGACAATTACCCCACTCCTTTTTTGGACTAGATCATTGATGAATGTGCCTGGAGTGAGATTTTTTCCTTTATGGACGGTTTCTCTGGCTATAACCATATTAACATTACTCTAGCTGATCAACAAAAAATTGCATTTATCTGTCCATGGGGGAATGTTTCCTACAAAAATCTCCCTTTTTTCTTGAAGAATGTTGGAGCCACCTTCCAGCGAGCTATGTCTTATGATTTTCATGACATCAAGCACATAGTTCAACCATATCTCGACGACCTTCCTGTACATTCTACAAAACATCGAGATCACTCAGAACACCTTAGAGCTATCTTCCTTCGCTGTCGACACTATATTATCAGGTTGTGTTGGAACGGGGTCTCCTAACAAGCTGCGAAATTGGTCCATTTTGAATATTTTTGATTATATTTAGTCTAGCGCAAGGGTTTTGGGGTGGGTCAAAGCCTTGAACGCATTGTAATGGGTGAAAGGGTAAACTAGGGTTCGAAAACCATGGGTTGCGGACCATAGGAAAGTCTAGGCTAGATTGTTATAAATAGAGAATCATTTTGTATTGTAAAGGATAAGAAATGATGAGCTATTGATGCGAATAGTGGTTTAAGATATCTGTTTAGGTTTTGGGGAAAGGACTCCTGTTGGCTGTGTGCACGGAGATCCAAGTCCAGCTGTGTGCAGACCCTACTGCTGTGTGCGCAGGTTGGGAAGGGAATTGTAAGGAAGAATTGATGAATGAATGAATGCGGAATATTGTTAGAGAACTGAATCTATGAGTACTTTTGTGTGAATTACTGATAATTGCTGTATTGTGCGTTTTCTGTCTTCAAGCTGCGAAAGATCTGTGTACTGTGTTCTTGGATCTAGATATGTTATGTTATGTTTATGTACTGCTGTGTCGATGTTATAACAAGCATATAACTATAGATCTAGTGCATGTGGATGCGAATAGAGACTTAATTAACTCTGCATAGAACGAGGTAATTTGGGAATCACATGATCTAGCGCAACTCTACTTGCCTTACCCATCCTTTCTCAGGGTGTGGAAACCTGGTTCCAGCACCCACCCATACTACTTTGGGTGAGACTTTGACCTGCGCAAGCAGGTCACTGCCAAAAGGGCTAGTAGTATAGGGGTTTGTTGGCAAACCTTGCACACCGAACCTGAGTCAGGACCCCTCAAGCCAAAAAATCCCTATACTATTGGCCCTTTTGGCAGTGACCTGCTTGCGTAGGTCAAAGTCTCACCCTAAGTAGTATGGGTGGGTGCTGGAACCAGGTTTTCGCACCCTGAGAAAGGATGGGTAAGGAAAACATAGATGCGCTAGTTCTTGTGATTCCCAGATTACCTTGTTCTACGCAGAGTTAATTAAGTCTCTATTCACATCCACGTGAACTAGATCTATAATTATATGCTTTTTATAACATAGACACATTAGTACATAAACAGAACATAACAAATCTAGATCCAAGAACACAGTACACAAATCTTTTGCAGCTTAAAGACAGAAAACACACAATACAACAATTATCAGTAATTGCTGGAGGAGTGTGAGAAAAGGATCGGGTACTGACAAGTGAATAATGGAGAAGGGCACCTACAAAGGGCCCTTAGGAAACCATGACGGTGCACTTGAAGTTACCTACCTTCAAGGGCACGACCGATGAAGATGTGGAGCAACTTTGGTTTGTGACAGAGTCGGTATGGGTTGCGCAGGGCGTGGTGGGCAACACTATGAAAAAAGCACAGCTATATTTAGCCTTTGAGGGAAGAGCTTTGGACTGGTATATGGGATACGTATCAAAAAATAAGGGTGCAACTATCCAGAATATTAAGGACGCCCTAAAACAGCAGTTCTGGAACCCTAAATCCTACTCTCAGGTCGTAGCAAAACTAAAATATTTCAAGCAGGGGGCAACTAAGCATGTATGGGAAGCAGATCAATGCCTAAAAAAATATATCACAGAAGGAGGATTTCGATACGATGACAAACAACTTACGTAATGGTTCATCACCATGCTACTCCCTCACCTACGCATACCTATGGGTCGCCAGACTTTTGAGTCACAAGATGAGGCCTTGGAAGCTGCTATGAAATTAGAAGCTACACCTCTAAAGGATTCTACTGTAGAAGTACAACAGATCTAGGTGCAGCTTGAGGCTATGCACCAGAAAATTCAGAATCTACAGTGGGAGAAAGGAATAGGGGTTGCCACAGAACTAGGTCATGCAGCAGGCCACCCAGGACTAGGAGCACATAGTCTGGAACATGAGGGCTCACGGGGACCTATGCTATGGCATGGAGAGAGCTGCGTAGCTGGGTTGTGTAATATCAACTGATGGCCCTGTCATGGCACCCCCGTTTTCGAACCAAAGCGATGCTGGTGCTGGTTTTTCCAGTCGACTAGCCATGAGGAGCAGGACTACCAAACCCCTAATGAATTAATGGATAGGGGAAAAGACCATACCTCACTAAGAATTCCATCGGGTAGGGATGACTCCCCCTTGGAAGAAGGGACGGGAAACAAAGCAGAAGCGTAGGTCGGGGTCAAGGCCAGTCACTCTGCTATAATTGTGGGGGCACAGGGCATTTGGCGAAGGACTTCCTGAACTGTTTACGATAGTCCTGCAGGTATTGTAGGCAGTGGGGCCATAGCTGGAAGATTGCCTAGCCTTAAAATCAAAGATACAGGGAAAGCATCTCCCATATGCGCAGAAGGTGCGAAGGGTCCAGACCGAGCTGAGGAGAAAGGATACAAATTTAAATGTGGTAATGCACAATGGATTGGTGACTCGGGGGCTAAGGAGAAAGACGAAATCAATGCACTGATCCGTAGGGCAGTTAGCAACCAAGAAGGACTGGACGTGGGAAAAGCAAGGGAAACATTTATGGAGGCTCGAAAGGACTTCCTTGAGACTAAAATTCCACCATCTACACACCTGGGAGCTATGGAAGTAACTGAGGAAGTTAAACCTTTCTCACAAGCATGCATGAGGCTGCTGCGCAACCCCCAGGAAGTATGAAATCTGCAGGCTTTACTAGAGAGCTATACAACACGCACTGCCATGTCAACCAACATTAAGGATGTGCATAAGTTATACAAATTTCAAAGATGCTTTGGCAGGGAAATGCAGCTGACAGTCCGAATTAGCAACTGTGAGATGGATCGGGTTATCTTAGACCTCGGATCGGACGCCAATATACTACCTAAGCACACTTGGCAATGCATGGGGAAACCCAAGCTGGAGCAACCCACCATCTAGCTTCGACTGGAAAATCAACAAGAAATCATTCCTCTGGGTAGACTACCAAACGTCATGGTTGACATCGCAGGGGTAAGGGCCCTGGCTGATTTTGAAATAATAGAAATTATGGAAGATGTAGATCCCTATCCTGCGCTCCTCGAACTAGACTAGGCTATAGACATGGGGGGTTTCATCAATATCAGAAGTTGGAGCATGATATTTGAAAATAAGGGTACACGGGTCATTGTACCACTAGACCCTGTAGAAGGAAAATGTTATACAGAACCTGTACCTAAGCAGGGAGATGGGGATTATATCTATAAGTTGACAGCACGAAATAGGGGCAACCTAACCCAGGATGTCGTGCCATGCTATGAGGGGGATGTTGAGGATCCCAGTAAGGAAATAGAAGCTTGGCAGACTCGGCTACGGGAAGCCTCTACATTGCGTTGTCTGTGTATCACAAAGGACTCCCTCTTTATGGTCCTAGAGGAAAGTACTAGAGTAGAGCTAGGCCTGAGCAACTGCGGCAAACCCACCCTGGGAGAGGGTCAGGTCGACCCACGAATGAGAAACAGGTTCCCTATGACACCCGTAGGTTCCGCATGTAGCGGTCCCATGCATCAAACCACCTCTATGACGACGACAAAGCCAGGGGTCAGGCGATTCGTTCTGACGTCAGCCCCCCTTGGGGCCTTAGTAGGACAAATGATAAAAATCTCTTGGTCTTGGTCCAAGAGCTACTTAGGAGGCAAGCCTGTGTTGGGGGAAGATAGGCAGCTGTCGCAACTCGGTAACCTTAGCATCACTGGGGACGCGACAACTAGCCATTGGAACTGTACCCTCTAGTAAAAAGTAGAAGTTACTTTTGAGAGAAGCAGCTCCCGAGCCATTGGCAGGTCAAGTTACGGGATGTTTTTACCGTTCCTTGGGAAAACTGCCCCGCATAAAATATCTCTCTCTATCATCTGATGGGAAGTGCTTAAAAGGGGGCAGGTTAGCCCGGTTAGCAGTATTGTCTCTTGTAAACAAGTGCCCTACCTTAAGCGTCTTGTGGAAGCAATCAAGCAACGAAATTTTTCATAATTGTAGCACCCCCCTCATGTCTGGTCAACCCCCTCCTTCATATAGTAGTAACCCAGAGCCAGGATTCACTTTTTTCACAAGGATGCCGGCTACTACCCTTGCCAAAACATTCGGCCCAACTGAGCCTGATGTTGAAGAAGTCCTAGAAGATGAGCTTGAGTTAGAAGAATTCCCCCCTCCACGGACCACAAGGAAAGGCAAGGAGAAATCTCAAAGCTCAGGGAAAACCTCATAAGTGGAAAAAAGGCCCTGAAGCTCCCCACGACGTACTAGGCCCCCACCCTTAGAACAAGATGACCAAGAGGGTGCTCTGCAGGCTAACCCGATTAATTGGTTACCCCCTTCATTCGACCTCGAAGACCATCTACGTGAACACCAAAAAACTTGGATGGCTTGATCACCTACCTGTGGACTCCGCTGACCCCAGGAGATGTCTGCATCCTCGATGATCACGATCTGGCAGACCATGATGCCTTCTCGAAATTGGCCCCTACATTATACTTTGATACAATCCATGAGGATGATGGAATCACGGTATTACCTCAACGTTGGGTATGTAGCTTGGTGGGATCCAAACTCTTGAATCTGCTTTGTATGCCCCACTTTGGCCGTTACAACATCATAGATCGGTTGGCACGCCAGTTACTCGCCCTCATTCACAATGGTTGCTTATGGATTCGCGAAAGGGTCCCTATCGATGCTACATTGATCCATAAGATCACAGGCCTCTCGATGCAAGGGCCACACCCGCTAGCGAAGGTTGGAAATAAGTACGAAGCTGCTACCACTCTGTTTGTCTGGGAGACCTATGCAGTACAGCGAAATCAGTGAGGGTTTGTGATCCAAACCATCAATGACCTTGCTACGCAGATGGGCACTCAACTGTTAGCCTGCAAACTAATGAGGAGGTGCTAGGTGGCGACTGTCCCTGCCTATGTAATCCAGCTAGCCGGATAGTGTGCGAAGGGTGTGTTTTTTAATTGGGCTCAATACTTGTGAGATGATTTTCTTGCTAATGTCTGTGAATCTTAGGAGCACGGGACTACCTCAGCCCTCTGGTTAACACAAGACATTGATGGCGCAACCAAGTGCCTTAATCAGCTTCTTGCAAGCGTTACCACGGTCGCTGAAGATCCGCCTTCCCAGAAGCTGGTCGCTCTTGCACAAAATGTTGTTGCCCAAAGTTAGGATGTACTTCCTCAGCTCAGACGTTCTCTTGATACCTTACAGGCGCAAAAAGAAGCTGCACCATCGCAGTGACTCAGAACGAGTCACAATGTTGTGTTGGGGGACTGTTGGAATGGGGTCTCCTAACAAACTGCGAAACTGGTCCATTTTGAATATTTTTTATTATATTTAGTCTAGCGCAGGGGTTATGGGGTGGGTCAAGGCCTCGAAAGCATTGTAATGGTTGAAAGGGTAAACTAAGGGTCTGAAAACCATGGGTTGTAGACCATAGGAAAGTCTAGGCTAGATCGTTATAAATAGAGAAGCATTTTTTATTGTAAAGGATAAGAAATGATGAGCTATTGATGCGAATAGTGGTTTAAGATATTTGTTTGGGTTTTGGGGAAAGAACTCTTGCTGGATGTGTGCACGGAGATCCAAGTCCAGCTGTGTGCGGACCCTGCTGTTGTGTGCGCAGGTTCGGAAGGGAATTGTAAGGAAGAATTAATGAATGAATGAATGCGGAAGATTGTTAGAGAACTGAATCTGTGAGTACTTTTGTTTGAATTACTGATAATTGCTGTATTGTGCGTTTTCTGTATTTAAGCTGTGAAAGATCGTGTACTGCGTTCTTGGATCTAGATGTTCTGTTTATGTACTGCTGTGTCGATGTTATAACAAGCATATAACTATAGATCTAGTGCACGTGGATGTGAATAGAGACTTAATTAACTCTGCGCAGAACAAGGTAATCTGGGAATCACAGGATCTAGCATAGCTCTGCTTGCCTTACCCATCCTTTCTTAGGGTGCGGAAACCTGGTTCCAGCACCCACCCATACTACTTCGGGTGAGACTTTGCACAAGTCACTGCCGAAAGGGCTAGTAGTATAGGGGTTTGTTGGCAAACCTTGCACACCGAACCTGGGTCAGGACCCCTCAAGCCAACATGTTGAATCCTCATATGTGTGTTTTCTGCGTCAAATGTGATCGGCTCATGGGTTTTTTGGTATCCAAAGAAGGCATCTGCATCAATCCTTAGAAAGTTGAGGCAATTTTCAATTTTCCTCCTCCCTCTTCTGTTCATCAACTATAGAGTTTGTAGGGGAAAACCAATTTCCTTCGTTGCTTCGTATTGAATTACACTGAGATCGCCAAAGGCTTTACATGATTATTGAAAAAGGGTATCCCATTCTTATGGGATGAAATTTTTTAGAGCTCTTTCGATCCATTTAAATAATCCCTCATTACGGCTCTGCTACTGCATCCTCCCAATTATCACCGCGATTATTGCCTGTATTTGGCCGTCGCTGATAACACTATTGGTATGGTGCTAGTTTAGGATGATGACGATGGTCAAGAACATGTGACATACTACTTGAGCCATAATCTCTTTGATATTGAGACCCATTATTCTCATGTAGATAAACTTGCACTGGCTACTGTCCATGTTGTTCAACGTTTTAGTCACTACATCCTCTTGTGCAAAACTTTGGTGATTTATGATTGCAACCCCATGAATTACATTCTCACACGTCAATTTCTAAGGGGAAAGTACTTGAAATGGGTCATTATCCTTCAAGAGTTCAAATTAGAATTCACTGCTACTAAGTCTAAGAAATACTTGGTATTTGTTAAGTTGATCTTCAATTTTCCCACCATGGATGATCCCACTCCTCTCGATGAGTCCATCCCCAATGAGACTCTCTTTCTCATTAGTACTCTTGATCCAAGGTATGGAGACATTATTTCATATATCTAGATCCAAAATTTTCAGCCAGAGCTATCGCACTCTAAGAGAAGACAGATTCACTACCAGTCCCAACCTTACCATATCTTTGGAGACACACTCTATCGTACTAGTATCGAATCTATCCTCCGGCACTGTTTGACTCTCGAGGAAGATGAGAAAGATCTCAATGACTGCCACTCTAGGGCTTGTGGTGGTCACATGTTAGGTCACATTATCTCTCAAAATATCCTTTGCATAGGGTATTTCTAGCCATATATTTTTAAAGACTGCATTATCGCAGTACAAAAATGCCATGATTTCCAGATATACTCTTGAAAGGAGCACGCCCCTCCCTCACCCTTGCACCCAGTTGTGACCGTCAGACCTTTTGCGAAATGGGGCATAGATTTTATGACCTGTAACCCTCGCTCAGCCGGGAGGCATGGTTATATCATCGTTTCCATTGAATATTTCACTAAATGGGTCGAGGCGATGCCTACATACGATAATGAAGGTCTAACTGTGGTGCAATTCTTGTTTAATCATGTCATAGCTCAGTTTGGTGTCTCGAAATAAATTGTCACTGATCATGGCACTCATTTTTGTAATAATATGATGACAAAGATATATTCTCAATTGGGGTTATGTCACGATAACTCCACCCCTTACTATCCATAGGCCAATGACCAGGTTGAGGCTGTCAACAAATTCTTGGTGACTATGCTTCAATACACCATTGGGAAGAACAAAAGAGACTGAAACCTCATGATTTTATCAGCTCTGTGGGCATATCAAACCTCTACTAACACTGCCACTGGATTCACACCATTACAATTGGGGTACAGTCTAGAGGCCACACTCCCCATCGAGTGTGAAATTCCTTCCCTGAAGCTAGATATTGAACTACATCTTGGTACTTCACCGGAAGAGGAATGTATGCTGTACCTCGAGCATCTCAATGAGACTAGAAGGCTTGTTGCTTTAGTTCTTGAAGCACAGAAACAACGAGTTAAGGTTCAATATGATAAATCCGTCACCCCCTGCATTTTCTTTGAAGGTGATTTGGTCCCACTTTATGACCAAGCCCATGATAAGTTGGGAGTAGGAAAGCTCGAGCCAATGTGGCATGGGCCCTATATCATTCAATGTGTATTGGAGCGAGGAGCCTATGAGCTAGATGATTATGAAGGCAATCCTTTGGCTGAGCCCCGAAATGGGCTCTATCTGAAAAAATATTACGCTTAATCATAAGTGTAATACTTTGTACATTAGTGTTTTATTCATTAGTGTGATTTGAGTTGATTTTTGGTGTGATTGTTTGCCTTGAAAACATTTTTCTTCTGCTCACCTTGTGTTCCACTTGGTTTGCAGATGTCTTCTAATGATTACATTGGTTTTACTGATGGTGCTTGCTATAGCACATGAAACTTGTCTTCCGCAACATGGGAACTCTTTGCTCCCAATGGTGAGTTGATTAATTTACAAGGTATTTGTTTGGGTCAAACAACTAACAAAATTTCTGAGTATAGTGCGATAATCGAACTATTATCGGATGCCATTGATCTAGGGATTAGAGATTTGGTTGTTAATTTAGAATCACAACTTGTTGTGTTACAATTGAATGGGCATTATTATGTGCACAATGCTCAAATTTTGTGTATGTATTTGCGCGTTAGATTATTAGAAATACATTTTTATTTTATCACATATCAACATATTCAAAGACGTTTAAATACATTAACATATACATTAGAAAACCATGTATTAGATAGACATTTGCGCAATATGTAAAATCAAGGTATCATTATGATACACAAGTAGCTGTAGAAATCAATCTGTCAAGTGTGTTACATCCAAAATATAAAAAATTATGTGTTCTGTTACAAAAATGACTCTCTGAGCCTACGTCAGTAAAAAAATGTAAAAATAGGGCTACTATCTGCCCACATGGTGCTCATGGTAGCAGGTGATGCTCGAATTACTTGCTAGAGTAATCAACGCAATCTACCCGGAACTCTGAATGTATGTCTTTGAAGGCGTAGAGGAATCTCATCGAATGTAAAATATTCTAGAATGCCTCTCATGAGGCCAACCAAGTTCCACTCTAGCTAAACTAGTGTATCTTCTCCCTCCTCATAAGGAGCATCCTCTGTTGGATGGGCTAACCTCCATGAAATCAGTGACATGCCGGGAGGTCTCTGAGGACCCATATCTTTAAACACATCATAAGTTTATGTTTCAAAATACATAACAAAAAAAAATTAAAAAGTAAAAATGTTAAAAAAACATTTTTTACTTGCATCGGTCCATTGTGTGCTTGGTGGGATCGGAAGATATAGATCTCCTCTAAAGTCGATGGAAACATATGCGTAGTGATTAACTACGATAAGTTAACGCCACAACCAACTGAAAAAGGTTGTGGGGAAATGCATCTATTTCCCCCCACCCTGTCGGGGCATAACGTCGAACCATCTCATCAACCTCAAATCGCTCGAGCATGGATCATGGATCTCTAGCCACTAGTATTGGAATAGGGGTACTCTCTCTAGAAATAAGGTCACCAGGATTGAACTATACCCAAAATATTTCAGTCTCCCTGTATTGCACTTGGCTAGCTGGCTCTTCATGTTAGCTAGAAACCCCTCACACTAGTTGAAAATCGTTGAGGCCAAGCAGTCCATCACGTATTAGAACTGAGATTTCGTTGCCTCATGCAACTCCTGGGCTCCTGCCACTCTCGTGATGTAATTTAGTATCGTGAGTAGGGGAAGCACTTTGATGGAAGAAATTTCAACCTTGCCACTCTCTATTTTTTGAGCCCCAGGACAATATATCTAGATGATAATGTTGGTACTCTCACCCCCTGCACGAGCTCCAGAGAGTTGGATCCTCTCTCGTCTCCTGGATAGTCCAATAATGAAATAGATTTCCATCACATCTAACTCTAGCTCTTGGTCCCCAATGACAAACAACTGTCGGTCCACATCCCATATACTGATCAAATATTAGAGTATCTCCCATTGAGCTCTTAGACCGGATGTTGGAAGAATTTCAATAACCCGTAATTGCACAAATAATTGACATAATTTTGATCTTGTAAAGCTCGGTGGTCTTCCACCTCATGGCCTCATTCTTTCCATTTGACCAAAATCTTTGACGAAAACACCTGCAAAACATGTCCAGTTGACTTTTTAGGAGTTTTCATTGGAGTATTTTTAGAAATTAACGGTGGAGATGGGTGGATTTCATGTTTTAAAATCCTTTCCACGACCAGCGTGACTATCCGAATTAATTCGGCAATGGTAGCGCGCTGCCCTAATGGGCTGAACGTGACTATGATAGCTTGAAATTGCGCTGGTCGTAGGTGATTTTAAAGTTTGAAATTCTTCCCTCTAAAATCCCTATTTCTGGAATTAAATGGCAAATGAATGGAATCAAAATAGAAAGGAGGTTTAGAGCTCTTACCTGACGTTGACGGATTGACGAGTGGTGTCCTGGATCAGTCGCACCACTGATTTGAAATTTAGAGGGAAAATGGACAAAATGCTCTCCTCAAAATAGAAAGGTGAAAATGAATTTTTTTTGGGGGCTATTTATATATTTTTGAAAAAGTTTCGCTAATATTTTATTAATTTTCCTTGATATTCGTGATGTTTGTTGTTTATGTGTAGTACAATATTTTCGCATTATTGATGATTTTTCTGATGCAAATGAGTTGAATTTTATCTCTTTTTTGAGCTTGTTAAACGATTACGAAGAAGGAACCCCCCTAGAGTAAATTTTTAGCTCTTTTTTGACTCTTGAAAAATGAAAAGATTGTAGATTACTTGTCATTTCAAAATCGTTAAACTGAATGAATTGACGTGATCTTAGTGTACATTTACCCCTTTTTCGGGCTAATATTTACTCTTTATGAAAAAGGAATACCTTGATCAAACATGGTCAAGAGCTTTTCTCGAATATTGCTTTCTACATTTTCGAATTCGAGAGATGACTTACGAAAAGGGACATGATGGAGTTTCCTTTTTGTTTCTTTTCAAACTCCTTAAACATGAAAAGTTATCGAGTTTCCCTTTCATTGGACTCATTAAAGATTAAAGGATGGAAGACTTGTCACCATGACGAGATCGAGTTCCTCCTTCCTAGGGATCATTAAACTTACTGGGATGAATTTATTTGAAGAATGAACTTGCATTCTCAGCATATGTTATCCTCTTCACACTGGATATAAAAAATAAAGAGGTATTCATTAGAAATAACGAGGAAAAATTGAAAGTGAACATCCTATGTGTATTTTGGGTAGCTTGTCGCTCTTCATTTGTAGTTCATGTCAGGTTCGGGACATCCTACATTCATCACTTTGCCTCCATCGGTTTGGGAAATCTGTTTGCCTCTCATTTTATTACCAAATTTTGTCAACATGAATTCTGATCCTATTTGAGTCAAATTCTACCACACTCCGGAGTCGTGTCATAAATATGTTCAAGAGAGGTCCTTTTAGTCTAACTTCCTCTGCTTATCTGACCTCCTATATTACAATCTCGAATCACTCCTATCACCTTAAGATATCTGCTGTTTCATGTCGATGATGTGGGAATCATCATGACCATCCTTCAACAAATCACTTCCTATCAACTTCAACTAATTATCTGGGAAGGTGATTTAGAAAATTCTTTCTGTAACTTGGAGCTTGCATGCCTCAATGTAAATTTATTCATGTTCGATGATAGGTTCACATCATTGGACTTTGATCGAATGATTCTGCAAGTGTTTGAATTAAAAACATTCATTCACACTTGTATATTGTGTTGTTGTATCTTGAGGTCCATCATCATTATTGGTTGTCTCTCTCGTGCCTATTAACATTTCTCATCATTGACTGGTAATGAGGTGATTTCTGCCATGTTCGACACCAACACATTTATTAGCATGGATAGATTCGTACATTGGGTTGACTGAGATCACGGTGAAGACCCTGGGTCACATCTAATTTTTGGTCCAGGCTACGAGGAGTTATTGAGTATTCATGATTGTATACATGATCCTATCTATACAGATGGCTACGTCCATATCGTAGATCCATTTGTATGATCTCTTTTAGATGGATGGATGCAACCATACCTTGGGTTCATGTGTCATTTGATTCCTAGTGCAACATTACATGTTTAGGCATATTTATACCAAAGATGTAATATATTGTAAAATGTTTGATTTGGAAGGTTTTCTGAAGGTGGTCTGCGTTATTTTCCTTGGTTCATAAAGAATTTTAGCCATCACTCCCTGTTCTACCTTCATGCCTTAGGGGGCATCTGTTACACAGTAATTTGTCACCATGCTCATTTTCCCATCCCTGATCCTGAAATGCCCCATGACAGATATTGTGTAGTGTTTCCATCATCAAGAAATATGTTAACATATCCGCTTGAAGATCCAAAGAAGACTTCCTTGAAATATTACTGAAGAAACTTGGTCAAATTCATAGTTTCTTGGGTCATCGCCCTCCCTGGTGCCATGACCATGCTAATTTCCTTTTCACAGTTCAGGCCCAACACTATCAACACCCTAATTTCTTGGAAAACCGCGTTGATCCCCTTTCTGGCAATGCTTCCTCAAATGGAGGAGAAGCTTCGACCTATAGAAGTTCAAGGGAAATGAGTTGGTTTTTAAACAATGATGATAAGGTCAAGCTATCTCATTTTAGAGACTTGATCTCATCCATGGGTGATCATCCCTTAGAAAGTGGATCTTCCTCCTCCTTTCATGGGCTCCCAAACTCTTCTCCCTTCCTATAAATTCACATACCTCATTCCCCTAATTTTAGAGCTTGGTTGATCATTGTCAGACTCATCTAAACTCTCATCCCTTTGCATGCTTGCATCTTGATAAAGCCTAAGTGCTCACGAGAAGGAATGCTTTTTAAGATTCGATGAAGGACTCAAATTTCACCTAAGGATGCCTCCAACATCAAGGCCTGGTTTTAAGCTCTCCTTTTGTAATTTATAAATAATAACATATGATGTTTGATTTATATATTTGTCTACATGTTTATGAAATATTCTGGTACTCCTTGATTTTCTAGATAGCTAGTGTCTACATTTATTATGTATTTTATCATGTTTGCGATTGTTTCTTGATCATCTGCAGGTATTCATGTGCCATAAGTAGTAGGAAGCGGGCCTACAAGGATCCTGGATTGAGGTCACCATCAACGGATCCAAGTATAACATTTGGAAAAATGTATTTATGTCTCTTTCCTCATGTCATTGTAAACATTAGTTAATAAAGCATTGCATTAGAAAGAATCTAGTGTTGCTAGACCCACTCTAGGGCTTTGTCCGCAGAGGAAATTTATCTTGAAAAAAATACAGATACCTTAACATTACTTTGATATTGATGGTACACTTATTTTCATTTGGATTCGATAGTGGAGATTCATTTGGTCGTTTCTTGGGGTAAACACATTCAGGGTTTGCCTTTGTATGGTTCATTTTCTTCCTCCGCCGACTAAGAAAGAGAGTCTCCACACCTCTTTTTTTCCTCTAAGGTTTTGGTACTTTTCCTCAACTTGGATAGCCTTAACATAATTATTTTGGTGTGGCTCTCATATTTTTTCATCCAATGTGTTAATGAAGGGTTTTCATTGGCCATTTTCTTTGAAGTTGCGATTTTTATTCTTTTTTTACCAGTTAAATATTTTTCTCTTAGAATTATTGGCTTCGAGCTTATCATAGCCCTTTCTATTTTTGGTTGCAAGGTTTGTTATCAACATTGTAAGAATTTGAATGGCGTGGAACTTATGGATGGGATTTTTCTCATTCCCTCCTCCCACAACCATTGATTATTCTTTAGGGATTTGTATGGTAGTTGATGGTGGCACCCTCTGTTGGATAGTAATTATAATTTATCATTATTTTTTTTAGAAATTTAAATTAAATGATTAATATATCTAGTAGGGTTTCCTATGCACTACATTGAAAAAAAAACACAATATTACCTTCTAAGGTATCCCCTATTACAATTCCTTGCGAGTGATTATTATCATTCTAATTAATTTATGTTTTATTCTTTTGAGCACAACGTTAATTTATTTTGAATAAATTCGTCGGTAATTTCTCATAAGGTTTTATTTCCCTTTGTCTCTTTTCTTAACTACATGACCCTTGTCAGCTCGGGTATGAAATATCCCTCAACCCCATTGCTCCCCAACACTGATGTGGTCTTGTGCAAGCCATTATGTTAGGTATATGTTATATTATTTCCATGATTAGTCGCACGCATGGGGGGTTCAGGGGGGGGGGGGGGCGATAACCCCCCCTGTACGTTGCGCTAGGTTCATGGTTTGCACATGGTTTTTAGGCATGATGGTTTTTAACCCTTGGTATTTTGTAGATTCGGTCAAGGGAATCATGATTATGTTCTAATCTAGGGTTAATGGATTGGGGTTTATGAATTCTTTGTCATGTGTTTTAACACTAAAAGAACATAATGAAAAATCAAGCTGTTAGTCTCGATTTGGGATCCAGGGGAAAATATCAGTGTATATATGTTTTATGTTTTATTCTGTTGCTATTTTTTATTTTCTATTTTTAAGATTCATTCGTAGATAATTTTTGTACAGGTTTAAAACCTACATATGGTGTTAGAGTTTTTTCGACTTCAAGGGGATGCCTTTTCTGCTAAGGGGTTTTTTGCTTGGGCCTGTGGTATACCTTGTTCAGTGGTAGATACATGGGATCGATTCTTGCGGTGAAAGAAGATGGAGAGAAGTGGAAAGATAGAGATTGAGAAATTTAATGGTCAGAGTTTTGAGTTGTGGAAGCTCAAGATGGAGGATCTACTGGTGGATACAAATCAATGGATCACAATAGATCTAGGTACTAAACCAACGATGTCAAATGAAGACTGGAAGAAGTTGGATCAGAAGGAAAAGAGCATAATACAGTTGTGTATCTCAGATTCAGTATTGTTGAATGTGTCTGGGGAAGCTATGATGAAGACTTTGTGGGACAAGCTAGGGACTTTGTACCAATCTAAGTCTCTGGTGAATAAATTGTTCCTGTGGAAAAATTTGTATACCCTGAGGATGAAGGATGGAGACTCTGTGACAGAACATCTGAACACCTTCAATACTGTGGTAATTCAATTTTCATCTGTTGATATTAAAATATCATATGAATATAAGTGCATCCGTTTATTGTGTTCTCTACCAAATTTGTGGGACAATATAGTTATTGCAATAGGTAGCAATACAACTACCTTGAATTTTGATGAAATTGTCTCAAACTTGCTGTTGGAGGAAATGAGACGGAGAAATATGGAGGGCCAGAATGGAGATGCCTTATCTGTACAAGGAAGGTCCCAAAACAAAAACAAAAATAAATTTTCAAGTGGGATATATAAATCTCCAGGAAAGTTTGTAAAGGTGTGCTAGAAATGCAGAAAGGAAGGGCACTACAAAAAGCACTACAGATCTAAAGCTCCTGATAAAGGAAAGGGATATGATGATGCTCCTTCTACGTAGGAAAAAACCACCTCAGATTAAGGTGGGGATGTGTATTTGGATTCTTCTTCAAATACACATGTAGATCATAAGGCATGGTTGATTGACTCAGGTGCATCCTTTCACTTCACTCCCCATAGGGAATGGTTCTGTGAGTATGAGAAGTATGATGGTGGTGATGTATTATTAGGGGATGATAGGAAGGCCATAATCGTTGGATGTGGACAAGTCAAGTTGAAGCTGCAAGGTGGAAGGATTAGAACACTTCCTGGTGTTCTGCATACTCCTGCATTGGCCAAAAATCAGATTTCGATAAGCAAGATGGATGATGCAGGTGTTAAAACAATGTTCGAGAAATATACATGCAAGATGGTTCAGGGATAACTGGTATTAATGCGAGGAGTTCAGATGGGAACTCTGTACAAGATTCAGGGTAGCATTTTTATTGATGGGTGCAATAGTTCGATGGTTCGTGAAAGTGGAGCGAAAAGCCTAGCGGTCTCTGGAAAAAAGACCATGCTATGGCAGCAAAGGCTTGGACATATTGGAGAGAATGGCCTTTAGATACTACATGGAAATGGTATGGTAAAAGGTATGTCTAATTTCTCTCTGGATTTCAACTTCTATGAACATTGTGTATATGGGAAACTAGAATCGGGTGAGTTTTCCTTCTGGTGCTAAGAGGGCAAACAAGATATTAGATCTTGTGCGTAGTGATGTGTTTGGACCTCTATCGGTTCCATCACTGGGTAAGTCTATGTACTATGTTTCATTCATAGATGAATTCTCAAGGAATATATGGATATATTTCTTGAGGAAGAAATTTGAAGTCTTTGTTAGATTTAAAGAATTTAAGGCTCTGGTGGAAAACTAGACAAAGAAGAAAATAAAGGTGTTAAGGACAGATAATGGTGGAGAGTTCTACAATAAGGAATTTGAAGAGTTCTATAAGAAGTGTGGTATATCACGACAGAAGACTACTCCATACGCACCTCAGCAAAATGGAGTTGCAGAAAGAATGAACAGAACGTTGATGGAAAAATCAAGAAGTATGCTTAGTGGTACCAGGTTAGGACATGAATTATGGGCAGAGGTAGTGGAGACTACATGTTACCTGGTTAACATATCACCTTCATCAACATTGGAGGATAAGACTCCACATGAGGTATGGACTGGTAAGAAACCCTCTCTTTCACATCTGAGGGTATTTGGATGTGATGCATATTTACATGTTCCAAAGGAGAAAAGTACCAATTTGGATAATAAATCTGAAAGGTGCATCATTATTAGGTGTAAGGATGGTTTAAAAGGTTACAATCTTTGGAACCTAGAAACAAGGAAGCTAGTGTATAGTCGAGATGTGGTGTTTAGATAGGTGAAAGATGTTGTTAAACATGAAGTCCTACTAAAGGAACTTGAGAAGATAGAGTTTGAGCTAAAGGAGGATGATTTAGACTCTACAATAGAAGAAGATTCAGAAGAGGAAAGGAAGAGCCACAAACTCTAGCTATGAGAAGATCAGTTCGGGAAAGAAGATAGACAAAAATGTATAGTCCATATGATTTATGTTCAAATTTTTCTTTAAATATCATTGATGATGATCCCATAACTGTCAGGGAGGAAGTGGATTCAGAGGATGGAAAACTCTGGAAGGAGGCGATGGTTGATGAAATGGAATCCTGTGCAAAAAATGAGGCATGGGATCTGGTGGAGTTGCCGACTGGAAGGAAGCCCATCGGGAGAAAATGGGTGTTTAAGAAGAAGAAGAATGTATAAGGAAAGGTAGATAAATACAAAGCTTGGTTGGTAGAAAAAGGTTATTCCCAGGTGCCAGGAATTGATTTTGGTGATATTTTTTCTCCTGTTGCCAGTGTTACTTCTATTAGATTACTTTTATCTGTTGCTGCTGCATTTAATTTTGAGGTAGAAAAAATGGATGAGAAGACAATATTTCTTCATGGGGATTTGGAAGAGGAGATATACATGAAGCAACCTGAAGGCTTTATGGTGAAGGGTAATAAAGAACTTGTATGCAGGTTAAAAAAGTCTCTGCATGGGTTAAAACAATCACCTAGCATGTGGTATCAGAAATTTGATACCTATATATGAGGACTTGGCTTCACCAGAAGCAAAGAGGATCACCATTTTTATTTTAAATTAATTGGTGACTGTGTTTTTTATTTGGTCCTGTATGTGGATGATATGTTGATGATTGGAAATGACAAATAAATTATCCAAGATTTAAAAACCCAATTGTTATCCAAATTCAACATGAAGGATCTTGGTGCTGCAAACTATATTTTTGGGCATCGAAATTAAGAGAGATTGGGCAAAGAGGAAGCTCTGGTTAAACTAGAGGAAGTATGTCGAGAAAATATTGCAGAGGTTCAATATGCAAGATAGTAAAATGGTGAAGGTTCTTATTCCTGTAGGTGTAAAGCTATCTTCTAAACAATGTCCCAAGACACATGAAGAAGAGCAGGATATGTTCTATGTTCCATATGCAAGTGTAGTGGGTAGCCTAATGTATGCAATGGTATATACTAGAATAGACATTGCACATGCAGTGGGAGTATTGAGCAGGTTTATGTCAAAACCAAGGAAGGAGCATAGGACAACAATGAAGCGGGTTTTAAGATATTTGCGTGGCACTAGTGATTATGGCTTGTGCTACCAGAGAAGACTAGGATTGGAAAGAGTGTTGGAAATTCGTGGTTTTGTTGGTGCAGACTGCGCTGGAGATTTGTATTAAAGAATATCTACAAGTGGGTATGTGTTTAGCCTATTTGGAGGTGTAGTTAGTTGGATGAGTAAAAGACAGTCTGTAGTGGCTCTTTCAACTACAAAGGCAGAATACACAACATCCACTCATGCAAGCAAGGGAGCAGTTTGGTTGCAGATATTGTTTTCAAGTATGGGGTTGGCACAATGAGCTATAAGGATAGAGTGTGATAGACAAAGTGAAATTTTCTTGGCTAAGAACCATGCTTATCATTCAAAGACAAATCACATTGATGTTCAATATCACTTTGTGAGATATATGGTTGAGGATAAAAGGGTGTTGTTGGTAAAGGTGGAAACTTTGAAGAATGTTGCAGATGCATTGACAAAGACTGTGAGCACTTAGAATTTCTCTTGGTGTAGAGAAACAATGGGTGTTTCAAAGTTGAAATAATGATTGAGCTCTCCTATGCCCCTCTGCAGAAAGAAAAAAACAAGTGGGAGAACGTTGGGTATGTGTTATTTTCTTTCCACGATTAGTCACACCTGCCCATGGTTTTGTGCATGGGTTTGCACATGGTTTTGGGGCATGATGGTTTTTGGCCCTTGGTATTTTGTAGATCTGGTCAAGGGAACTGTTATATCTCAAGAAAAAATCCCTTGGCTGTGGTAAGGAATTAGTGCTCAAGACATTTATATATATATGTCTCGAAAATATGATATCAGATTGTCTTTGCTTAATCACCTTTGGAAATTAATTATTTAAACCCTCAAGAATCTGATATAATAAATGCTTCACAATGCCATTATCTGCTGATATTAATTGAAGTGAAAGGAAGAACATGAAGGAAGCTCAAATTGATATGCTGATAAACATGATCTATCACTTTAAACCTCAGAAGAATTTCATGTGAGTGGAATAGTTAAAATGAAGGAGTGCCCATTAAGGATGTTTAAATCTTACTTACATATGTAAAAAGAGACCTGCAACTACATTAATTCATTTTATTCATAGAAAGAAAGAAAAAATAGTGGAAAATGGAAAACATATCAACAACAACAGATGCAAGAATCTTGATCTTCATTCATTAATCATCAGAAAATTTATTACAAAATTTACAGTAGTCCAAAGGTCCAAAAATCAGAACCCCTAATGAGATTTTTTCCCCCATTTTTTTCTCCCTTCTCAGCCTAACTAATTAACTATTAAAAAAAAATCAGTTAAAGAACTGAATTTCTAAAATTATTACAGTTACAAAATTATTTCCCTATACAAAATATTTATTTGATAAAGAAACTAGCTTTTGTGAACCCCAACCCTTTACAAATATGGTCAAACATACTCACGGGTGTCTTTCTCTTTTAATTAATAAGAGAAATTAAACAAAAAGTCTTCAAATTTTTATATGTTTCATATGGTACTATTGCTGACATGGAAAATACATAGATTTGGGTCCCGTACTTTGTATTTAATTTATGATATAAAAAATTAATGGTTTCTCAAAACCCAAAACCACGTACGGGACCACCTCTGGCGGTTTATGGAAATGATGTGCCGTAATGAATATCAATCGTTGATTTTTGGATGAGCAGTTTGAGAAAAAATGCTTTGTGGGACCACCCATTGTAATAAATTTCCTTCCTCTCGTGCTTTTGCAAACCTTTGATGCACTGATTTCCATTAGAAACAACACTTCCAGTTCATGTTCTCTTAAGAAAATTAATAATAATGCAAAAAAAATTCCAATAGAATGAGTCAAACCCAGTTTTAAAGACGTTTCTCGAAAAATGGACATTTGAAGAATTTTTGAAATCTCTTAAACATATTTGTATTTTTGGACCATTCCTGCCATAAATTCAATTGGGGTCACTCTGTAAAAAATGCATGTCGCGGATTTCTGAAATTGTTCTCTGTTTCCCCACAATTGAGCCCGAGATTCTTGTGTTGGGATTGTCTTTATTTTCTGAACTTAAAATTCTCATTCACATCAACATACTTGCTGAAATCTTTTAAATTTTTAAATCCATGTGCAAATATGATCTCCCACAAATCATATGTGGTTACTCATAGATTTTCTTTGCCGTGTTCTCATATCTTCAAATTTCTGCGGGATCCTGATTTTGTGGTGGTGGTGGAGGCTGGTTCTGTTTCTACGGTGAATTTTTATTAATTGTGGAACAAGGTACTATCACCAAATTTATTGATTTCTTGAGGTCATCAACCCCAAATCTATCACGATCCTCAAGAGAAGCCAATGATCTTGCAACTTTAGAAGCATATAATTCAGCTCTGTGACCCTGAAAACCACCACCTAAGGCTTCCATAACAAGATAATTTAGTTGATCCCTTCTAATGCTCACTTACTTTATATATTCCCTTGCAAAAATGATCTGTGTCTTTGCTAAATCAGTTCCTTATTCAATTGACTAAAATATTTTCTTGGAATTAGATTGCAAGATCAACTGCTGACACATGGTCATCAAATTCCATGGGAACATCAGCACTGAGGTTGATTGCAATGCGATGATGTAGATGTTCTTGTATAGAGCCTTCCTTAGGATTGTAAGCAACAATTAGAAGTGGCTTGCAAGGGTGTCGGAAACTGATTCCCTCTCTTTCCACAATATTAACTCCTTTTGTGAGAAAATTTAGAAGCAAATTGCTTATACCTTCATCAAGGATATTTATCTCATCAACATATAGGACTCCTTTGCATCCACTGAACCTAAAAGCCTATCCTATGTTACCCCAAGTGGTATCTGTATTACCAAAGAATAACAACTGCACAAATGGAGCTTTTATTATATTTGTTTTCAATGTACCATTAGCATTATACTTGAGTCAGTTCTCTAGTCCTTCATCCCATTTTTCAAAACACAATGGGTCAGAGTTGGCTATAGATCCCGTAACAAATTCAATAGGTGGAAGTATAGCATGTAATCCACATGCCATTATTGTCTTGGCATTCCCTCTTTTTCTTGAAATGGCAATGCCACCAATGGAATTATCAACAACTCTAAGAAGTGATGCTGTCTTGATGGCATCCTTTCATTGATATGCTGCAGAACATCATTCCCCAAAATATGGTAAGGCATAATATTTCGTCTATCTTTGTTAATAAGTATCGTTGTTAGGAAATGCAAGAAAACATAGAGCTTGCTAGATAGGGCTGGATAAATTTGTGACTAAAGAGGTAACCCGCCCTCAACTAGGGAATTTTTACTTTTAGGCAACTAAAATTTCTTCAATGAAGCATCTCCCTACCTCAGAATTTTTCCACCTCCACGAAGACTCAAAATTTCATGCTTGTACCTTTTAATTTGTTGACACATTGAGCCATGAAACACATCCAAGACATGAGATGAGGAGAATTTTTGAGCAACATATGTTGAGCTTGTGGTTATCTTCTTGAACATGTTCTAGTTCTTCTTAAATTTGTAATAATTGTTCCTCAACAACCTTGAATTGCTTAGAACCTCTCTTGACTTTTAGCTGAGTCAAATTATGCTACAACATCTGGCTCCAATTGGGGACAACACTGGTAGCAAAGTGTTGAGAACTTGTAGATCAGTAGCCTTTATTGGGCATGGAGTCAAAACAAAATGGAAGTTGATCTCAATATGAAATATCCCTGAAATCTGCCACAATTTGAAATTCTTCCTTGATTCTTTAAACTAAAAATACCGAATTAGCAATACTACAACTGAAAGTGCTCAACTTCTGACCTTATTTATGTACAAATCTTATATATATATACATGTCTAAGCTTAATCAGGTGAAATCAACCTTCCAATGGTACCAAGCCAACATCTGATTGTTAGATTTAATACCTTCATACTACAAAAATTTAAAAATCAAAATAGGAATGTACCATGAAATTTTTCCATATACAAGACTTTGTACATACCCTTGCATAAAATCTTGTTGCTGATCGAAGAAATTTGTCATATACTCAACCACTTGATCATAGAATTGATGAGAGAGAACTTCAACTGCCTCCTTTTCTTGAAAATTTTGCTGATGTAGATTTCTTTGAACATGGCAGCTTCCTTCATTGTTAGACTCCTCAATTTGGAATTGTGTGCAAGGAACTTGATTTCCATTTTCTATAGGCAGGCATTTAGGATGAAAAGAGAAATCCAAGGTTTGTTCCCCATAATGTTGATGCTCTTCATGTAATGCCAATTCTTGACAAAAATCTTCCTCCTCCTGCAAAAATATTTGAGAAGCTCCACTAGTTTACCCTCTATTCACAAAATCAATAAAATTATGAAAATTGTAATGATCTTCTAGGCTTTCATTGTGCAGTTCATTTTTTGCAACGATTTTTTGATGAGAATATTCAAAATGCTTAGATTCTTATGTTTCAGCAATACATGAATCCTCTGACACCTTTTGAAAATCCTTGTTCACCTCTGAATTTGCATTCTCTTGTAAAGAAATTCCAACGTTTTCTTGACAGGCCCTCTTGTCTTCAACAAAACTTGTTCTTTCAACATGACAGGAATTTTTTTTACAAGCCCACACATTATCTTCGATTTCCTGTGCATAAAGAAACATTAGATTCAGAGTACAAGGCTTTTTCTCCTTGAGATAAAAAGCCAAGACAATGGAAAGAGCCCTCAAATAGTAAACCATAGCTGCTGCTTCAGGAGGTCGAATTTATTTTGGCATGCTGAAATAATTTTTTTGAAACCTCCTATTAAACTCAATGATTGATTCAATGCTTTGCCTCTAGATAGAATATAATTCCAAAAGGTGTTTTTCATATATCCTCCTCCTCTCCAGAGAAACTTGGCAAAAATTTGAATCCTTTTGAAGGATATTGATGAATAATTATGGGCAGCTTTAGGGGTTTAAAAATTTCTTTGTTTTTGATCTAAAAAATAGTCAATTGCTTGTGAGGAAAAAAATTATCATACAAAGATGATAAATCATTACCTTTATGCCCAGACTGTGACTAATCATATTTAGGAATTTTAATGCAATAATCATCTCTCCTCTCACATTTAGGAGATAAAGTTGTGTCAAGATCAATAATACAAGTAGAAGAAAAATCATCTTTTTCCAATAAAGAATGTACTTTTCGGGCTTTACAATCTTCTGAGAATATAAAGCAGGAAACAATCTTCTTGATATATAAGGGAAAACAGACCACTAAAATGATAGTAAAAAATGGAACCTCCTTTAAAAAACTGAAACTCTGATACATGTTTTTTCCACGATGCTTTCTCATTTTCTTGCCAGCAAAATTCTTCATCTAATATTGAAACCTTCATCAGTGGAGTCGCCAGGTGAATAATAAACAACCAAAGTTTAAATCTAAATCTTGTTCACCATAAAGAATAAGGGATTATGAGACCTGCTACCAGGAGTAGACAATGTAGGATCAGGTGTCGAAGGGGTTTTTGGTTTCTGAGCCTTTTTAGAAACCAAATTTTCTGGATCTGATAAAGTAAGGACCTTCTGCTGTGCAAGGTATTTGACCTAGTGTATGGAATTTTGAAAACTAGAAATATGTAAAGATTAAACATAGCTGAATATCTCTTCCTCACTGAAAAACCAGAGGAAATAGAAAGAAAACCCAGGGAAATGAACTTCGCTTCTTCGCTCCCCAACAACGGTGCCAAAAAATGTTGTATCTCAAGAAACAATCCCTTGGCTGTGGTAAGGAATCAGTGATGAAGACATATATATATATATATATATATGTATATGTATATGTATATATATATGTATATGTATATGTATATGTATATGTATATATATATATATATATATATATATATATATATATATATATATATATATATATATGTATGTATATATGTATGTATGTATGTGTATGTATGTATGTATGTATGTATAGATATATGTATAGATATATATATATATATATATATATATATATATATATATATATATATATATATATATATATATATATATATATATATCGTTTTCAAAGACTGATTCCTTACCACAGCCAAGGGATTGTTTCTTGAGATACAACATTTTATGTCATGAAAATATGATATCATATTGTCTTTTCTTAATCACCTTCAGAAATTAATTATTTAAACCCTCAAGAATCTGATATAATAAATGCTTCACAATGCCATTATCTGTTGATATTAATTGAAGTGAAAGGAAGAACATGAAGGAAGCTCAAACTAATATGCTGATAAACATGATCGATCACTTTAAACCTCAGAAGAATTTCACGTGAGTGGAATAGTTAAAATGAAGGAGCACCCATTAAGGATGTTTAACTCTTACTTACATATATAAAAAGAGACCCGCAACTACATTACTTCATTTTATTCATAGAAATAAAAAAACAGAATGGAAACTAGAAAACATATCAACAACAACAGATGTAAGAATCTTGATCTTCATTCATTAATCATTAGAAAATTGAGTACAAAATTTACAGTAGTCCAAAGGTCTAAAACTCAGAACCCCTAATGAGATTGTTTTCCCCCATTTTATTCTCCCTTCTCAGCCTAACTAATTAACTGTTAAAACAAAATCAGTTAAAGAATTGACTTTCTAAAATTCTAACAGTTACAAAATTATTTCCCTATTCAAAATATTTATCTGATAAAGAAACTAGATTTTGTGAACCCCAACCCTTTACAAATATGGTCAAAGATACTCACGGGTGTCTTTCTCTTTTAAATAATAAGAGAAATTAAACAAAAATTCTTCAAAATTTTATATGTTTCTTACAGTACTAATGCTGACATGGACAATAAATAGATTTGGGTCCCGTACTTTGTATGTAATTTATGATATAAAAAATCAATGGTTTCTCAAAACCCAAAAGCCACCTACGGGACCACCTCTGGTGGTTTATGGAAATGATGAGGGTGGTGCTGTAATGAATATCAGTCGTTGATTTTTGGATGAGCAACTTGATAAAAACTGCTTTGCAGGACCACCCATTGTAATAAATTTCCTTCCTCTCGTGCTTCCGCAAACCTTTGATGCACCGATTTCCATTACAAACAACACTTCTAGTTCATATTCTCTTAAGAAACTTAATAATATTGCAAAACAAATTCCAATAGAATGAGTCAAACCCAGTTTTAAAAGACGTTTATGGAAAAACAAACATTTGAAGAATTTCTGAAATATCTTGAACATATTTGGATTTTTGGACCATTCCCATGATAAAGTCATTGGGGTCATTCTGCAAAAAACCCATGTCGCGGGTTTCTGAAATTGTTCTCCGTTTTCCCGCAATTGAGCCTGAGATTCTTGTGTTGGGAATGTCTACTTTCTGACCTTCAAATTCTCATTCAAATCAACATACTTGCTCAACTCTTTTAAAATTTTAAATGCATGTGAAAATATGATCTCCCATAGATCATATGTGGTTACTTATAGATTTTCTTTGCCATGTTCTCATATCTTCAAATTTTTGCAGGATCCTGATTTTGTGGTAGCGGTGGAGGAGGCTGGTTCTGTTTCTACAGTGAATTTTTATTAAATGTGGAACGAGGTATTGTCACCAAATTTATTGCTTTCTTGAGGTCATGAACCCCAAATCTATCACGACCCTCAAGAGCAGCCAATGGTCTTGCAACTTTAGAAGCATACAGTTTAGCTCTGTGACCCTGACAACCACCACGTAAGGCTTCCATAACAAGATAATTTATTTTCTTGGAATTTTCCTGGAATTGGATTACAAGATCAACTGTTGACACACAGTCATCAAATTCCATGTGAACATCAGTTTTGAGGTTGATTGCAATGCGATGAAGTAGATTTTCTCGTACAGAGCCTTCCTTAGGATTGTACGCAACAACTAGAAGTGGCTTGCAGGGGTGTTAGAAACTGATTCCCTCTCTTTCCACAACATTAAATCCTTCTGTGATAACATTTAGAAGCAAATTGCTTATACCTTCATCAAGGAGATTTATCTCGTCAACATATAGGACTCCTCTGCATCCACTGAACCTAAAATCCTATCCTCTGTTACCCCAAGTGGTATCTGTATTACCAAATAATAACAACTGGACAAATTGAGCTTTAATTATATCTGTTTTCAATGTACCATTATTATTATACTTTAGTTGGTTCTCTAGTTCTTCATCCCATTCTTCAGGAAACAATGGGTCAGAGTTGGCTATAGATCCCACAACAACTTAAATAGGTGGAAGTATAACATGCAATCCACATGCCATTACTGTCTTGGCATTCCCTCTTTTCCCTGAAATGGAAATGCCACCAATGGAAATATCAACATCTCTAAGAAGTAATGTTGTCTTGAAGGCATCCTTTCATTGATATGATGCAGAATATCATTCCCAAAAATATGATAAGGCATAATGTTTCCTCTAAATTTGTTAATAAGTATCGTTCTTAGGAAATGCAAGGTAGCATAGAGCTTGCTAGATAGGGCTGGACCAATTTGTGACTAAAGAGGTAACCCATCCTCAACTAGGGAATTTGTATTTTTAGGCAACTAAAATTTCTTCAATGAAGCATCTCCCTACCTCTGACTTTTTCCACCTCCATGAAGACTCAAAATTTCATGCTTGTAACTTTTAATTTGTTGACACATTGAGCCATGAAATACATCTAAGACATAAGACAAGGATATTTGTTGAACAACATATGTTGAGCTTGTGGTTAACTTCTTGAACATGTTCCAGTTCTTCTTAAATTTGTAATAATTGTTCCTCAGCAACCTTGAATTGCTCAAAGTCTCTCCTGAATTTTAGCCGAGTAAAATTATGCTACAACAGGAACTATGGTTATGTTATAATCTAGGGTTAATGGATTGGGGTTTATGAATGCTTTAGCATGTATATATATGTGTTGTGACACTAAAAGAAACATAATTAAAAATCAATTTGGTAGTCCTGATTTGGGATCAAACACTACAAGGAAAAGACCCTCTAGCGGATGTTTTTGAGGAAACCCTTATAAAAATAGCCCATATATCCGTTTTTAGTGGAGGTTTCTAGAGGAGGTTGTCAGGTGGAGGTTTTTTCGGATGTTTTTTGTCTAGTGCGTTTAAAATCATAAACCGCACCAGTGTGTTTAACTAGAAAAGCACCAATGCGTACTACAAATTGGCACACCGAGACATCGTGCTCTCTGTACAAACCCTCCTAGTGCATCTCATTACTATAGCACATCGGTGTGCTACATAGATTCAAACCCGACGCATCATAAAATCTTGTGCTAAACAAAAACAGGCTCGGTGCGCTTTGCAGAAACTGCTTGGTGCGCCTCAAAAACCTGCGCACTAGAACAGGGCTAAATAAAAAAAAAATACAACGAAAAAATCCGTATTTTCACTTCTTTAGTGCTCCAGAGCTCTCAAGCACCGGTGCGAATTTCACTTGTGTGAGGCACCCTGCCATCGAAGCTCCCATTGCACGCACTGTGTCCATTGCCCACCTTCTAGATTTCAAATTTTGGAAAACGGTGGAAAAATTTGGTTTTGCAAATTCTTCAGCAACTATGCCTCCTTGACACCCAAATTTATAGGTATTTTACTTTTTTCTACATAATTAAACTTTTTAACGAATTAGATTTCTAAAAAACTTAAAATTTACCCTTTAATTTTTTTTTTCATCGCGCGATGCGCTTGATCCGTTCAGCTCGCACCAGTTCGCGGTGCTGCCTATAAATTTATAGGCCACAATGCTAGTAGTGCTAACAAAAACCATGTCGGTTACAGTGCGGTATTGAAAATGCACACTATGTTTAAAAGAAAAGAAACATAAATGGCAGTGCGGTCGTTTAACCGTCCGCACCATTGACTATGTCCAAGTTCGGGAGGGCGGTACGTTGACCAAACTAAGCGCCTCGGGGTGGATTTTTTTTAGTGCCCCACCCTCTGAAAAATGGTACATAGTCAACAGTTTAGTCATTTAAATTCATGCACTGTTGACCATGTACTGATGTCAGGAGGGTGGTACGCTGACTAAACTATCTGCCCTAGGGTGCATAGTTTGGTCAGTGCACTGCCTTCTCGACACTGGTACATAGTCAATGGTGTGGTCAGTTAAACCATCACACCGTCGACCATGTAATGATGCTAGGAGGATGGTGCACTGACGAAACTATCTACCCCATGGCGAGTAGTTTGGTCAGTGCACTGCCCTTCTGAACTTGTACATAGTCAGCGACGCAATCAGTCAAACGACCACACAGTTGACCATGAATTAATATTGGGCGTTTCATTGACATAAATATCCACCCTGTTATTGCCCAAATCCACCTTAGGCTGAAGGAAGGCGGGATTCAGGGTAACATCAAACCACGCTCAGTCTGGTAGCTAGCCCTACCAGAACAGGAGAGGGCTCTCTCCGGGTCAATCTCAGTAAAAATGTATCAATAGGCCTTGAGATGACTGAAATGAGTGCTAATTTTAGGCTAGGTATATTAATCAAGGAGTTTGGAATGATTTTTAGGGGTTTTTGTTGGAAAAAGGGAAAGGCAGTTTTGGGCTTGGGGATGAGGCCAATTATTGCAGAGTTCAAGTTGGGGCAGGGAAGGCAATGGATTTGATGTATTAGATTCAATGAACGGATAGAAAAGACTGCTGAGGAGCTGAAGAGGGCAAGAAGGTGCAAGAATCCTCTTCAAACGGAGGAAAACATATAAAACTAAACAAAAGTTTAAGGTAGAGCACCAACAAACTAATGAATTCTACCTTAGTTACTCATTTGTTTAATTCAGAAGCAAAGAGAAGGGAAATGGCATACATATAAAATTAATGAAACTTAATGATACATGGAGAAAAAAATCATCAAAACTCAGAGCCACAAGGATCCCAACAAGTGCTGCAAAACCCTGGTCTTTCCTTTGCCAAAAATGCAGAAGTGTATGTACAATGAAGTGCCAAACTATTACCAAGAGTCCAACCCTGAAAATGCCTCAGAAAATACATGATATAGGCAAGCCTAACCCCTTCCCATGCCTCTAGGGGTCGATCTCATCCTTCTAGGAGCTGTTTCAACCATATCTAAACTAGGAACTGAAATCTAGGCAATCAAACAACTTGCCTCTATATGGAAGGAAACTGATTCATTCATTTAATTTTCACTTTTTAGTGAATGAATCCTCTAGAACAAGTAAAAATGTGCCAAATTTACATCATGGTCATCAAATTACATCAAGATAGATCAATAGTTACATCAAAATGTAAAACTAGTCAAAACTGGGCGAAATTCTGAGCTGAAGAATGAAAATGGGGCTAAATTTCTCTATGCACCGTGCCAGAAAACTCAATGCGCCGCGCCAATTTGAGCCTATTTTTGAGGCACTTCCCGAAGTCCAAATTGAGCTCATGATATCTCGTTGGAAATATTATTGAGTCTACTTTCCAACCCAAGTGTAATTTTTCAATTTGGAGTTCATTTGTCTTGTCAAAAATCAAATCGCCCAAGACTGGTCAAAATGAGCAGAAAGAGGTTGCCTCAAGGCAGAGTGCTGTTGCAGTCAAATTTTGAAAGTCTTCCTCAACTCCAAATTGAACTCATGATAGCTCATTGGAAAGATATTTCTGTCTAGTTATCATTTGACTCATCAAGAAAGTAATTTGGCGAACCAATCTAGGAGAAATCTTGATTTTCCCAAGGTCACTTCAGAGGTGCATCAATTCTCCTGAGGCAACGGTATTTTTGACATTTCTCTAAAACCATGAAACCTGTGTAAAAAGTGAAGGAGTTTTTTCTTCTTTGGCATGTTTTGGAAAAAAACCTCTCTCAGTTTTCCCGAATTCATCTTTTATTTCTCAGAAACATCATTTGAGTGAAACCTATCACGATGTGTGGAACAAGGGATTTGTCAAAATTAAGTGAAATGAAGGGGATAATGGGCTTCTAAATTATTGAGAAAATTTTGGGAAGTAGGGAGGGATGTTAGCAAGCAGGGGAAAGTGGAATTTCAGAGATTGAGTGAGGGTAAGGGGCCCAAAAGGGAAAAACACAGGCCTAGCCTAGAAAATTGCCAAGTTGTAGCAAGAAACTAGGGTTTGTGCAAAAATGAGGAATTTGGGCGATCTCAGTGATGGGAAGTGTTTAATAAGGTACATTAAGGATAGGGGAAAGTGTATGAACATCAGGATACAAGTTTTGCTAATGATTTTACCATCCAAAAGAAATTACCTTCAAAACCCTAGGAGAGGGAAATGAACCTTACCTAGGCACAAATGAAGCACGAACAAGGTGTAAAATGAATCTTTGGAACCTGACATGATGATGAAAACCCTATGAATGACAGTACACTAAGCTGAATGGTGACATGGACCGACATTTGGACAACTTTGAAAAGAGTGAAAATAAACCCTAGACCTAATACCTAGTGACCAAATTTTGCTTGAAGGCTCACGGAAATGAAAAATTTGACCTTGACACCTTAAAATCACTTTGTAAGAGAATTTTTGATCACTGGAGGAAGGCTGCAAAGACTGAAACTAACATTGGCTCCAATGAGGATGGTAGCTCCTTGGAGGTGCCAAGAACTACAGATCTTTGGAAAGCAGACAGTGCATTCATCCATTGGGCAATGGAGTCAAAAACTCAAGCTGAAATGCATGACTGAAAACTGATGACTTGATGACACAAACTGACTCTCACTCAACTAAAAACTGACTCGATACTTAAACACAACCAAAAAACTAGAAAATATGCTCAAAGTAGAGCTTATTCCATACAACCTACTCTAATTGTTCCATTCATCACCTGATCAAGTGAAATGAAACAGCCAATGCAACCATGTAAGCAACCTGGCTGCTATTTGATTTCTTCCCAAATGCTTTTTGATGCGCATGAAAAGGGAAGAATCAAAAGGCAACTCCCATGAAAACTTGAAATCAAGTTGACTGCTGATAAACTTGAAAAACATGAATTGACTGGATGACTTCAAGAATACTGCGAAAGGATCTTCATAAACATAGGTATTGATTCCCATTAACACATTACTGTTCTGGTCCAAGTAATCTTCATAGCTGGATATTAAGATTTTCCTCACATCTGTGCTGTCTTTCTTTGGTGATAGCAGCAGGCTGCCAAAAGGATCCTGAATTTCGTGAATAACCAAACTCTGTTGCTGATTCCAAACAGAACAAAAGTCTCCTTTATCAATCTCCTCATATGACTGCAAACCTTGAAATGAGCTTTGTAATGAAAAATCTATTAGACAAGACAATGAAGGCGACTTTTGAATAATATTATTATCAAAATTCTTTTCTGTCACATGGTTAGCCAATGAAGAAGAAATTTTGCAGCAAACATCATCCAACACATGAGCAATAGGATCATCAAAAACTTGAGAAGACTATTGTGATGTATCCATTGAAACTGTATGACATCCTATTGACTGTTCATCTTTTTCTTGAGAGATATTACGAAGATTCTGCTTTATGAACTGAAATGCTTCGAAAAAAAAGGGTACATAATCCTTTTGCATCATTAAATAATGTATTTCAGCTTCCACACTTTCACCCGCAATCTGACCTTCAATTTCATTTGGTGGCTGCAAATCTAATGCTACGGGCTGCTCATTTGAAGATTTACTATGCAATTTACCCTTCAAAAAATGGAATGATTCAAAACAAAATGGTACGGAGTCGCCTTGTATCATTTGATCATATGCGCCAGCTTCCATGGCTTCATCTGCAACTTAAAAATCAAAGGCATTCGGGGATTGCAAATCTGAATATGAGAAGTCTTGAACAAGGGTTTCATTGCGATCAAGATGGTCCAAATCAAGACTTGTTGACATTTGAATTCTGATTGTATGGAAGTTGTCTCTGATGAACTGAAACGAATAAAAAAAAAAAGGAAAAGATCCTTCACTTACTTCAAAATTTGATGCACTTTCCTCGTCATTGTCATAGCTGATATGCATCGATTGATCATCGTACACAAGCTGCTGAAAGTGAACTTCCTCCTTGCAAAAACTAGCTGCTGATTTGTCTGCAAGATTAGATTATGTTTGAAGAACATAATCATCATCATACTGATCAAACTGAGGAAAATCGTCAGTATAAAACACATCATCAAGCATACATGTCATATCAACAACTCTCTCTTCTTCAAAATGATCTATAAAACAATCACTATGACAACTGGGATAAGAGACAAAATGTTTTGGATCAACCACTTGTTCTTCTTCAATCAGCAAGCCATGGGCTTGAACATTATACTCATTCCTTGAGGTGTTCTTTTGCATCATCTCTTCTACTGCACTTACCAACATGTCAAGCTTTACCTCTAGAGATGTCGATTTCTCCGGATCTATGTTTTTCATCTCTTCTTCCTTCAACCTTGCCCTTTGGATCAGCAAATGAGCCTCTACATTTACTGCACTGTTCTGTATCTCTACAAGTGTTGCAATATTATTTTCTCTCAGCTGAAACTCCATTTCTGGATCAAAGGCACCTGGGTAGTGCAAGAGAGCAGATCTAGGAGAAGGTCTTATATCAGCTAGCATCGAATAATAAACTTGGTTAAATCTGGTAGAAAACTATTGCACTGTCTCCCCTGGCAGTCTTTTCAGCTGATTATACTCTTCTATAATCAAGAAAAGGTTCTGTCCGATCACCCACCTGTAGAGGAAAACTTTGACGAACTGCTGGAAATATAAGATGCTCGCATCAGGCAAGGTTTTGAACCAACTCTTCACTTGGCCTTGCAAAGAAAGAGCAAAAAGCCTAATACTAACATCCTCTTCATCAACTTCAAAAAGGTCTAAAAAAGTCTCAACATTCTGTACATTTTGCTCAACGTTGACATTGTTACATTCACCGTCAAATCTTAGTAGATATAGGTCATAATTTTTAGGGAAAGCATGAAGAACAGAAGGTAAAACAAGAGGTTTATACCTATCTGGGACTATAAAAGATGTAGGAGCATATACAAGAGTTACGGGATCAGTTTTGTTTACTTTAGGCTCATCAATCTGAAGAGAGTCATCATAAGATGTGGGAAAAGTAAGGAGGCCAGGATCAAAGGGAAACTCAGTATTTACACTTTCTGAATAGATCAAGTGAAGATTTTGATCACCTTTATCATACAACAAATTATGAAAAACTTTCAGGACAGCTTCAAGAACAGCTAAGAAGTAATTTACAAGAAAGCAGACTAGATCTTGAATACCATTCCACTTTGGATACCTAAACTTTGTGTAAGATCCTTCCATTTTCTCAGAGAAAGAGTTAGTTCTCCAGTGGAGTCTCTACATTGAGTTGGAGTCACTAGGTGAATGATTTTAGCCTTCTTATGTCTGATCATTGTCCACCATCAACCATCAGATTTGAACTTGATACATATACTGGGGCAAGACATTCCACAAGTCAAGTGTCACGTTCACAAGCTAGACCGGAGATTGACTGAAGCAACGTTTATCTACTTTCACTAATGCAAAGCAAAAGTGTTTCGAAGGCTACTTGGCATAACTTCAGGCTCCATCTGTAGCTTATAAAACAATTAACACCAACACGCAAACCATTTTCGCTCACCAGTATGGTTGCCACTATGTTATTTCCCAAATCCACCTTAGGCTGAAGGAAGGCGAGATTCAGGGTAACATCAAACCACGCTCAGTCTGGTAGCTAGCCCTACCAGAACAGGAGAGGGCTCTCTCCGGGTAAATCTCAGTAAAACTGTATCAATAGGCCTTGAGATGACTGAAATGAGTGCTAATTTTAGGCTAGGTATATTAATCAAGGAGTTTGGAATGATTTTTAGGGGTTTTTGTTGGAAAAAGGGAAAGGCAGTTTTGGGCTTGGGGATGAGGCCAATTCTTGCAGAGTTCAAGTTGGGGCAGGGAAGGCAATGGCTTTGATGTCTTAGATTCAATGAACGGATAGAAAAGACTGCTGAGGAGCTGAAGAGGGCAAGAAGGTGCAAGGATCCTCTTCAAACGGAGGAAAACATATAAAAATAAACAAAAGTTTAAGGTAGAGCACCAACAAACTAATGAATTCTACCTTAGTTACTCATTTTTTTAATTCAGAAGCAAAGAGAAGAGAAATGGCATACATATAAAATTAATGAAACTTACTGATACATGGAGAAAAACATCATCAAAACTCAGAGCCACAAGGATCCCAACAAGTGCTGCAAAACACTGGTCTTTCCTTTGCCAAAAATGCAGAAGTGTATGTACAATGAAGTGCCAAACTATTCCCAAGAGTCCAACCCTGAAAATGCCTCAGAAAATACATGATATAGGCAAGCCTAACCCCTTCCCATGCCTCTATGGGTCTAGCTCATCCTTCTAGGAGTTGTTTCAACCATATCTAAACTAGGAACTGAAATCTAGGCAATCAAACAACTTGCCTCTATATGGAAGGAAACTGATTCATTCATTTAATTTTCACTTTTTAGTGAATGAATCCTCTAGAACAAGTAAAAATGTGCCAAATTTACATAATTTTCATCAAATTACATCAAGATAGATCAATAGTTACATCAAAATGTAAAACTAGTCAAAACTGGGCGAAATTCTGAGCTGAAGAATGAAAATGGGGCTAAATTTCTCTATGCGCCGCGTCAAAAAACTCAATGTGTCGCGCCACTTTTAGCCTGTTTTTGAGGCACTTCCCAAAGTAAAAATTGAGCTCATGATAGCTCGTTGGAAATATTATTGAGTCTAATTTCCAACCCAAGTGGAATTTTTCAATTTGGAGTTCATTTGCCTTGTCAAAAATCAAATCTCCCAAGACTGGTAAAAATGAGTAGAATGAGGTTGCCTCAAGGCAGAGTGCTGTTGCAATCAAATTTTGAAAGTCTTAATCAAATAAAAATTGAGCTCATGATAGCTCATTGGAAATCTCTTTCTGTATAGTTATCATTTGACTCATCAAGAAAGTAATTTGGCCAACCAAGCTAGGAGAAATCTTGATTTTCCCAACGTCACTTCAGAGGTGCATCAATTCTCCCGAGGCAACGGTATTTTTGAAATTTCTCTAAAACCATGACACCTGTGTAAAAAGTGAAGGAGATTTGTCTTCTTTGGAATATTTTGGACAAAAATGTCTCTCTGTTTTCCCGAATTCATCTTTTATTTCTTAGAAACATCATTTGAGTGAAACCTATCCCGATGTGTGGAAAAAGGGATTTGTTGAAATGAAGTGAAATGAAGGGGATAAGGGGCTTCTAAATTATTGAGAAAATTTTTGGAAGTAGGGAGGGATGTTAGAAAGTAGGGGAAATTGGAATTTCAGAGATTGAGTGAGGGGAAGGGGCCCAAAAGGGAAAAACACGGGCCTAGCCTAGAAAATTGCCAAGTTGTAGCAAGAAACTAGGGTTTGTGCAAAAATGAGGAATTTGGGGGATCTTAGTGATGGGAAGTGTTTAATAAGGTACATTAAGGATAGGGGAAGGTGTATGAACATCAGGATACAAGTTTTGCTAATTATTTGACCATCCAAAAGAAATTACCTTCAAAACGCTAGGAGAGGGAAATGAACCTTACCTAGGCACAACTGAAGCACGAACAAGGTGTAAAATGACTCTTTGGAACCTGACATGATGATGAAAACCCTCTGAATGATAGTACACTCAGCTGAATGGTGACATGGACCGACATTTGGACAACTTTGAAAAGAGTGAAAATAAACCCTAGACCTAATACCTAGTGACCAAATTTTTCTTGAAGGCTCACTGAAATGCAAAATTTGACCTTGACACCTTAAAATCACTTTGTAAGAGCATGTTTGATCACTGGAGGAAGGCTGCAAAGACTAAAACTAACACGCCCCAGGATGGATAGTTTCATCAGCGTACCACAGGATAAATTACATTTCATGTTGTGCACTGCACTGAAAACTACGGCATCGCGAGCAGTCCAGTGACAAAAATAGATACTGTAGAATACGGGTGCATCATTTATTTTTTTTTTTAATTGCCGAATGTTTTTTCAATATATATATATATATATATATATATATATATATATATATATATATATATATATATATATATATATTTATAAATACATGTATCATTTAATAAAAAACATGTATTTAATATGTGAATCATTCAGTGACGTCTAAGGAGAGAAGGAGGGAATAACAAGAACCTATGGCGAACCAGTATAACGTGGTTCTCCTATGGGAGGCATGAGAGAGGGAGAGACTTATGTATTCGCACCCTATTACGAAAACCACCTAGATGCTCCTAAGGGAGGTAGGCCTCTTGAAGTTCTATGTGGGGCTAGATCCTTGAAGGGTGATAATGGGTTATTGGGACAACTCATCTTCAGGTGGAA
The DNA here is from genome assembly GCA_034641835.2 of Pinus albicaulis. Classification (NCBI taxonomy): domain Eukaryota; kingdom Viridiplantae; phylum Streptophyta; class Pinopsida; order Pinales; family Pinaceae; genus Pinus; species Pinus albicaulis. The sequence continues at coordinate 557,057,213 of CM076574.1, forward strand.
TCCCCACCGACAGGCTTTCCGGGTTGGTCCTAGCCATAGGTACGCACCCACTAAGGAGGACATATATTTTATTACTGGCCTATCTAGGAGAGGGTATGATTTTCCATTGTTCCCAGAGGTCCCCGTTGGCTATGTATCAAAGAGTTAGTTGGTGTACTAATAGAGATACGTTAGCGCCGATATACTTTCTCCTGTAGATTTTCAGGTCTCCAGTGGTCAGTTATGTATTAATCTATTTGGTGCAAAGGAGGTGAGGTGCCTCTAACTACTGATGTTGAATATTTAACACCATACTAGTGACGGGAAACACATTAGATTCCCGCTTTTATTTTATGTTGATTCTTTATTACAGGCGCCACGACTTGTGAGGTGGTCTGCGATTTTTTTGCGGTAGTTTTGTACAACATTAGATAGATGTCATTCTCAGGCATAAGGAAGGGTGAAATTCCCTTTTGCTTTAAAGTTATTTTGTTTATTTTTTGAGAGGTTTCCAAAGATGAGACCTACTTTTGTTCGACTACCTCGTAGGGTGATGATGCACATACAGATGGAGATGTGGGGCCAGATGATGCTTAAGAGGGGCGAGTCTGAATTTTCTGCTAGGATATCTCATGATACAATGGAGTTGCTATCCAGTGTTGATGACCATGGATTTGTTCTGGTGCCATGTCTGTATGATGGTTTGGATTGACGAGGGTGTGACAACATCCTCTTCAGAGATGATGAACCGCTGGATGAGAGAGGTCATATTAGTGTTTTCTTTAAATTTATTCTAACACGTTCTTTAACTTGTTTTATTAAATTATTTGATGAAATTGTCTAATTATTGTTGTGTAATTATATATATTTTGTATATATTAGTTCATTTTTTAGCGATGAAATGCCACCGCCACCAAATGATCCAGGTGTAGATCCTGCTGATGAGGAGATGAAATATGTAGAGGATCAGGCCAATGACAGACCTGGTCCTCATGATCATGCGCAAGTACTGGCGGGTGTGATGCGTAAGCGTGACGCTCAATTTAGGATGGAGTTGGATGACCAACTCTGTCAACTCCTAGTGGAGGAGGGAGTCAGGCCAGTCACTATTAGAGAGATACAGGCTAATGATAGGCTGAAAATGATATGGAGAGGCATGCCCCATGATATGTTGACCCTGATGCGACATATCGTTGGAGCTACCAGATTACTAGCGTGGGAGAGGAGGGCTAGTTGATGTAGGCATGGTGGAGATGCAGTACGTTGACAATCGAGAAACACATCATCTGATGATCATGATTATGGGAGTGATCATCGTTCATCTAGTACTCCACCTCCTCCTCCACCTCATGCTGGAGATGAGAAGCCTGCAACATCTATCAATCATGATCATGAGTAGGCACTTGATCCTAAGGAGGGCACAAGTCCATCTAAGGAGGTGTTACAGAAAATTTTTTCACTGTCCCTGCAATCCCCATCTCACCCATTGGAGGGTCATTTCCGTGATAAATAAGCAGTGTCATGCCTTGCAAAGACCATCATTGTATCCCTTTACATGAGAGTAATATTCCTTTTGTTGACAATTCCTTGAGAAGAGAATAAAAAACCCTTGTTTTTGCCTTGGCGTGAGTATTCAGTTATACCCTCGCGCCAAAGAGGAAGATTAACACTGGGCCTCTTGCCAGCTGGCACTCTATCTCAGTTAGCCACCTGCGCCAAGCTGTTTATGGAATTTTTTTTTAAAATAGAGGCAGAGATTCCACTCCAACAAATTCGAGGATGAGTCATTGGGAGTGGTTGAACTAAATAAACCACAGAATCCCTCCTTTATTTTATGGTTTCCACCTCTTATGGGAACTCCCTAAAGGATATGCCTCCCTCCCATCTTTGTAGGGATCCTAACCTCCTCCTTTTCCTTTATAAAAAGAAGCTATCTCTATTTTCATAAGCTAGCTAAACTTGGAGAATTGAACATAATATAGCAGAACTACTGAAGAGATAGAATAAGAAGGAATTACGTTGAGATAGCTTGAGTCCATGCTTTCATCCTGTCCGAATTCCCCGACGAGCATCTAAGATGCGCTTCGGCTGAACCCCACTGGAGGAGACTGCAACATCAAAGAATTGGTTGTAACTCTTCCTTCTATCAATACATATACGTGACTATTGTTTGGTTCCCATTTTGTATTATGTTAGATGTTTAATGAAATATTCTTAGCCCTCTTTGACTGGCTAGTAGTTATGAGTGAAATTATTATGTCGTATGCTATTCTTGTTTGCTGTTCTATGTGTAGGTATCCGAGCATGACTGCGGAAGGATTGTGACTTGCCAAGGCAAGAGAGAGAGGCCACCACCAGTATAGCAACGACTATAGCGTTGGAATATAGGTAGGTCGATCTACCATGTATTCCTTCAATAATTAGGAATCAACACTCTAGCATGTCTCTTTGTTTCTAGACCCACTCTAGGGCTAGAGGGATCGTCTCTATCCGCAGAGAGGATTTACCTGATTAACAAATTGGCGACTCCACCGGGGATCAGTGTGAGTTTGTCGTTTCATCTTGTTGGGTCAGTTTCAATCATTGATTTGCTTATCTGTCTTTTTTTGGTTTTCTTGCTTAGTTTATATCCTCTGTTCAGCTCCAGAGTGTTAAGATTGACCTCTGCTCATTGAGTTTTTGGTTTTTTTCCTTTTTCCCATAGTTATCTGGCTTGGCACATTTTTTGTCTGAATAGTTGGGCCAATTGGCGCAAGTTTCTTTTGTTGCAGTCACGCCAACCCCTATTTGGCGTGGATTACAACCTTATAGTCGCGTCGAATCCTGTAGGATTTGATTTGACCTCCTTAATGAGTTTTTTGGTCAATTGTGCTTGCTTCTGGGTTATTTTTTATGTGTAATTATGCCTTTGGGACTGTTTGATTGTTGTTGACTTGATTTTCTCAGTCATTTGTCCATCTTCTTATTGGTGTAAATTAAGGCCTTAGGATTTCTAAGCATCTTGGTGCACTGAGACTTCTGTTTGGAGATCAAGTCATTTTTATTATTGTTAGTATCATTCTTGGGTCGATTGCACTTAGTTTTCTTGATATTTTTTAGTGATTTCTTTGATTGCAGGATCATTTCATTTCTCGATTGATTCTTCTCCTTATTGCTCCAAGCATAGATTACATTGCTTGTTTTGGGTCGTTTTGAAAAATTTCTTTTGATTTCGAAGATTGCAGCATTAGTTTGATTGCTTTCTTGTGTTTGTTTTGAATTTGATTGAGTTATTCAATTTAAATTCTTACACAATACTCAAGCTAGTTTTTTTTTGTCATTTTTCATGTAATTAGTGCATCATGTACTTCTTTTCATTGAAAAAAAACATATTTCGCATTCTTTCTTTACATCAAAAGTGAAATATTATTTTACATAACTAGCATCTAATTGTCTAGGAAATAGTTTCATTTTCGTTTGATTGTGTTAGATGAATTAGTGGATTTCTTCGCATATTGTCAATGTTTGATTTTGTTTGAATGATCTCTATCCTTCTATTAATAGCATTCATTGAATCGGAAATGACATTCATTTTCATATAGCTTGCATTTAGGAAACTTGAGATCCAAATTTGATAGGGCCTTAAAATTGAAAAATAATCCAAGATCAACTTTAAAATTCATTTAATTAACCTAAGGAAGAATTGAAACCTAACGAAACATTTTTAGCGGTCTAGGCTAGAGACGTGTTCTGACGTCTTAAAACCTAGTAGCTGTCATTCACCATTTGGCTTTAGACAGTGCTAGTACGGACTTGTGCTCCCCGTATCGTCGAGTATATAAAGGGATACCCCTCTAGGTTGCAATATTTTTATCCATAGGAAGCCGAGTCTGCCGCCTTGTAACCGTGATACACTGAACACAACATTCAGGGAGATTACCTGCATGTACGTCAAGTCCTTGGTCATTTCTTTTTCATTTTATCACCAAGGTGTATATGGTAGTTCACGGAAACCTGGTATACCCTCTTGCTTAGAGTACCAGAGTAGTCATTTTGATCTTTTCATGACTCTTTAAAAAGAGAAGAGATCATCGAGCACTTGTCCTTTCACGCTCGTTTCAACCTGAAAGTGATAGATAAACCTTTTACCCGTTTCTTGACTCTTAAAATATGAAACAACAAAGTTTTGTTTCAGTGTCTTAAAATATTAATTGCCCACGAAATATTCCTGGTTAAAGTTATATTCCTTAGTATTTTGTTTTAAGGTTGTTTCCAAAGGCAACCTTTTCGAAGTTTACCAACCAAGGAAACCCCTCCCAAGGGAATCCTGGTCCTTTTCCTGCTTTTGGGAATGTTGGTGCTCCTTATATGGAAACATTGTCCCTACCTGGGTTAACTGTTGGGTTGCATGTTTGGTTATTTTCGACCTCTGTGGTCTCGAATGTTCCGCCCACCATATGACCATCTCCTCCACCTGAACAACATCATGTTGATTCTAAGGTGGAACTCTCCACTTCTTCGCCTATTTCTTCGTCCTCTTCTTCTACTTTGCCTGGTGAAATTCTGGATTCTAGTAACCAAGGTGGCTAAGAATAAGAAGAAAAAGATGAAGAAGAAGAAGTTAGATAAGAGAGAGGCTAACTCTATGGATATTGCGCCTTAGGCACTGTCCCTTGATAAACCATCCAACCTTCCTCGAAAAGTAAAATTCCCTTGCATGTTGTGCAAAGGTGACCAAATTCTTCAAGACTGCCTTGGCATTCCCAAGGTGCTTGAAGTATGGTCCAATGACCTTCCACCATTGCCTTTGGCTTATGGAAGTCATATTGGTGGCACATCTTCGACTAGTACTAATAGGACTCATAAGAAACAGGGTAATATTACAAATCCCTGTAAGTTGTGTGAAGGGCATCATCCCATTCACCTTTGTTCGTACATGGATGAAGCCAAGAGAGTGTTGGAAAAACCTACTATTTCTGCACCCTGCCTTCCAACTGGTTACCAGAAGCTTTCTTCGAGTCCTCTGCTAGTTGATTCAACGATCGGTCAAGGGTCATCCTTAATCGATCCCGTTTCCTCGGAAATTAAAATTCATGAATCTATTCCCAACCAACCATTGGTCATGGAATCGGTCGATCTGGTCCCGCCCATGGTTTATCAGGTCTTTTCCGTCGAGAGAGGATCTCATCCCCCTCACATTATTCTTGTTTCTTCAATTTCCTCGGACTTGGAGAAAGATTATCCCATCCCTGTAGTTCAAGAAGTTTCTCCTCCTACTTCCATGATGGAGGTCTAGGAAGATGCTCCTCTTACTTCGATAACACTAGGGGAAGACCATCTCAGTTCAATGGTACCCCTTCCAAGAAGTTTGGTCGCTTCCTTCGATTGGAGTCGATTTTCGGGATACTGTCTTCCTTCTTATGTGCCTTTTGATATTACAGTACAAGCCTATGATCATGTGGTCGTACCTAACACCATTATAGATGAAGGCACGTCTGTTAGTATTCTTTCTTCCACTACTTGGCAAGCTTTTTCTTCTCCACTGCTTGTGCCTGTTACACATAATTTGTTTGCATTTAATAGAGGAACTAGTCAACCATTAGGGATCCTTCCAAAGTTGCCTATTACTTTGGGAGGGAAAACCATTTATATAGACATGATGGTTTTTCCAGGCCCCTTGGATTTCAATTTACTCTTGGGGCGCGACTATGCTTATGCCATGGGTGCACTTGTCTCTTCCCTCTTTCGTGTGATATATTTCCCACAAAAAGCTCGGATCGTGACCATTGATCAACTTTCATGCTTTGGTCCTGATGTGGCAGCTGGTTCGCCATTGTCTCTTTCGGATTTTTATCCGCCGGTTGTATCTTCCTCGCCACAGGTTAATTATCTAGCTACCTGTCTGATGCCCGCATTCAGTGATAGTGCCATTGTGCATCATGTGCTGGGGGCATTGGGTCCTAATTTATGAGATGTTGTTCTCCCATCTGGTGTGGAAATCATGGAAGCCATGAATTCTTATTTATCATGATGAAAGGTCGCGCAGAGCATAGTTTGTTTTCTTGTGTCAAGCTCCTTAAAAAATGAAACAAGGTCGTCGGATAATGGTTAGTTTTCTTGTGTCAAGCTCCTTAAAAAATGAAACAAGGTTGTCAGAGCACGATTCGTTTTCTTGTGTCAAGCTCCTTAAAAAATGAAACAAGATTTTCGGAGCAGGATTCGTTTTCTTGTGTCAAGCTCCTTAAAAAATGAAACAAGGTATCATGAGGATGGTTCGTCTTCTATGTCAACCTCATTAAAAAATGAGTAAGTTCACGAGGATAGTTCTTTAATGTGTTGACCTCGTTAAAATAATGAAACATGTTCCTATTCAATTCGAGTCTTTGATATGATCTCGTAAAATCCCAGTCGAGTCTTTCTCTTGATCTTGTAATTTGAACCTTCACTCCATCTGCCTTTCATATGGACTGAAGCTTGGGGGGCATGTACCTCGAATTGAGTCACCATGCTGAGGGCATGCTCGATTTTTTCAAGCATAGTTTGTTCCCATTTAAAGCTTGTGTAAAAATGAAACTGACCTCAAGCAGAGTTTCTTGATTTCAAGCTTGTGTAAAAATGAAACCATTCTTATTTTACCTCTCGTGATTGCCATTTTATCAACCTTCTTTTCCAAATGAGCCTTGGTTTTCTCATTCCATAGTTGCCGTCTGCTCGGCCGATCATATGTCCTCACTTGGTTTTTTCATCCATTCCTGAGGAATCGCTGTAATGAGTGGTCTTGTTAGCCAACCTCTTGACTTTTATCTTGTTTTGAGTAGTTCCACCATCACCGGAACCAGTTGCTACCCTTAATACCAGTCATTCCTCCAGGAGGAGTCATCTTTCAACTCTTTTCTGACTCTCTAAAATTGAAAAGATTCCTGAGACTCCTTTCGTTTTGAACTCGTTAAATGGCTGTGAAACGATACCTACCCAGTATCTTTTTACCCCTTTTTCAGGCTAGGATGGATTATTTACGAAAAAGGAATACCTTAGCCTATCGCGACTAAGAGGTTCTTTCAGATATTTTTTTCTACCTTTTCAGATCTGAGAGACTATTTATGAAAAGGGCCATGTTGGAGTTTTCTTTTCTGCCTTCTTTTCAAACTCTCTAAACATGAAAATATGCTGAGTTCTCCCTTTGTCAGACTCGTTAAAACCTGATGACATCGGACTTCGTCACCATGAAGTTATTCGAGTTCCTCCTTCCTAGGGCTCGTAAAATGTACTAGGTTGGATTTTTCTAAAGGGAAAAACTTATAGCACAAGCATATGCTATCCCCTTCAAGCTTGTTTTAAAAGATAATTTGGGTACTCGCCAGAAATGGTGGGGGAAAATGGAACCAAGTTTTAGTTATGTTGATAGTATGTTGCTCTTGAACATGGCACTTGTCTGCGTTCGTGTCGGGTTGAGGACATCTCATTTCGTCACTTTTTCTTCCATGGGGTTGGATAATCTCTTTTGACCTCTCATATTCTCTTTTCCACGTCAACATGACCTTAGATCCTTTTATGTCAAATAATTCCAAATCCAGTGTCGTGTCGCTGATATGTTCAAGAGAAGTTTGCCTCTGTAGTTTTCAACCTCCCTCTGATTCTCTGTTGGTCCTGATTCACTATCATCATATTCCTCTGTCTCGTGTCAATGATGTGGGAAACATTATGGCCCACCTTTGATCAAGTCACTTCCTGTCGACTTCAGCTCATTATCCAGGAATTTGATCTAGAGACTCCCTTTTGGTACCTTGGAGTCTGCATGCCTCAATGGCAGGTTCTTCGCATTCGACGCAAGGTCCACCTTATTGGCCTTCGATCGAGTGATTCTGTGGGTGTTTGACGCTAGATCACTGTTCACATTCCGTGGATTGTACCGGTTGTACCTTGAGAGCCATTGTGATTATTGGTGGTTTCTCTCATGCCTGTTAACAACTTTCATCATTGGCTGGTAATCAGGTGATTTTCTTGCATCTTCAACTTCAGCTCATATATTCGTATGCTTGAATTTGTACTTGTTCGGGTCGAGATGGAGCGCAAGACCTTGGGTTTTGTCTGATAAAATCTAGGTTGTGGTTTTTTGTGGATTATCATGACTTATTGCATGACTCTTTTTGATTGGATGGCTACGACCATACCTGAGTCTATTTTTTGATCCTTACTACTAGATGGCTGCATCCATATCTCAAATCTCAGTTTTTATACACTCTATTATGGATGGCTATGCCCATACCACATGTTCATGTATCAGAGATATCAGTTGTATTTGTAATTTCAGGTTTTCTGATAGCGGTGTTTGGTTCGAATGCATTCTCATAAAAAATTTCGCCCCTCCCTCTCCCTCAGACCTCATGCTTTAGGGGGCATCTATTACACAAAATTTGTCACTGTCCCTACAATCCCCATCTCGCCCATTGGAGGGTCATTTTCGTGATCAATAAGTAGTGTCATGCCTTGCAAATACCATCATTGTATCCCTTTACATGAGAGGAATATTCCTTCTGTTGACAATTCCCTGAGAAGAGACTCAAAAAACCTTGTTTTTTCCCTGGCGTGAGTAGTTAGTTATACCCTCGTGCCGAAGAGGAAGATTAACACTGGGCCCTACGCCAGCTAGCGCTTAGTTAGCCACCCACGCTGAGCTGTTTATGGAATTTTCAAAAAAAATAGAGGCAGAGATTCCACTCCAACAGCTTCAAGGATGAGTCATTGGGAGTGGTTGAACTGAATAAACCACGGAATCCCTCCTTTAGTTTATGGTTTCCACCTCTTATGGGAACTCCCTAAAGGATAGGCCTCCCTCCCATCATTGTAGGAATCCTAACCTTATACTTTTCCTCTATAAAAAGAAGCTATCTCTCTTTGCATAAGCTAGCTAAGCTTGGAGAATTGAACATACTATAGAAAAAATACTGAAGAGATAGAATAAGAAGGAATTACGTTGAGAGAGCTTGAGTCCATGCCTTCATCCCGTCTGAATTCCCTGACAAGAATCTAAGAAACGCTTCGGCTGAACCTTACTAGTGGAGACTGCGACGTCAAAGCATTGGTTGTAACTCTTCCTTCTATCGATACATATATGTGACTATTGTCTGGTTCTCATTTTGTATTATGTTAGATGTTTAATGCAATATGCTTAGCCCTCTTTGACTGGCTAGTAGTTATGAGTGAAATTATTATGTCGTATGCTATTCTTGTTTACTGTTCTATGTGCAGGTATCCAAGCATGACTGCAGAAGGATTGTGACTTGCCAAGGCAGGAGCGAGAGGCCACCACCACTACAACAACGATAAAAGCGTTGGACTCCAGGTAGGTTGATCTACCGTGTCTTCTTTTCATTCAGTAATGAGGAATCAACACTCTCGTATGTCTCTTTGTTTCTAGACCCACTCTAGGGCTAGAGGGATCGTCTCTGTCCGCAGAGAGGATTTACCTGCTTAACAGGATGTAGGTGCATTGACTGAGTAGGCCACCACAACATCCACAGATCAGCAGGTTGGACCATCCACGAGTCATCATGAGGAGGCAGTTGATCCTGATTAGGATGAGGCGCCTCCAGATCAGCAGGCACGTGATGATCGACATCTATCTGAGCATGTTGAGGCTGCACCATCGATTAAGCATGCCTCGACTAGTACTACAATTGATGTACCACCAGCTGGTATTTGACATTTATATGCAGTTATATTACAATTGTATATCTTTGACATTATATATATATGGTCCATGTATTTTATGTTCATGTTGTAGATGTATTTAATTTACATGTTGGTGTTCTTCATGATGTGTATATTGTTAGGTCATGTTAGATATGTTCATTTAATGTGCAACTTGTGGATAGATATGTATGTGATAACTGTTATTTGACATGATATGTATATTTGATGTTTGTGTTGTGATGATGTTATACAATGCCTGTGTTTTGTTAGATGATCATTATCACGATGATTAGATGATGTTATCGAATTTGAATGTGTTTTTTAGCCGAATATGATGTTTGTACGATGGTTATCATGATCGTGATGTTTATTTTTAATATTAAATCATGATATTTACTAAATATTATGTCGTGATTGTAATTGAAATTTTAATTGCATATAAAATTGTAAAATTGTAATTGTATTTCTAATTGTAATTCTATGTAAAATATTTGTAAAATTTTAATTGTAATTGTAATATTTAATTTATTGTGAAATGATTGTAATAGTAATTTTAATTGTAATTGTATATATGTATTATTGTAAAATTGTAATTGTAATTGTAATTGTATGTAAAATATTTGTAAAATTTTAATTGTATTAATGTGAAATGATTGTATTTGTAATTGTAATTGTAATTGTATGTAAAATTCTAAAATTGTAATTGTATGTTAAATTGTAAAATAATGTGAAATGATTGTAGTTGTAATTTTAATTTTAATTGTATATATGTAAAATTGTAAAATTGTAATTGTAACTCTAATTGTAATTGTATATAAAATATTTGTAAAATTTTAATTATATTAATGTGAAACGATTGTAATTGTAATTGTATATATGTAAAATAGTAAAATTGTAATTCTATGTAAAATTCTAAAATTGCAGTGGTAATTGTATGTGAAATTGTAAAATTGTAATTGGAATTGTAATTGTATGTAAAATATTTGTAAAATTTTAATTGTATTAATGTGAAATGATTGTAATTGTAATTATAATTATAATTGTATATATGTAAAATTGTAAAATTGTAATTGTAATTGTAATTATATGTAAAATTCTAAAATTGTAATTGTAATTTTAATTGTACTTTTATGTGAAATTGTAAAATTATAATTGTAATTGTAAGTGTATGTAAAATATTTGTAAAATTTTAATTGTATTAATGTGAAATGATTGTAATTGTATGTAAAATTCTAAAATTGTAATTGTAATTTTATTGTGAAATTCTAAAATTGTAATTGTAATTGTAATTGTTAGTATTGTCATCATTCAATTTTATTAAAATTTTAAAATTTGTAAAATTATAAATTAATTGTGAATTTTGAACCATAACTACCGTAAGTAAAATGTATACCGTAAATATTGTTAAATTACCATAATTGTAAAATTGTAAATTTGTATGAATATAAATAATTGTAAAATAATAAATCTAGAATACTATGAATTTTTGTAACATAATAAAGTTTAGAAAACAATGCATATAAATTCATGTACTTTAGAATTATCATTATTTTATTGTGATCTTACATACAAAAAAAAGATAACTTTATACAGTACACCATTGTTTTCGAGATCAACATAATTGCAAATTATCAAGTGAAATGATTTAACATTAACACATTGCAAATTACCAATCAATTCAAAATACATATTATAATGTTTCGAAAAAAGAGTCTTAGTTATAAGGTAATTAAGTCCTCTTCTTTATAAAAACCCATCTTAAAAAGTATAAATGATGAAATAACACATGTACCATATCACTCTCGGTTCTCATGATCACCCTCATTATCTTCCAGCTTGCTTGACATGATAACACTATTGTTCTCAAAACTATGTTTTGATCTAGGGTCATGTCTTAATACAAACCACCAATCCCTAATATACAAAATTAGTTATGTTTTATGATCCCTACATGGGATAATATTAATTAATATAACAAATAATAAAATCATGCTTTTGACATTATATATACTCTTAGAAGATTCAAATGGTCATGTGCTTTCAACCCCGAAAAATGGTCATCCACGGTGATGTTGAGATTGCAACAAGATGATGAGCTTAGTGGAAAGAAGTCGCCTTCACTAAGTGGGCCCACAGGATATTTTTGGCGCAAAGTCTATTTTTAGACATATGGATCATGTTCTATGAGTTGCAGGATGCTATTTGTGGATGGTTGGTCAAGTCAGAAAAAATAGATGGACTTCTATTTTTAGACATACTGGGAGGAATCTATTTTTAGATTGCCAGTCTAAAAATAGATATGTCGAATATTATTAGCTCTTAATAATATTTGGACTCTAAACATTATCTTATCCTCTTGGAGCACTTCAGTTAAGTGCACAGATGTGGCACATGCAACTGACAGAAGGAATTACGCTATTCTGAGGGTTTAGTGGAGCTATTTCATGGAGACTTCAGTTAGAACTCAGGTGACAGAGTTTGGTGGAGTTGATTGAGGAGTTAATGGAGTTGTGTTCAGTTTAACTCAGTTAAACATAGTTGAGCTAGTTGTATCTAGTCTAACTGATTGATACACTAGCAAGAGTGGTGTGAATTAATTATTAATTAATTCACTAATTATAAACTCATAAATCAACTAAAGAATAGATCAGTTAACTTTAGTGCATGGACAATTTCAGTGGAGACCAGTGGAGAGGTAGGTGAAAGAGCAAGTGTGACTATCAGTTGTGAATATACTGGTGCATGAGTTTGCACCACACATTGATGGAGATGCCAATGAGGATTGCGTAGTGCATACCAGAGGGATTCGAACTCAAGTTGGGCCATTATTCATCTTGGATTGCGCAGTAGAGGCAGGCTAACAGGTGGATCAGATTGGAGCATGTGTTTTGCTAGATATGAGCTTGTGTAGTGTGTAACAATTGGAGATTGTACTGAGAGTTTGTGAGGAGTTTGTACAATGATTGTTACATGATCTCTATCATTATAATATACAGATAGTTGGGGGTTTTCAACTTTAAGCTTTCCCATAAATACTGTGTTTATATGTGTGATTGTTTATGGTTTTAATGTGCGCATGCGATTGTTTATATTTCCACAATTAATGATCAATAGTAGAAGAGGTTATGTATTATGCATGAAGCTCAAATAGTGTGTGATCAGGATAATATCTGTGAATAATTTAACAGTTATTCAAATTTCTACAGGTGATGCAATGCCTTAGTGAAGACCTGTATGAAGATTGCACCCTCACACCTATTATAACTTCCTTTGACAAAAAAAGATCATCTTTTTAAAAAATCCATGGGACATCACCTTCTTTGAAATACCATGAATTAGAGGGACCAACTCTTGCCTCTGATCCTATACTTTCTAATCATCTTGGCCAATGTTTCTTTTTAGTTTTGAAGTAATAATATATTTCCTAACAACTAATGTGTCACTTTGTTTCGATAATATGCGCCTCCATAAATAAGATGAAACATTTTTAAACATATGCATGGGATCTAATAAGTGGGTAATCTTAAGATGCTCCCAATATGGGAGGTTATAAAAGATAGATTTCCTTTTCATCCCAATGGGAAATTTCTCAACATAGGTGTCGAAGAATTCTGGATCCTCGAACATAGGCTCCCCATTTGAATCTAACATTTCTATGAACTCCTTCTCCTTCTCTCTCGTTTACCATTGAAAGTGGATGCTGCTCTTCTGTAAAGGTGTTCTTCTGGGAGGAATACCTTGGAGAAGTCATACATAGACTTTCGTAGGTCGTTGGACAATCTAGATTTCAGATAAGGTCCACAACATTTACATCCAAAATACCTGTTTGTTACAAGACCTGGGAGATTATTGTATACAATATATATGCATGGCACGTTAAATAATATCATGAAGATCAAAACAATTACAACAAATTAAATAACTAATATGTGAAAGAATATTGTCACATATATAAAAAAATCAATAAACATGTAATTTACTAGAGAAAACTCCTAAGCATGGATAATCATGTGTAATGTAAGAACATATGCCATACAAAGTAAAAATCCTCTCTACTGTGATGGGTCTTGATACATCATATACATTTATCCCATCCCATAATTCCTTCAATTAATCTACCGATGGTTGTAAGTAGACATCCATATTATTCACTTGTCTTCTACCAGGGATTATGAGAGCCAACATAAGATGTTCATTCTTCACAGACAACCATGGAGGGATATTGTTATTGATCACTACTACAGGCCAAAAATAATAGTTGTTGTTCTATAGGGAATATGGGTTTACGCCATCCATGGCTATGCTGAGTCGTAGAATTTTTAATTCATCCTTGAATTTTTTGGGCCATGCATCCTATATATGCTTCATGGCTATTGAATATATTGGGATTCACATAAATCCAAACTCACTTCTGTGTGAGGCATGCCATCCCTGCAACATAGATGATTCTTTGCAACGAAAGAGCCTTTGAATTCTTGGGATTATAGGCATGTGCCTCAATATCTTAAAAGGAGGACCACGTGATTTACCCTTCTTTTTTTATTTATCATACCTGTCATGCCCACATTTCAGACATATCTCTTTGTATGCACATTCTCCTCTATATAGACTACAATAATTTGGACATGCATGATATTATATGTACTCAACACCCAACATTTTCAATAATTTCTTTGCCTCTTCGCAACTACCAGGCAAGACATTATCCCTTAGAAGAACCTTATCTTTGAATAACCTGTAGTTGGCAATCATGGACAATATTAAATGTACATTAATTCTGATATAATTATTAATGTTCATAAAATTGACCATTTGTAATGTTCATTGTGTGATTATATTTCTCAAAATAGAAGGGAGGACTTTATGGTAACTTACCTCAAAATTTCTGAGAACATGCATTCGACAAGCTAAAATTTTCTTTCAAGTTGTACAATAACATCATTGTCCCCAACTGGGTAGAATTTGATTGATCATCAGGTCCAAAGAGAGGGGTGGTGGAAGCAAATTTAAGGCTTTTGAAAAAGGTATCAGCGATATGAGCATCATCCCCTCGCTGATCATCGTTCTAGAATGCATCTAACAACATTGTCTCCATGGAATTCACATCCCTTAAGTAATCATCCATAAAAAACTCTATTTGATTGCCTCCATTGCCAGCTTGTGAAGAACTACTATTTTTGTAGTTATTCCTAATTGGTGAATTTGGACATAGCAGGAATTGAATAGGTGGTTGATTCAACCATTCTTTGTATGGTTCCTCTCTGATTTTTTGTCTTAATTCAGCCTTCTCTCTATTTGACATTATCATGAGGTGAAACAGAAGATGGTAGGCAAGTCTCTCATCATCACTAGAATCTAAATAATTTCAAAAAATTTATTTGAACGTGATTACTAAAAAATCTATGATATCAATTAGTAAGCACATAGACAATGCATGATTAATTGGTTTGACGTTGAAATAATTACATTAAAATACCAAACAATTATTATTACCGTCATTGTCCTAGGATTAATGTGGCTAGAAGATGCAATGTTACAATTATCAGGGTGAAGCGGTTGTCCATTTTCATCTACCAAATGCGCCTTGCGGTATGCTGCTCCCGATAAGAGCTTCCGACGTTTGGAGCTATTTGAATATTTTGTGCCCTTCGAACTTCCGATGCGAATCTGCATGAACACCGCAAATTTGTATACATTATAAATTTAATTAAGTTTTGCATGATTGTGCATGGATAAGAAACTTAATAAATTCAATTAGGTCGTGAAAAAATAAAACAAATGCGAAGTAAATATTACATCTCCCGGAATGGATAGGGAGAACTCACGATGGAATTTGATAAATAGTATGGAATGGTAGTTTTAAAGAATTGTCCATTCCATATAATATATGATATTTTCTCCACTGCATTTGAGAAAAACAACAATAAATTTTGGTGCACCAAACCTAAATGTAATTTCGGTGCGTAATGTATAGATAACGCACTAGTGCATTTTTGGTATTATGCTTGGTGCCATTTTATAACTACGGCCTTGCCGTGCGGTTTGATTAAGGACGCACCGATGTAAATAATTGCAAATAAAAAATGCAACCCTATTTTCTTTAAGTG
The DNA here is from genome assembly GCA_034641835.2 of Pinus albicaulis. Classification (NCBI taxonomy): domain Eukaryota; kingdom Viridiplantae; phylum Streptophyta; class Pinopsida; order Pinales; family Pinaceae; genus Pinus; species Pinus albicaulis. Next base: position 557,072,971 of record CM076574.1, read on the forward strand.
AAAAAAAGCGGTAAATTGAAAAATAGGCGGCAAAATATTTTTGAAAATCTAATTTCATAAAACATTTCTTAAAAATACTAAACACTTTTCATTATTTCGGTAATTTTGCAAAAGAAATCAACGAAAGTTGCCGGGATACATGCTGGAGCAAACATAGCACTAGAGCAACGTAGGTAAATACGTTCGAACGAAGTATTTAGACAATCATAATTAAGACCTCCTGGTGATTCAAACCTTGTACTATATAATTTCAAAGGATGTGAGTGAAGTTTATTATTTTTTTGTACCTTTTTTGCAATTTTTTTATGCGGTAAAATAAAAATCAAAAGTCCTTGTTTTTTTTTTACTTTTACTATAGTTTTTTTAATGAAGTAAAATAACAAAATCAAAGCTTATTGTTTTTTTTTTTTTGTTTTTTGGCGAGGTTTTTTTTACCTTTTATACGATTTTTAGAAACAAAATAAAAAAAGAAATCCATTTCGAGATAACCTAGATTCTTTTTGTTTCTACCCTTTCTTCTCTCCCTCTATCTTTTCAATTTAGATTTATAGGGTTTTTATAGTCATAAGACATCCAACCCATGGGATGAATTGCATAGTTGGATCCTAATCCATTTTGGCCCTTGTGTCGATCTAAACAAAAACATATTTTTTTCTTGGATTGCCATAGTGCATAACACGGCTTCATAGTGCACTACGTTATATCAGCGCACCACGAAAGTACGGTGATAAAAAATAAAAAAATAAAAATGTTTTATCGGTGCGCCATGTATAACATATGGCACCGGTTACACTATTTCATTATGATGCACCACAAATGTGTTGTTTTGCAAAATAACCATTTTAGAAACAAACCCTACATTCTTTTGTTTTACGCACTTTCTTCTCCCCACTTTCTTTGATTTCAAAATTAGACTTTTCAATTTATATTCATAGGGTTTTATTTATAAATATAAGCCTAAGACATCAGCTGGGAGGAAGCGCATAGTTGGATCGCAATCCATGTTGGCCCTTGCGTAAATTAAAAAAAAAAATTTGTCGGTGCGCCCTATGTACTTGAGCGCATTGGTGCGTTATGTTATCCCAACGCACCACGTAGGCACTTCTTGTGATAAAAAATTAGAAAGACAAAATATTTTTCTTAGTGTGCCATTTGTAAAATATGCGGTTGGTGCACTATTTCATTATGCTTGCATCGCGAACGTTAAATTTCGAATTTTTTTTTTCAAAAATAAGCCTTACATTCTTTTTGTTTCTCCCATTTCTTCTTCCTCTTTACGTGATTTCAGAATTAGGGTTTTTTAAATTTATATTTATAGGGTTTTATTACTAAATATACGCCTAAGACATCAAACCGATGGGATGAATTAGCATAGTCGGATCCCAATCTCGTAGACCTGGCATGAATTAAAATAAATAGATTTTTTTTTACGGTGCGCTAGGGTAACTTAGCACCTTTGGTGCTCTATATTATTATAGCGCACCGCATAAGTAATGTGATAAAAAATTAATAATATTTTTTTATCGGTGCACCATATGTAAAATATGGCACCGGTTATACTTTAAAAAACTAACATTGGACGATTTTTATTAATTTATCATGGTTAAGCTAGTGCGGTCATTGACATGTAACACTGCTTGGTGCTCCTTGTTGACATAGAGCAGAGTACGGTCTGGAATATACTATTTTTGCGGTGTGTTTGGAAGAACTTGACCACGAATCGGTGTCCTTGTGTACACCATGAATGGCGCACTAGTTTCTTGAGATTTTTCTTTTACTTGAAAAGTTGACAATTTATTTATAAAGATATTAATGAGTGCTATGGTACATGTTTGAGATTGATAAATAAATTATTGACAAGATATAAAGTAACAAAAATACTTATAACACATAAAGAAAAGAAAAGGCAAGTTCTTTGTAAATTTTTACAAAAATATTATTTTCAACTATATATATGTAAAGTTTAACTAATATGTATTGTTTAGTGTGTATCATGCGAGCTAGAAAATGACGAAGCTCGATAATATTATTTCTGATTTAGGACCCAGAAGAGCGTAAAAGCTTGATGGAAAAATTGCAAAAGTATGAATCAAGTGAATGAAAAAATACTATCGATCCAATATGAGTTTGTTTTTAATTTTGTATTAATATTATAATTAAAATTATTAGATAACTTGTGTGAAATAGTCTATTAATTCACATACGATTTTAATGTTCTACGGACCAACAACTCAAAAACGGAATGTTGTTCTAAGAAAGAAAAAAAATAGAACATGAAAGTGAAAATGAATTTCTCCTTAGCTCATCGGAGTGGTGCTAGAGGTTAACGAAGGAAAATTTTTACAAAAAGTTTGAGGGATCTAGTGGAATGAATGTATGGAAGTTTTTTCAGTTAAAAAATAAAAAAACCACTACAATGATTCCAAGAACCAAAGTTTTATCTAAACTACGGAAGAGTTTCAGAGAATTGGTGGAAATGAGACATGCAGTTTTTAATAGCAAAAAACATACAACAACAAAAAAGAAGGAATGAAAAAGTAATATTCCTTTAGATGTTTTTCTTTTGCTATAATTACTTTCATATATCGATATAAAAATTAAATAGTTTATTGTCATGCTACATTTTCGGGAAAGATTATGAAAATATCGAAAGATGAATCTTGATATCAAAAATATGCTAGTAGGAATGTCAGGTGTCTGAGGATAGTCGAAAAGAAATGGACAAAATTGCATCGCGGAGGAACCATCTCAACAACAACGTGCTTCAAATGTAATATGTAATCATATAATTTTTTGATCATTAGGTAAAATGAATAAACAATTTAGCATTAAATATTAATTTTCAAGTATTTTATTGCGAGAAGAAAAGAAAATGGAACCCATTTAGCACATAAAATATGATGACAAAGGAAGAAAGGATTGATATATATGTTTGTGAGTAATTGTTACTTCCTTATAACAACTTAAATATATTTAATTTTTTTATTTTTTAAGTTGTTTTACAAAGAGAAATCATCATTGAATGTCTTCAAATAGGTCTTAATACAAAGAAGAACCATCGAGAGGAATTGATTGAAATTGGGTTAAATATGGGTGTGAGTATATGTTGGCATATCGGAACTTAATTGTGGAATTTGTAAGCATTTATCGATCTTTTTACTTAGCTCCATCTATAATTAATAAAAAAAAAAAACTTTTATATTAAATATATGATTTGTTATAGGGTATAAAACTTGTAGGAAACAAAGTATGGCGCTGCGTAATAGTTAAAATCTTGAAAGATGGCATGTTACATGGTTTGAAATAATGTGTATAGTTTATGAGTCAATTGTTTCATTTAGGAATTACGTCATTTTATTCGATTTACATTGATGTATATTACTTAATATTGCAATTTTCATTATTCTGCGATGTATATACACTCATTACAATTTATTTTTATGTTTGTAGATGGAAGGTGAAGAAGAAGAAAACTATCAGCTTAAGCTGTGAACAAAACATTCTTGAAAATAACCCAAATTCATGGAAGTAGCTCTAGCGACCACGAGTTCAAGCTGACGATGATGATCACTATGTTTGGATATCAAAGCAAGGCATTGTATTTTTGAAAAAATGTCGATGAAATCGGACATTTTCTTTAATGTAATGGACATAGTGTCCCAATTGAAAGATAAAGGGATACCAATAAATTTGTCCCATTTTGTAAGACATTCTTTGTCATACAAAATGGGACCGTTGTGATATCTATCTTTCAATTGGGACACTATATTATTACATTAAAGAAAATGTACGATTTCATCGACATTTTCAAAAAACAATGCCTTGCTTTTGATATCCAAACATAATTGTTCCTTGAAGCTAATCTCTTGGAAAGCAGGTTATTATATATATATATATATATATATATATATAATAATAAACGTTTCAATTTATTTTATTGCGTTCTCTTTTGTCAACATTGCATTCTCCATTTTAAGTTTCTCAAATGCGGTAATAAAAATTTAATTCATATGAATATTGTTATAAGATATATATGTGTCGACTTTTGATGAATAATGAATTTTAAAAAACCACAATAATTATTATGATATGATATAAAAAATTAATCCAAACATCACATTCAAATGCCTTAATAAAAATTTAATTAATATGAATGACATAAGATGTGTCAACTTTTTGATGAATAATGAATTTAAAAAATCACAATAATTGCACTCTACATAGTCGATGTTTCTAAAAAATACAAAATGAAAACAGTGTGTATTCCTATACCGTGCGCTTGTATTCTCGGAAGTGCCCAACGGGTGCGTTTTTACGACCTATGGGCACCGCACAAATGCCAAAACAGTTAAAAATATTGAAGCATTTGTGTGGTACGGAAGTATAGTGCGTTTATGTCTATACTCCCTTAGGTGCCATTTTACAACCTACGAGCACCGCCTTTGAATACCGATACCAATTATAAATCTTAGTGTGTTTGTGTGATACTATGCCGGGCATTTTTACGTATACGCAGGTGCATTTGGATGACCCATAAAGCAATACATGCCAAACCTTGTACTTCGTTCAGTTACGTATTATGGGTCATCCAAATGCACGGTGCGTATAGACGGAAAAACCGGTGCATAGTATCACACAAACACACTAAGATTTATAATTGGTATCGGTATTCGTGCGGTGCTCGTAGGTTGTCTTAGGTGAGTATGAACATAAACGCACTATATTTCCGTACCACACAAATGCCTCAATATTTTTAGCGGTTTTGGTATTTATTAGAGTGCCCATAGGTCGTAAAACGCACCGAGTGCACTTGAGAATACAAGCGCACGGGTATAGGAATACACACAGGTTTTCATTTTGTATTTTTTAGAAACATGACACGTGAGAGTGCAATTATTGTGATTTTTAAATTCATTATTCATCAAGTTGACACATCTTATAATATTCATATTAATTAAATTTTTATTAAGGCATTTGAATGTGATGTTTGGATTAATTTTTTATATCATATCATAATTATTGTGGTTTTTAAAATTCATTATTCATCAAAGTCGACACATATATATCTTATAATATTCATATGAATTAAATTTTTATTCTTGCATTTGAGGAAAATGGAGAATGCAATAGTGACAAAAGAGAACGCAATAAAATAAATTGAAAACGTTTATTATTATATATATATATATATATATATATATATAACCCAACATTCTTGAAAATAACCCAATTCATGGAAGTAGCTCTAGCGATGACCACGGTTCAAGCGGTGATGATGATCACTATGTTTGGATATCAAAGCAAGGCATTGTATTTTTGAAAAATGTCGTAAATCGAGACATTTTCTTTAATGTAACAGGACATAGTGTCCCAATTGAAGATAAAGGGATACCAATAAATTGTCCCATTTTGTATGACAAAGAATGTCTTACAAAATGGGACGATTATTGTATCTCAATTGGGACACTATGTCCGATACATTAAAGAAAATAATCGGGCACATCGACATTTTCAAAAATGTAATGCCTTGCTGATATCAAACATATTGATCATCATCGTTCGCTAGTATTGGTGCTTACTAGGCTCACTCCATTTTTGTTCACGATGTTGATAGTTTCTTCTTCTTCATTCCATCTTTACAAACATAAAAATAAATTGTAATGAGTGTATATACATTAGCGAGAATAATGAAAATTGCAATATTAAGTAATATACATCAATGTAATCGAAAATAAATGACGTACCAATGAAACAATTGACTCATAAACTATACACATTATTTCAAAACCATGTAACATGCATCTTTCAAGATTTTTAACTATTGGCGCGATTATAAATACTTGTTTCCTACAAAGTTTTTTATACCCTATAACAAATCATATATTTAACAAAAAGTTTTTTTTTTTATTAATTATAGATAAGAACTAAATAAAAAAAAAGATCGATAAATGCTTACAAATTCCACAATTAAGTTACGATATGCCAACATATACTCACACCCATATTTAACCCAATTCAATCAATTCCTGTGATGGTTCTTCTTTGTATGTTAGCACCTATTTGAAGACATTCAATGATGATTTTTGTAAAACAACTTAAAAATAAAAAAATTAAATATATTTAAGTTGTTATAAGGAAGTAACAATTACTCACAAACATATATATCAATCCTTTCTTCCTTGTCATCATATTTTATGTGCTAAATGGGTTCCATTTTCTTTCTTTTATTGCAATAAAATACTTGAAAATTAATATTTAATGCTAAATTGTTTATTCATTTTTACCTAATGATCAAAAAATTATATGATTACATATTACATTTTGAAGCACGTTGTTGTTGAGATGGCTCCTCCCGCGTGCAATTTTGTCATTTCTTTGACCATCTCCTTGTACACCTTTTTGGACATTCCTACTAGCATATTTTTGATATCGCGCATTCATCTTTTGATATTTTCATAATCTTCTGCGAAAATGTAGCATGACAATAAACTATTTAATTTTATATTGATATATGAAAAAGTAATTATAGCAAAAACATCTAAAGGAATATTACTTTCATTCCTTCTTTTTTGTTGTTGTATGTTTTTTGCTATTAAAAATGCGGCATGTCTCATTGACCCGATTCTCTGGGAAACTCTTCTGTAGTTTTAGATAAAACTTGGTTCTTGGAATCATTGTAGTGGTTTTTTTATTTTAAGCTAGGAAAAAACTTCCATACATTCATTCACTAGATCCTCAAACTTTTGTAAAAAATTTTCCCCCTTTAAGATTAACCTCTAGCACCACTCCAGAGGATGAGCTAAGGAGAAATTCATTTTCACTTTCATGTTCTATTTTCTTTTTCTTAGAACAACATTCCGTTTTTGAGTTGTTGGTCCACCTTAGAACATTAAACGGATGTGAATTAATAGACTATTTCACACAAGTTATCTAATTTTAATTATATTATTAATACAAAATTAAAAAACAAACTCATATTGGATTGATAGTATTTTTTTTCATTCACTTGATTCATACTTTTGCAATTTTTCCATCAAGCTTTTACGCTCTTCTGGGTCCTAAATCCAGAAATAATATTATCGAGCTTCGTCATTTTCTAGCTCTGCACATGATACACACTAAACAATACATATTAGTTAAACTTACATATAAGTTGAAAAATAATATTTTTTGTAAAAAATTTAAAGAACTTGCCTTTTTCTTTTCTTTATGTGTTATAAGTATTTTTGTTACTTTATATCTTGTAGTAATTTATTTGTAATCTCAAACATGTACATAGCACTCATTAATATCTTTATAAATAAATTGTCAACTTTTCAGTAAAAAAGAAAAATCTCAAGAAACTAGTGCGCCATTCATGGTGTACACGGTGACACCGGGTCGTGTTTGTCTTCCAAACACACCGCAAAATGATATAACGAGACCGTACGATTTTCTATGTCAACAAGGGCACCGTGTGTCCCATGTCAATGACCGCACCGGTTAACCATGATAAATTAATAAAAATCGTCCAATGTTAGTTTTTAGCATAAGGCGGGTGCCATATTTCACATATGGTGCAACGATAAAAAAAAATATTATTAATTTTTTATCACACTTATGCGGTGCGCTTGTACAATATAGAGCACCGGTGTGCTAAGTTACTCTAGCGCACCGGTAAAAAAAAAAAATCTATTTATTTTAATTCATGCAGGGGCCCACATAGATTGGGATCCGACTATGCTAATCATCCCATCGGTTTGATGTCTTAGAAGTATATTTAGTAATAAAAACCTATAAATATAAATTTAAAAACCTAATTTCACAAATCCTGAGAAGAGGAAGAAGAAATGGAGAAACAAAAAGAATGTAAGGTTTGTATTTTTTGAAAAAAAAAATTCGAAGCAGACGTTCCTTGATACGACATAATGAAATAGTGCACCAATTTGCATATTTTACAAATGGCACACTAAGAAAAAATATTTTGTCTTTCTAATTTTTATCACGGTGCCTCGTGGTGCGTTGGGATAACATAGCATGCAATGCGCGCACATAGGCGCCACCGACAAATTTTTTTTAATTTACGCAAGGGCCAACATGGATTGCGATCCAACTATGCGGTTCCTCCCTAGTTGTTTGGATGTCTTAGGCTTATATTTATAAATAAAAACCCTATGAATATAAATTGAAAAGCCTAATTTTGAAATCAAAAGTGGGAGAAGAAAGGCGAAGCTCTAAAAAAGGGTTTTGTTTCTAAAATGGTTATTTTGCAAACAACACATTTGTGGTGCATCATAATGAAATAGTGCACCGGTGCCATATGTTACATATACATGATAAAAACATTTTATTTTTTTATTTTTTATCAACGTACTTTCGTGGTGCGCTGATATAAACGAGTGCACTAGTGTCTTGTGTTATGCACGGTGCAGAAGAGAAAAAAAATATGTTTTGTTTAGATTGACACAAGGGCCAAAATGGATTAGGATCCAACTATGCAATTCATCCCATGGGTTGGATGTCTTATGACTATAAAAACCCTATAAATCTAAATTGAAAAAGATAGAGGGAGAAGAAAGGGTAGAAACAAAAAGAATCTAGGGTTTGTTCTGAAAATGGATTTCTTTTTTATTTTGTTTCGAAAGCGCAAAAGGTAAAAAAACCTTGCCAAAAAAAAAACAATAAGCTTTGATTTTGTTATTTTACTTCATAAAAAAAAAAACTATAGTAAAAGTAAAAAAAAACAATAGACTTTGATTTTTATTTTCTTGCATAAAAAAATTACCAAAAAAAGGTACAAAAAAATAATAAGCTTTACTCACATCCTTTGAAATTATATAGTACAAGGTTTGAATCACGGAGGTTCGGAATTATGATTGTCTAAATATACCCCGAGACGTATTTCTCTACTCACGGTGCTCTAGTGCTATGTTTGCCTCCCGGGTATGTATCTGCCAAATCTCTTGCTGATTTCTTTTGCAAAGTCTTGAAATAATGAAAAGTGTTTAGTATTTAGAAATGTTTTATGAAATTAGATTTTTCAAAAATATTTTGCGCTATTTTTCAATTTACCGCTTTTTTCATAAAGAAAATAGGGTTGCATTTTTTATTTGCAATTATTTGTTTACCGGTGCGTCCTTTAATCAAACCGCATCGGTGCGTCGAGTTATAAAATGGCACCGGTGCATAATACCAAAAAATGCACTAGTGCGGTTATCTATACATTACGCCTTAGAAATTACATTTAGGTTTGGTGCACCAAATTGTTTTTCTCAAATGCGAGGAGAAAATATCATATATTATATGGAATGGACAATTCTTTAAAATCCAGCTCATTCCATACTATTTATCAAATTCCATCGTGGGAGTTCTCACATCCATGCGGAGATGTAATATTTACTTGAGATTTGTTTTATTTTTCCGACCTAATTGAATTTATTTAAGTTTTTTATCCATGCGAGTCAATCATGCAAAACTTAATTAAATTTATAATGTATACAAATTTAAGTTCATGCAGATTGACATCGAGTTGAGATGCACAAAATATTCAAAATACTCCAAAATGTCGGGGAAGTTCTTATTAGAGAGGTTTGCTACCACAAGACACATTTGGTAAATGAAAATAGACCGATTAGCTTCACCACCTTAATTGTAACAATATTTCATCTTCTAGCCACATGATCCGGGACAATGATGGTAATCATAGTATAATTGTTTGGTATATATATTGATTAATATGTAATTATTTCAACATCAAACCAATTTATAATCATGCAATATTGTCAACATGATTTACTAATTAATCTCATATATTTTACTAATCATGTTCAATTTTTTTTTTAATTATTAAGATTATAGTGATGAACGACCTACCTACCATATTTCGTGCACCTCACGACAATTTCAAATCGAAGAAGAAGCGAATTAAGAGAAAAAATTGGAGAGGAACGATATTGATAATGGTTGAATCAACCATCCAATTCAATTCCCTTTACATCCCGAGATTCACCAATTAGGAATGACTACGGCAATAGTAGTTCTTCACAAGCTAGAAATGGAGGCAATCAAATAGAGGTTGAGTATGGATGATTGCTTAAGGATAAACTTCCATGGAAACAATGTTGTTAGACGCATTCCAAAATGATGATCGGGTAGGGGATGATGCTCATACGCTAACACCTTTTTCGAAAGCCTTAAATTTTCTTCCACCACCCCTGCTTTGGACCTGGTGGTCGGTCAAGTCTACCCAGTTGGGGACAATGATGTTACTATACAACGAAAAAAAAAATTTGGCTTGTCGAATGGATGTTTCTCGAACTTTTGAGTTAAGTTACATAAATTACTCCCCTTATATAAATTTGAAATATAATCGATTACTGCTTTGCATTGAACATTAAAAATGTTAAAATTTTATGAACGTTAATAATTATATTGACATTAATGTACATTTATTAATATATTTTTCCATGATCACCCACTACGGGTTATTCAAAGATAAGGTTCTTAAGTGATAATGTCTTGCCGTGTGCCCGAAGAGCCAAAAGAAATTGTTGAAAATGTTTGGTGTTGAGTACATATCATATCATGCATGTCCAAATGATTGTATTCTATATATAGGATAATATGCGAGACAAAGAGATGTGTCCCAAATGTGGGCATGACGGGTATGATAAATAAAGAAGAGTAAATGCAATCTTTTGGTCCTCCTTTTAAGATATTGAGGCACATGCCTATAATCCCAAGGATTCAAAGGCTCTTTTGTTGCAAAGAATTAGCTATGTTGCACGCGGATGGCATGCCTCACATAGAATTAATTTAATATGTGAATCCCAATTGATTCAATAGCCATAGGCTTATATAGTGGATACGTGGCAGTCCAAGAATGAAGTACGAAGTCTACGACTCTGACATAGCCATGGATGGCGTCGACCCACTGCCTCGAGGAACACCTGACTATTATGTTTGGATTGCTTAAGCGATGATCAATAATAGCTTACCCCCATGTTTTCCGTGAAGAATGGACATCTTATGTTGTCTCTCTAGTCCTAGTAGAAGATAAAGAAGAATATGGATGTATACTTACAACCGCTTGGTAGATGAATTGAAGGAATTATGGGATGGGATAAATGTATACGATATATCATGGCCCATTGCAGCAAAAAGTGGTTTACGTTGTATGAAATATGTGCTTACACGACACATGATTATCTAGGCTTAGAATTTTTTCTGGTAAATTACATGTTTAATTTATTGATTTGTTTATACATGTAACAATATTCTTTCACATATTAGTTATTTAATTCATTGTAATATTCTTTTGATCTTCATGATATTCTTTAATTATAAAATGCATATTAATTAATGTATACAAATATAATTTCGCGGTCTTGTAACAAAATGGTATTTTGGATGTAGAATTTTGTGAACCTTCTCTGAAAGCTAGATGGTCCAAGGACCTACGAATGCTAGTGTATGATTGCTTGAGGATATTCCTACAAGAACAACACTCTTACGGAAGAAATGATCCATTTCCAATGGTAAATGAGAAAGAACCAAAGGCCTTCAATAATGACACCAATTGAATGGCTTAGAGCATATGAGAGAGAGAGGAGAAGTTCATAGAAATGTTCAATTCAAATGGGAGCCCATGTTAGATGATCCAATTTCTTTGACACCTATGTTGAGAAATTTCCATTGGGATGAAAAAGGAAATCTACCTTTTATGACCTCCCATATTGGGAGCATCTTAGAATTTCCCACTTATTAGATCCCATGCATATATTTAAAAATGTTTCATCTTCTTTATGGAGGCACATATCCTTCGAAACAAAGTGAAACATTGGGTACATTAGGAAAAGATATTATTACTTCAAAACTAAAAAGAAACATTGGCCAAGACGATTAGAAAGTATGGGATCGGAGAATGGGGCATTGGCCCCTCTAATTCTGGTTTTTTCAAAGAAGGTGATGTCCCATGGATTTTAAAAAAAGATGATATATCTTTGGAAAAGGAAGTTATAATGGATGTGAGGGTGCCAACTTCATATGGGTGTTCACTACGGCGCTGCTTCACCGTGGATGACCATTTGTCGAGGTTGAAACCGCATGAACATTTGAATCTTATAAGAGAATGTATGGTGTCAAAAGCATGATTTAATTATTTCTTATATTAATGAATTTTATCCCATGCGGGGATAATTATAAAACATAGCTAATTTTGTATATTATTGCACGTGTTTATAACTTTGCAGTGTCATTATCCTTTGTTCATGCATGGGTGTGTGAAACATCAATTCCCTCAAGACCTAGGATGTGCCATATCTAAATTATCTACATTTGTACGTTGGATCAAGTCGAAGGAGAGTCATGTGGCTAGCATTCCACGGTGGTGTCAAGAGATAGTTGAGATTGTTTGTATGTTTGAGAAGGAACTGCCAACGAGTTTCGCATACTTACAGGTTCATCTTCTAATCCACCTAGTAGATGAGGTTGAATTATTTGGGGTTGTTTCTTGTCGTTGGATGTTCTTATTAGAGAGGTACATGAAGAAATTGAAAGGTTTTGCTCGACAAAGGGCAAAACCCGAGGGGTCTATGGCAAAGGGGTACATATCGTATGAGTCTTTCTACTATGCCAGTGAGTACATCAAGCAGATCGACAACATAACAGGTGCGGTGATTTGGGGCAATGAAATGGAAGAAAAAAAAGAGAAGGAGAGTTGCTCCAAACGAGTGGAAAAAAGTGCTTGATAAAAAGTAAGTGACTTATAATTTTTCAAATTTACAAAAAGTAATTAATATTGATGTTGAACTTCAATATAATGTATATTTTGATCTCTAAGTACTATAATTGCGGTACGTGGTGCGCTAACAACATTACGCGCCACGGGTAAGATGATTTTGTCAACGCGCTGAGTTGCCACGATACACCATTGTCAATGGTGTGGCCTGGTAAATGACCACATCGTACTTTTTAAAAAAAAATAAAATAACACGGTGCGCCTCGTGGTACCACCCTGGAACCAGTGCGGATACCATTAGCACCGGTTGCAGTGTGGCCTGTAAATTTACAAGCAGCATCGCAAACCGGTGAGAGCCGAACAGCTCGAGCACAACGCGTGACATTTTTTTTTTTTTTAATGGTTAATTTTAAGGTTTTTTGAAATTATTATCCTGTAAAAGGTTTAATTATGGAAAAACAAGAAAAATACCTGTACATTTACCCGTCGAGGAGGCATATTAGCTGTACAATTTGCAAAAGAAAATTTGTTCATTGTTTTATAAAATTCAAGCTCGAGATTGGTGGCAATGCACATCAGCAGTGCATGCAATAAGTGTAATGGGATCATAGATGTCATCGCAGCTCAAACAAGGATAACTTACACTGGTGCTTGAGAGCTCTATAGCACTGAAAAAAGTGAAAAATGTGGTTTTTTGACCGTAATTTTTTTTATTTAACCCTGTTCTGGTCCGCGGGGTTTTTATTAGTGTACCAGTGCCTTTGCAGTATGACACCCTAGGCGGTTTCCTTTTTTGCATGTTTTTAGGAGGCGCCGGTGTGGCGTAGCTATAACGCACAGGTTCTCTATAGTAATAAGATGCACTAGGCATGGTGTCCGGTTTGCCAATGATTTGTGTGGTTCTTTTGCTGTAATTTTGTTTTTATTTAACCCTTTTCTGGTGCGCAACATTTATGGGCACCCCAGTTCGTTTTCGTCATTCCGCCTGGGGCAGTTCCTGTTCCACCCTCTTTTTATGAGGCACCAATGCCAATGATCTGACACACACCAGTGCGGTCCCTTAATTAAAGACACCGAGTGGGTGTGTACGGAGAGCACAGTTTCCGGTGTGCCAATGTTTCGTGTAGTTTTTTGGCCATAATTTTTTTATTTAACTATCTGTCAGCGTGCGGGGTTTATGAGCACCCCGGTGTGTTTTCTTTATTCCACACCAGGCGGTTTCTATTTTCGCACACGTTTTCGAAAGCACTGATGTGGTAGAGATGTAACGAACTGGTGTTGTACAAGAGTATGACACACCGGGCGGGTGTGTTAAGAGCGCATAGTTCCCGGTGTGCCTATGGTTTGTGTAGTTTTTTGGCCATAATTTTTTATTTATTTAACCCTGTGCTAGTGCACGGGGATTTCAGGGTGGCCTGGTGCATTGGCAGCCCGGTGCTTTTAAGGGTGACCAGGCGGTTTCAGTATGCGCGTGTCTTTTAAGAGGCGCCAGTGTGGAAATTCTACAAAGTACCGGTGTGCTACATAAATACAACGCACTGGGCGGGTGTGTGCGAAGTGCACGGTGTCTGGTGTGCCAATGATTTAACTTCACCAGTGCATTCACTTTTTAAATGCACCGGTGTGTTTTGCGGTGATAAGAGCACCGGACAAATTACATCCGCTAAAACCTTCGGCCGCTAACCTCCTCTAGGAACCTCCGCTAGAAATGGATGTCTGGGGTATTTTTGTAAGGTGTTCCTCAAAAACATCCGCTAGAGGGTCTTTTCCTTGTATTTTTTTATGGAGGATAGCTTCATGTTGTATATTTCAATCTACTCTTTTAATCTTTGTCTTTTTAGCAAGTGGTTGCTAAATTTTTGTTTGTTCAAACCTTTAAGTTTTGATTTCATATAATTAAGTTTCTCTCAAAGCTTGTATAATGTTATTCCCTCAAGATATACTTGTTCTTCCCGCAAGTTGCTTAAGTTGGCCTGAAAGTCAAAATTTTGGAACCAATTTGTTTTTACACAAAAATATTTATTCCTAGGACGGTTTTTAATGTCAATGTTTAGGCATATAGGCTACTGGTCAACGCATTGGTTTGGGAGGATGGAGGCTTCCAAGAAGATGTCCCGCTTCACAATTGTTTCTAATACAAGGAATCATTCCAAATTAGAGGCTGCCTTTTACAAACCAATTTTCTAATTATTATATGTGAAGGTGGAATTTATGGTGTCTAGGTCAACCGGGAAATAGATCACCATTGCTTTCTCAAATTAGAAGGGTTCATCTTCAAGTCTTATTATACCTTGTTTATTTTATTCTAAGTATTTTATCATATTGAAGTCACTACCTCAAATATAGGGAGATGGAAAGAGAATATTATGAGTAATGGTGCATGAATGGAGAAGAAAGGGGATTTTCCTTGATAAAGGGAGGTCCATCAACATTTTAAAGATAACATGCTTCAACTGAGTGAATGAGTTTGAATTGAATACTCAGAGTTATGAATGTAGAACATATTTAGAATAAGGAATTTGTGGGCATTCTAGATAAAGGAGAAGCCAACATATTTTCCCTGAGCATTGAGTGCTACTTATTTGAAATTTCTACCCCATTAACTAATTATTTTATTGATTGCATCAATTAAACGTTTGGTTTCATGAATCGTCATAAAGGTAGGATGTTCAAAGTACCATTTTTCATTAATAATCCTCTATTTTCCTTTGCACTTGAGGACTCTAATATTCCAAGAAATAATCTTCATGTCAAGGGATTTTTGGTGATGAATTATACCTCTGAGATTTGATTCACCCTAAGTTGAATTGTATATCTCCTAATTCTTCCAATATTTGTAGGGTGTTTTTTTTTTTTTTTTTCTCTTGTTTCTCTTTTCTTCCCAGTGGGGTTTTTCAACATCATTCGACATTGGTTGCACCGGAATCCTATAAATTTTTTAGAGGGTTTACCAGGTGAATATTTTGGAGCTCGTTGGAGAGAGTTGAGGAAATCTATACCCAGGACTTTCACCTGGTCAACCGAGAGGGAGTTTGGGTCATTTTCTTTCCATGATTTAGAAATTTCTATGATATCCATAGATACGAAATCCATGTCATCATTGAGATCCATAGAGGTATTAAGATTATGTTATGGATTATATTTATTTAGGGTAGGGGTGATCAAAGGAAAATATGAGAAATAAAGTGAATTAATTGAGGGATTCAATAGTGGATTGGAATTAGGCATTCCAACATTCAAAGTGAGAGTGGTTTATGAGGGATACTAGTATCCAGGGTGGAAAGGGGATCAAAGATATTATTTGTAGGTGGTTGCTTCCCTAAGTGAATCTCCTTTCAGGAGGGCTTTTGGAACCCCTACGCTTTCTTACTTGCTTTGTAAAACCACTGAAATTGAAGGAAGGAATAGGGTGGGATTAGGGTTAGTGGCAAGAAGAGGATAATTTCTATAGACATGGCCATACTCATGGCATATTTTTCAATGGAAGGGGATTTTCTCATCATCTATGGTTTTCTTCCAGAGCTCATCCTAATAGTAAATATTGATGGAATTTAGGATTGGTTTTGAGATATTCAAGTAAACACAGATATTAATGTAGGAGAAAGACCTCACTTATTTAGTTTCTTCCAAATATTTTACAAAGTGGCCAAGGTTGTTACCAATTTTAGCTAGGTTCTCCTCATCCTATAACTCTCATGGTAGTGAGTACATTATGATCTAGACTAGAGCAGTTGTGAATTATTCCCTATCAAGCACAAATATTCACATCTGAAAGCGAAGGTATAACCCGACAAAGTAGAAGAAGTATGGGTCATTTTCAAAGACTCAAGTTTTATCTTCAATTCTTTCAAATGTTATGGAAAATAATCCTTTATCTATCGATTCAAGTTTAATATACCCATTAGGGTTCCATTTTTGTTGGATATAGTAGGAGAGTGATTTCTCTAAGGACTAAATACCCAAAAGAATTTCAATTGGGGAGTGATCTAACATATATTGGATGTATTCTCCAATTTCATTAAACTTAACTTCAAATTTGGGTTCCACTATTTCTTTTGGGAGGATGCTCCCCGAAGTACATTTTCTCGATGAAGTATGTGGTGAAATAACATTTTGGTGATCCAATTTCGGGTGCTAGCTAGAGACATTGGGGCTGGATGTTGAGAACTACCCAATGCAATTGTAGCCAACTACAGTCCAAGTATATGAAGGAGCTCTAATCCCTTTGTTGGCACTAGTCATGTAAAAGAGTGATTGGTAAATACATTTAACTTAGCTACAAAATTATTAAAAATAAAATATTAACACATGTTGTTAATACTTAAATATTATATTTTCTTTTTACTCTATTCTTCACCTTTTAACTATGGTCACTTTCCATTTTTCAATTGGGTCAATGTAAATACAAAGTTAATATTTTATTTATTATGTGCTCAAAAATGAAATTTTGTTTATTTTGAATTTAAGCTTTGAACATAGTCTAGGTATATGATAACTATAAACATAGACCATATCAACCTAATGTAGTGAAACATAATAGAGAGTGGTTAATGGTAATTTTTTATAAACTGTATAAAATAATACATGTAATTACAAGTTACAACCAACCATATAAATATTCAAAAAAATATGTATTTTATTCCCCAATATGCGTGTGAGGGAAATTCTAGGGACTAATATTCGCAATGGCTAATTTTCCATGCTTTTTCCAAAAAACGATTCACCAATTTCCATTTTTTCCTAAAAATGATTCGGCAAAATTTTACTATACAAAATTATTTTACCT
Source organism: Pinus albicaulis (assembly GCA_034641835.2). Lineage (NCBI taxonomy): Eukaryota > Viridiplantae > Streptophyta > Pinopsida > Pinales > Pinaceae > Pinus > Pinus albicaulis. Next base: position 557,090,475 of record CM076574.1, read on the forward strand.
TAACAATTTCCAAAACGTTAGATAGGCTAATATAAAATATGATTGGAAGTATAAATATTTCTGAAATAATATCACCAAACATTTTACATCTTTCATATTAGGGACTAATAAGATTTTCTAAGGTTTCTATACTTTAAGATAAACTTTGATCCTTAAAATTTTGCCTAATGGGTGTTAATGCGTTTGAAATGGGAACTTTGGAAGCCATGCCCTCCATCCCTAGACTTGATGTGCATTAATGTAGCGTGACATGTCTAGCCTCTACATGTAATTGGATGCATATCCCCAGTTAGCACTAGCCATTAGATACCTATCATATGAAGTGTCTAGAGTTTCCGACTTTTATTTTGAGTGGAGGTGAGGGATATGTCCTCAACCTCCTTATTCTTTTGTTTTTCTCTAGTTGACAACATTGAGATTTATATTCTCAGGCTTCAAGTTTTAATTCAATTGGAGAGGCGAGAGTTCATAGGCTTGTAAGGATGTTGGAAACAACAGAGTACCATTGAAATTTTGGCCTATGTCTGCTTTGTAACCTGGGGATATAGTGGATTGGTGAGGGTGTTATTTGCTTCTTCTAGTCTATAATTTCAAGTTGAATTCTTCATTTTTCTGGTTATTTATCTTAATTGTAGTTCTTTATCTAGAATTGAGGTGCTAGGGTTGGTTATTTCATGTTTCGAGTGCCAATTTCAGTCCTTTGGTTGTGGTTGGGTAGGATTGGTAGTCTACATGTGTCCTTTTTTTTTCATTTCTTTCAATTGCTAATGTCTAGGAAGGGGGATATTGTTTGTTTTAATTATGTTTACATTTTTGTGTGAATTATAAAGAAAGGATTGAAGGGTTGCTGGGGATTATTTCTTGTGAGAGTTTGAAAGTATTAGACATATGGGGTTCCTTACTTTTTATGTGTATATGCATCTACTTAACGGTGTCAAGGAATAGGTCCTCTATAGAGGCTAATGTGACCTTTGTTAATTACACGGGCACTTTTTTGTGTCTTAGGACTGCATCTTGAGTTTTGGGGATGATTTATTGGGATGGATACCCAATGCTACAGTGAAGGTGTATGGTTTTTTCTCGTGTTTCTTTGCATGAAGAGAATTTATAGTGGATTCTTAAGTGTGCTACCACCCACCCCACCCCCCGGTATTGGTCATGTTATCGAGATAGGGAATGGATTGCAGGAATGTTGGAGGGGTCATAGGTTCATAGGGGAAAATAGGATAGATATTCTTCACTCATGACTTAGTTTCCACTTACATCAATATCATTCTTCTGGATAGAAGGAAAAAAATTCAGAAATTAGAGACTCAAGTGGGGGTGGAGAGGCAATCGCATTTTGAGCCAGAACTCATGGAGGACATGTTGTCTTGGGTTCTCGACCATAGGCACATCAGGGGATATAAAACTTGATATCTAAACTCTTTGGCTTTTCTATAGAAAATGAAGACCCTATTGGGTGTGGTCTTGAAAAACAAACAGGTGGAGAGGTATAATGTCTTCACCACCTTGGAAGACATTAACATGATGCGTAGAAATAGATACTTATTCATAGATATGATTGACTCTTGCCTGAATAATGTGGAGGGTATTATTTCTTGCAATTATGATAGTAGGGACCCACTAAATTCACCAGGTTCGAGCGTGAGGGTATTCAGGAAGATATCACCTTCAAAAGATGATTATTATTCCAGTTGGATGGCTCTACAGTGTGACATCTTCTATTTTTTTCTTTTTCCTAGCTATTAGGGCTTTCAAGTATCATGATGTACTTAGTTGTTAGTTATATATGTGTTAGTTACGACATTTTTATATTTGCTGAAACTTTTTCATTTGGTGCCTTTGGGAGAAATCTAGACTTGGTAATCAAAAGACTATTGCTATGAGGAGGATTGAAATCATCAAGGAGAAATCTAGAAAAACATATAACCTCATTTTTTGGGTAATACAAAGCATTAGGTTACCTCATATATATATATATAAAATTAAATTTGATATAATATTTGCTATAATATTCGTTATTTTTCCAAAAAATAAAGTTACATATATGTGTAAAATTACCCATCTATAATTATGAAATGTTCATTAATTCGTTACAAGCCATACCTAACATTTATTTTTTACCATTAAAGACATTTCTCTTTCCATGAGTCACATAATTATTTTATTGTTATATTTAATGAATTGGGCATATGGATGTATAATTCATGAGGGATAATGTGATTGAAAAATATGAATATAAAAGCATTTTCCAATGGCCATTTGTCAAGATTTTGCTAGCAAGATATTACTTTTTATTTTTAATAAAAAAAATATGATAATTGCAATAAGTATAAACTTTGGTGAATGTTAGGAAAATACCAATTTTCCTCTTCTTAATTAATATTTTATAATTTTCTTTAATTATGGTCAAATATTTTACGGTGTAAACATATTTTACAATATAAAATTTCTAAAATTGTTTGCATGTTGAGAGATTTGATTCCTCTCAACTCTTGACAGATTTATTGTTAATATGGATCTATACAAGACAAAATTTGACAAGGATTTGCATCTAAAGATATTTTCCTCTCTAATATTGATGCTATCGTTTATATATATATATATATATATATTCAAAAATACAACTTAAATAATTAATACATTATATGTGTGTGTGTGATTCTTCATTATTTAAGTTCTATTTTTGAATGCATAAGAGGATTCAACCCCTTAAAAATCTCTTTGGGCACGTGAGTTAGTGTAGACTGCACAATTTAAACTTCCAATTCCAACAAATATTTACTATATTGCAAACAAAATTTTCAACCAAAACATAAAATTATTGTATTACTTGAAATATTTTAACCACGATTATTTTTTCAATTATTTTATATAATATATATATAGTTTCTTTAAATCATATGTAATAAATAAAAATTTGGCATTGAAATAGTTTACTTAATATGGTCATTGAAAGATTTTATTTATGAATCACATTATTCATATTAAAATGGTTTTCTTTTTTTTTTGTAGGTCAAAAACATTTTTATATTATCATTTTGAAAATTACATCACAAAACAACGTAGCCGTATTACATCTTAGCATCACAATCTTCATAAAAACCAAGACAAAGGCCTTCTAAACAGTAATCCTGGATGCGATCCAAGGAAACCGATGCCTATGGTTATTTCCGGCACAAAAATGGAAAAGAGAAGTATAAATCAAAGCATCATTGAGGAGGATTGTGAGGAAATACTAGCGGTGAAACGAAGAGGCCTGCGCAGTTGTGGATATGTTATTCAATTTTTTCCACCTGAATTTCTAACACTCGGAGGTGGTCATGGGAGTGTCGCAGATGGTTCTGAAGTCTCTCCAGAGCATCCATAGTTTTGTTCTTAATATGTTGAGTATCATTGATGTATGTAATAAGTGAATTTCTCTCCTCATAGCTCTACTCCCACTTGTTATATAGGTTGAGTTGTATATGGTGAATTTGGGTTGCAATCATGGCCAAGGTGACAGGAGCGTCAACTTCGCCTGTGGTCCAGGGAGCGAGTTGGAGAGACCGTCATCGCACCCACAAAATTTTGCCTCTCCATAGACTCGGATTCAGAGCTTGGCTCACCATTCAACCGTATTTCCTCCATGTCACACCCAAACCACCTCTGCATGCTCTTCCTCTTTGTCGTGGCATATAGCCAGTCTTCCCATCCCTCGATAATGTTGGGATGCAAGGCTCATTTCACACACAAGGCGCCTCACCCAAATGAAAACCAACACCATTGATGCAGCCCCCGATGGCTAAAAGCTCGCAATAAAAAGTGGAAATTCTGGGCACCAAAGCCATGCCCTGACTTGCAACATACATAACCCAATAAGAAGGCATACACCAATATTACATGACTCCTGGGTGTCACTTGAGAAAAATCCAACACCACTCCCCTACCTCTTTCGCGAGCACCAAGACCTGCACCACCATGCAGGATCAACTGTTTACAGAGATACATGCCCAATTCTGCTTTCTTACAACCACCAGAAGAGCAGGTCTTGCACCAGTCGTGCCTCTAGTCACAACAATTGTCTGAGTGCCAAGATCCCACGGCCGAGAACTATATCAAACCCACTTCTATACCTTCCCACCATTCCAATTCGCACCTTGCACAAGAGGCTCAAGCCATGGCTTGAGTTTGGATGCCAAGACACGGGGTGTTCTCTCCCACCTCACACTCACCATCGCCCAAACACTACAAAATGCACACACAGAGCCCATCAACCTTGCTAATACCCTGAAACCAACTCGATGGTGCACAAACCAATGTGCCATCATCCCAAACGTGTGAGGAGCATTTAATGATCATTGATGGTGCATGGATGCGAGCCTACCCCTTCCGCATTCACCACCTCCATTTATCTCGTTGACATGACACCACCATCGGGGATAAAATGTTTTTCTTATTATTAATATATTTTTAAAAATTCGTTAACCTTACATATTAAAATATGTTATTTATGAATAATATTGAACTTATTATCATTATTATTATTATTTTAAATACCAAATATCAATTTATATTATAAACTAAACTAATTACACATCTTCCCTATATTACTCAATGAAATTTCACACGTTTAATCATTTTTTCCTTTAAAATATATTTTATTATGGTCATTTTTCCTTTTCTTCTAATTTTCTATGTCTATATTTAAATAGATTGTAAATATTAAAATAATTATTAATTTTTTTAACTTTCTCTTTATATAAAGTTGATATTATCCCAAAATTACATACACCTCTTGCACACACGATAATAAGACACTAGCATGTCAGAAATAAGTTCTAACATTGGTAAAAACATTCCTTGGTAAAAGAACTTCCTGAGGTATGAATATGTATAGGAAGAAATTGGAGTTTCATCCACTATGCAACATTCTAACTTCTCGCACAACGCCATCTGTATTCCCTTCAATAAACTCTCACGGCCTTGCAAATCTTGGTAAAACAATTGCGATAGGAATTTCTACACATTACACTACCCATTCAATGGATTTGACGGTGTCCGATCTCACATGTTGATATTTTTCGGGGAAACTTTGACCCTATCTCAAATTTTTCCACTAAAATGACTTGTTAGTGATTATGGAAAGATTTCCATGCAAGACTTATCCACTATCCTCTATAAAGAGAGGAGTCAAGCCAAGGAAAATAGAAGACATTCATAACAAAGTTACGTTGGCATTTTTATGTCAAATGAAGGAGGATTGATAAAGAGAGAGGGAGAGATAAGGCTCGTCTCTCCCCTAGATTGAGTCGCTCCCCTAGTAGCGTTAGTTACAGTAGATTCTACAAGTACTTGACTTATTTCTTGTTTTTGGATTTGGTTTCATTTGCAAGATTATATTTGGTCTATTTACTTCATATGATTAATTTGTTCATTTCTATTATCTTAAAAATTATGGATCTAACCCGCTTTTTATATTAAAAAAATTTCTAATATCTAACAAGAGGTTATTTCATCTTTTTGGTATATGTTTGAAGGCAATAATCACCAATATTTGATATTAAAATAGATTAATTAATACGGATATTTAAATAGTTTTTTTAAATATTTGATTGAAATATTTTTAAAAGTATAAGAATTATTCATCTTCCACACATTTAAAAATGAAAATATAAGATCGTTTTAAGTTTCAATTACTCTCAAACTTGATGTAAATTTATATTTTTCACATAGATATCAAAATATTTTATCTATTATTGAGAGTGAGACTAAAATATTTTTACCACATCTCTTTTGTATTAAATTGGGATATGTTGTAGTTGTGATATTTTATAATATTTTTAATTAAAACTAAACAAACATGTATATTCATTTTTATATTTATATTTTATTTTAGTAGAGGTTTTAGAATATTTTTCACTTATAATTTAAAAAGGTATATGTCAACCGAAGGTTGAGCACACAAAGAATTACACATCTTCTTCACCCCATGTTATACTAGACTAGATTCATCTAACACCAGATCTAGCATTCACAAAGAGGGATCAAACATTATGGGAATTTTGAGGTCAAAAAAGGGTCTCAAAACAAAAAATGTACCAACAAAATTAACTTTGAAAGAACCAATAGGATTCAAGATAGTGGTGTCATCCCAAGTAAAATATTATGGAGTGAAAAGAAAATTTTATTTTTTTATTATATTTTTGACTTATCTCTATGTAAATTAACTTAAATTCAAGGGTAGACACCACTTGGATATGAAATTAAATTGCACATTCAACGAGTAACACTCTACATACTTCATGAGAATATCCAAAAAAAACAAAAAAAAAATGAAAACACATGAAAAAAGTGTGTTGAACATTTTTATCATGAATCTTGAACTTTTCTCCATGTAGAACTACTCAAAAACATGCAAAGTTGGTATTCACTGGATGTGGAATTTAATTGCCCATCCAGAAAGTGTTTACACTTAAATTTTGAGTGTACCTACAAGGAGATAATTCCAAAATCCAACCAATTTTTGTTTTTATTTATTTTTAATTCATAAGTCTTAATTTATTATTTTAACCACCATTTATAATTATCCTTGAAAGAACCATTTTAGACTTGAAAATTTCCCATGTCCTTCAAATTGCAACTTTTTTTTGGAGAACATGAAGATGTACAAATGTTCACTATGTTTTATTACTATTATATATATAGTAGGCTTGTCAATTTCAAGTTAAATATTGACTCAATCACACTTTGTCTTTATCCTAGGATGTAAAACGCACATGTAAACAAAAATTGTCTATAAAATGTGTCTCTAAATGTGTCTCCAAACATAATAGAAGCAGAATAAAATTGTAAATATAGTGAATTTATTTTATTTACTAAAAAAAATTATAATATAAAACATAAAATTATATAAAATTTTGACAACATAAATGGTAATGATATTTAAATTAAAGATATAAACATATATATACTCAATGTAAAATTTATTTTATTAAAAAATAATATATAATTAATCTACAACTTTTATTATTATAAAGCAGAAAATTTGTGTCAATTTTATTTTTTTGGCAAAATAAAAAGAAGGTGAGAGAAAGCTATAAAATGACAAATTGTTATGATATTAGGTGATCATAGAATAAGTTATGTCAACTTCACATAAAATATGTATATATATATAACCATACATGAAGACTTAATATGGGTCAACCATAATCCATTTACTTAAAATGGTTGGATCATAATCCATTTTATCTGAGGGAAAACTTAATGATTGGCTTTGAAAATTTTGCATATAAACTATATTAACACCAAAAGGTTGGGTTGTGTGTCGGTATTAGCATGGAAAAATAACTCAACGAATTTAGTGTTTCCATAGATATTAAGTTTAATATAAGATTCTAGTAGCTAATTTAACTAAAAATCAATTATTATTATAAATTAAAGGATAATCTAATAAATTAAAATTATATACATGTATATTAATTTTGAATATAATACAATGATCGACTTAGCCCTATGCTTGGGTCTCTTATCCCTGCCTTACTTTCTGTCTCCATAGAACAAACCTTTTTATATTTCTATTAAAAATATCAATAGGGCTCGTGCTCCTTTATGGATCAAGAGCCCATAAAACATAAAATAGATCATAATTAGAGATTATTGATATTATTTGATTGGTTATAATTTGCAGGAAAATCCTTCAAGATACAAATTTGATTCAATATTATAAAGTCACAAAAAACTCATCTATCATCCCTTGCATTAGGTTGTCAAAGATTTGACTAGGTGCAAGGCCTAGAGGTGGTACATCACATACCTTCAAGGATGCGGTTCATGGGAAGGATTAAAACCCTAGATAATTAAATTAGAACATTCTAAGACCATATATTGTGGACCAAAAGTAGTAAGATCTATCCATGGAGCTCAATATCCCTTAGGTCGTCCATTTTCACAACACTAGAGTCAAAATCCATTATATGCAGGTTTAATGGCTTCTAGACAAAACCATAATCATTACATCACTGGGTGCTCTCTTCATGGTCACCTAATTGCGACAATTAAATATGTTCAAAAGGATTATTTGTTGTCTAATTTGACAGACAAAAAGAAATAGACGTTGTGCTAAATGAACGATCTTGTTTCTCGGGCAAAGCTAGAATATCTGTTATTATGTTGTTCCATAATTTTGATGCGACATTTATGGTGGTCACTTCTATGTTAGTGTCGTTTATGCTCCCAAAATTTCCCCTTCCATTGTGGCACCACCAAGTGATTGAAGATCTTGGGAACAAACTATGAAAATTTTTAAAAATGGACTTTGAAAGAACAGAAAAATGAATATTCACCTTTTCTAGGATCTATGTGGAGATAGACCTTAGCAAATGATTGCCATATGAAATAACTTTAAAGCATAACAATTTCTAGTGGTCTTAGATACTAGACTATGAGAAAAAAACCTTCAAATGTCGTGTTTTCTTCCAAACATTTCATCTCTAGAACCCGTGTCCTACGGAGATAGAGATCCCAAAAAGAAAAAAGGAGTGAAATAGACTAAAAGGATGACAGTTTAGTGATCCTACTCTTTCCGAGGAAGAGGAGGATCATAATAGAGATATGCAGCCAGAACATATCGAAGATAAAAGTGAGGGGGTAATGCGACTCAAGATGGTTCTTCTCCTCCCCCACATATGGATCTCAAACTAGAATAGTAGTGGCACCAAGAGAGCTCATTCCTTATAGGGTTCAAACTCAGAAAAAGACCTCCCTCATTTGGAGGGAAAAGAACTAGCTTTGGGTTTAGTTGACCCAATCTTCATGGGTGCAAACAAATTGTTATGATATTATATGATAAGAGGATAAGTTATGTCAGCATCACATAAAAATAGATATATATAACCATACATGAAGACTTAATATGGGTAGATCATAATCCATTTACTCAAGACGGTTGGATCATAATCCATTTATCCAAGGGGAAACCTAATGATTGGCTTTGCAAATTTTTCATAAAAACTAGATTCACAGCGAAGGGTTGGTTTGTGAGTTGATATAAACATGGAAAACAAAACTCAATGAATTTAGTGTTTTTATATATATTAAGTTTAATATAAGATTCTAGTAGTTAATTTAACAAAAAACAAACTATTATTATAAATTAAAAGATAACCTAATAAATTAAAAGTATATATATATATATATATATATATATATATATATATATATATATTAACTGTAATACAATGGTAGGATTAGCCCTATGGTTGGGTCTCTTCTCCCTAGCTTACTTACTTTGTCCTAGAACAAACATTTTTATATTTTTATTAAGAATCTCAATAGAGCCTCTTCTCCTTTATGGATCAAGAGCTCATAAATTGTCATCTCTTTAAAATGTAAAATAGAGAATAATTAGGGATTATCGGTATTATTTTATTGGTTACAATTTGTAGGGAAAATCCTTCAAGATAAAAACTTTATTCAGGATTATAATCTCAAAAAATCATCTAGCATCCCCTGCACTATGTTGTAGGGGAGTTCACTAGGTGCAAGACCTCGAGGTGGTACATCAATTACTTTCAAGGATGAAGTTAATAGGAAGGCTTAGAACCCTACATAATTAAATTAGAACATTATAAAACCATATATTGTGGACAAAATGTAGCAACATCTATCCATGGAGGTAAATATCCCTCAGGTCATCCATTTTCACAACATTGGAGACGAAAGCCATTATATGCAGGTTTAATGGCTTCTGGAAAAAACCAGAATCATTACATCATTGGGTTTTCTCTTCATGGTCACCTAATTGTGACAATTAAACATGTTCAAAAGGATTCTTTGTTGTCCAATTTGACACACAAAAATAATTAGACATTGTCCTAAATCAACATCCTTAGTTCTTCGGCAGAGCTAGATTATCTATTTTTATGTGGTTCCATGATTTTGATGCGACATCCGTGGTGGTAACTTCTATGTTAGTATGGTTTAGGCTCCCAAAATTTCCCCTTCCATTCTGGCACCACCAAGTCATTGAAGATATTGGGAACAAACTAGGAAAAGTTTTAAAAATGGACTTTGAAAGAACAAAAAAATGAATATTCACCTTTGCTAGGATTTATGTGGAGATAGACCTTAGCAAATGATTACCATATGAAATCACTCTGAAGCATAAGAGTTTCCAATGGTCTTAGATACTAGACTATGAGAACAAAACCTTCAAAGGTCATGTTTGCTTCCAAACATGTCATCTCTAGAACTCGTATCCTATGGAGATAGAGATCCCAAAAAGGAAAAAGGAGGAGTGAAATAGACTAAAAGGATGACAATTTAGTGATCCTACTATTTCCAATGAAGAGGAGGATCATAATAAAGATATACATCCATAACACATTGAAGATAAAAGGGAGGGTAGAATGTGGCTCAAGATGGTTCTTCTCCTCCCCACATATGGATCTCAAACTAGACGAGTGTTGGCACCAAGAGAGCTCATTCCTTATAGGGTTCAAACTCAAAAAAATACCCTCCTCATCTGGAGGGAAAATATTTATCTTTGGTTGTAGTTGATCAAAATCATCATGGGTGGAAACTAGTGCAAAAAAGGAAAGTTAAAAAGAAAATGCAACTCAAATTGTCATATTTAAATTTCTTTTTTCATTCTCTTTCATTTTCTTGTCAATCGAATGTTATGCCAATATAAATTTCTAACATGCTCTTTTCATCTCACTAATGAAATCAGATGCTATCTTCATGACTCTTTTAACATATACAATATGTGTATTTACAAAATGTAATTTTTATTTATATTAATGAAAATTCCTTATTTTTTCTAATGAAAAGAATATTTAAAACAAATAAAACATTAGGGGAATTTTGAGGCCTAAAATGGGCCTCCTAAGAAAAATGTACAACCAAAATAAACTTTATAAGAACCAATAGGATTCAAGATGATGATGTCAACTATGGGGGATGATTCACCATTTTTTAATTCAAAAGGTTTAAAATATTAAAAAATAATAAAATAATAAAACTACTTTTTCGACTCGTATTTTCAACTTATCTCCCAAATTTTTACTCAAATTTCTAGTGGGAATACTCATTGGATGCAAAATTTAATTCCTCATCCAAGGAGTACCCATGTTGCATACTTTTGATGGACCGAGCTATGTGAAAAATGAGAAATACATGAAAAAGTGATTACAATCACATTTTTCATGTATTTCTCATGTTTCGTGTAGCAGGGTCTATCAAACGTATGAAACATGGGTACTCCTTGGATGAGGAATTAAATTTTGCATCCAACGAGTACTCCCACTTGAAATTTGAGTTAAAAAATTTGAAAATAAGTTGAAAATACAAGTTGAAAAAGTAGTTTTTTCTTTTTTCCCTCTAAAATTTGATGATGCTATCAAATATTTTTTATTATTTATACTATTATTTTATAATTTCTTTAGAAGGCCCATTTTAGACCTCAAAATTACCCTAATAAAATATAACTAATAAAATCATTATTTAAATAATAAATTATTTTTTCCAAAATTTAATGCATCAATATATTCCAATTATCCCTTTATAATTAGTATATGTGTCTATTCACCATTACACAATAACCATTTTATTATGTTACTATCCATTATTATATATACATTTACCTAATACATATATATTTAATCCATTATATATACATACATTTGCCTAATACATATATATTTAATCCATTATATATAGCTTTTGAAGTGATATCACATACATTTAATTTAGTAAACTAACTAGAAAAATTATAATAAAAATTAACCCTGTATTACAATCAATGAATGTGTGGGTGTCATATTAAGAAAAACCATAAAAATCTAAATGTTATTTTTTAGTATAGTTTGGTGCAAATTTAATTGTTTTATGTAAAAAAATAATTCTATTAAAGGATTGTCTTGTATATTTATAACATTGTTTAGAGCATATTTTTTTAATTACATAACAATAATAAAATAGGAATAATTTTATTTTAATTTAGAGGTTTTGATTAGAAAATTTTCTTATTTTTTATTTAAAACTTTATTAAAAATAATATTTTTGTTTCATCAATATTTTTACTATATGAATACACTTAGTTTTATATTATAAAACTAAACTAGCAATTGCACCACATGTTGCAAAGGAAATGTGTAAGGAGGTAGCGTAGGAAACAATAGCATAGAAAAACCAACAACTATATGAGATATTGTGATGAATAAATAGAAAAATGTTAATTTCTTTGTCAAACTCAAGATTCTCATATTATATTTAAATCTTTTAGAACAATATGAAGCATAAATATTTTTAGCTAAATTCTCAATTTTTTTTAAAGTCACTAGTCTTTGATATATTTTCTATACAAGATTTTCTATTGTGCAGTGCCATTATCATAATATATTAAATGCATGGGGGTGGAATGGAATCTATCAGAATTTTCTATAGATTGGAATGGACAAGTGTGAAGCCAAATTAAATTACTACCATTGGTGTCATGTTTTCTTGCAGTCATGTAGGTATTTTGAATTAGGGTTGGTTTCATTTCAAATGCATGAGAAGATAAATGTAGAATGCCTATGGTGGATCATTATACATGAATGGTTGGTTTGCTTGGGCATGTTGGATAGTTAGATGATGTATGTGTTATTATTACAGGAATGCTAGACAAATTAGAATCTTGAGGCAAAGCATGAACCAAATGAGATCAAGATGAAACAACTCCTACTTTTATATTTAAATAAGTGTAGAGACAACATTTGTGATTCTACATTCACATTCAAATGGATGAAAACGTATATGAGTCTAAAATAGTCACGATCTCTTTACCTTGTTGGTATACCAATCCAATCTCTCTTGCAACCCCACCCTAGATGAACACTAACCTAGGATTAATAATCAACTTAGTGGCTTCCCTTTATCTTTCCTACTTCCCCACCCAGGTCCCAGTTGCCTTCATAAAGAAAGTGGTGAATCCACTCCCTTTCTCTTCGCTCATCATGATGAGATGACAACGCAAAACAATCTTCTATATTTGAAACATCATAATACAAAAATTCTCTTAGATCAATGAGAACTGATTGTTTTGCAATTAATAGTGTTTGAATCGTTAATTATTGAATATATAGGAATAGAAAATTGTGTGTTTACATCCAGTATTAAGTTAGTGGGTTTAGAAATCAGTATCATCCATGTTTACATCAATTTCATTATTTCTTTGGACTCGCTAATACCAATCTCTTATTTTCCAAAAGAGAACTTTGGTATAAAAAATAAACTCTCTCACAAGAAAACTCTTGTTTTCCAAAAGAGAACTTACATATTAAAAATAAACTCTCTCACAAGGAATGGCATGTCTCGTATGATGATTATATCCATATTATTCATTGGCTTTCTCCAATAGATATTGGAATAGAGGATGGTTATAACTTAAAATAACTTATAGGAACCACAAAATGGTTACAATCGCTCCCAACTTACACCACAAAGTTTCCTTTATGAATATATGAATATTCATTAATACCTCATGTGGAATAAGACAATTTTTTTTTGCAAGACAACATGTGTATACAATTGCTTTACGAACATTGACAAACCTATGAATTTGGTTGTTAGCTTCCTCAAAATCAATACCTTGTTTCCCATTGAAACAATTCTAAGCAGGGCATAGAATTAATACAAGAGCCAAAATGGATTCTATTATGTATTGGAAGGGAATAAACACATAACTACGATGTGTCTTAATGAAGGAATCACAAATGGAGAGGATTTTATAGTGAATACAATCAACTAGGAGACATGCACATCTGAATGTAAGGGAAGGGTATAAAACCCACAATTTCCCTAGAAAAGGCCACTATGGTCTTCTTAAATTGAAGAGAAAAGCCCCAACAAAGGAAGAAAATTGAAAAATCAAAGCAAGGGTTTTGAAACAACCACCCATTGAAGAAGAAAATTATTACATCAATATGATATTCGATTATAGCACATATAATAGAGTGAAACTTTTTCCATTTTATCAATATCAATATGTGATTTATTATTAGTCAAATATTTTATAGTTTAGTAATATTTCATAACATTATCAGGTCATTTTTCAATTGAGTTGTTTCCCATGGACTTTTTGTGCAATGGAAATTGTCCTCTTTCTTAGAGTGAGAGTGAAAATGAAGATTGCTACAACAATATTCATCTAAAAGTCAATGCAACAATATTCATAATAACATAACCATTATATTAATATTTTTCATTATCATCTCACACACAATAAACCTAGTAAGAAAGATAACAACAATTGTTTTTTTTTATTGAGAAATCTCAATATAGGCTTGATTACTGGATTCAAGGAATTGAGGGGACAACTCGCAAAGATGAAAACATAAATATTGAAAGACAGCTCGCAAAGATGAAAACATAAATCGAAGAATAAGGCTGCCACATACTGTTATTCGTCTATTTAAGATGTTATTCAAATTGTGTTAAATATTTCGTTTCTTGCTCACAAAAGTGCGATTTAAAATATTCTACTATCATAAATCACGGCCACGGCCACATCCAATAACAAAATAACTTGCGTAGAATTACATCCAATAACAAATACCTTATGTAATTATGATTTAGAGTAGTTTAATCAGATATTTTTTTTTTAAGAATTGGGTTATGATTTTTTCAAAAGATAATAGATTTTTAGTATTTAAATTATGTTTTTGAATGTATAAATAGATTCAACATCCTAAAATAATTTTGTGTGTTGCATCTTGTTATAAGTTGATTTTTGAGATATGTTTTAAGGTTTCACCCCAATTGACTTCAACCAGTCAATTTAAAGAGAAAATAAGAAATGGTAAGTCTCCCTAATCGAAAAAGATGATTAGATGAAATGACAAATCGACCTTTAGACTTAAAAGGAAATGGAGAGAAATGGAGCATGATATGCTTTGTTGACCAACAAGTGACCACGAACAAAGAGTTCAATTTAAAAAAAATAAAAATTGAGAAGAATTCCATATGCACACTGCAATACACACTACAATTGTTCGAAACAAACGCTGTCTACAGGAGATTGTTGGCGGTGTTTGTGTGAATTGAGGAGTTTGATATCACATCGACTCTTTTCTTGGCTCCAGGAGTACCAGTGGCCGCCAAAATTTTGAGAGACTGAATAATATGAGAAAACATAGGCATTCTTTTCACCATATCCTCTGCAACAGTTCTACACATGGTAGAAAACACTGCAATAAAAT